>OY755187.1:6562163-6967107 GCA_963576735.1 Bedellia somnulentella | reverse complement strand
CAAACTGGTAGAGGTTTTCTAACAAGATACGGGGAGCACGTGGCAGCATTCAGAAACGACCATCCAGAAAGGTCTCATTTTGCGAAACATCTATTGGATACTGGACACGTTCTCCCCGATAATCATAATCTGGAGATTTTACATACTTGTAATAAGGGATTAAGATTATGTCTTTTAGAGAAACTTGAAATCTCCAGATATGATAATGATAATTCCGTTGCACTGCTGAATGAACAGCTGGGCTGCACCGTTTCCCCACTTTTGACAATTTTTTCCAATAATATATAGTCTGATTTTTGGTTCGGGTCGGTGGAGTGGCGGGTGCGACTGTCACTAACTGTCACTGATACATACAAAAGATGTATCAGTGACAGTTGCGCCTGTCATTTTGCTGGCTCGGGTTGGAAGTCAGACTTTAGTCACTCGTCATTGATGTTCTTTGGGTGGGGGAGTGGGGAGCCTGGCCTATAAATATAACCGCAAAATCGTATGACCGGCACTCGGTGGTCAGCTGCCGAACTGTCTACTAACTGCTCGTCAATGACTCGTGTTGAGTCGAAACGCGTCGCATGTTTGTGGTTGCCTGTGGTTTTCGCTTGCGGGTGTGTGTGTGGTGCATTGTCTGCTTTTCGATTTCTTGTAAGTGGAAGGGCGGGCGGTGCACAGTGCATGTTGCATGAAAACTGCAGGTATTATTTAGCGGAATTAAGCGAAGAAATTTATTAATATTAGTAAATTTAGGATACACAGTCATTCGGGTAGACATACCAGACAAGGGCAAAAATAAATAAATATAATTAGCTTACATTAAAACGAACTTGTTTACTTACAATAATAGTTATTACATACATGCATACATACATATACTCACGGCTGTAAATCCCTAGAAGGGGTAGCCAGAGCTAAAGAATTAGAAACTCCCAGGCACTTTTGGAAAGTTGAGTGGGGTAAAGATGGTAAAATAAAGTTTATTGGTGATGGGTCTCCAACCGCATCGCCCAAAAATCTCTTAAAAGCCCCAATACCGTTAGTCGCCTCTTACGTACACCCACCGGCAGAAATGGGGTAGTGCTATTCTAAGCCGACACTACACAGTAACTAGTTATTAATTAAATGAATATTATGTAAATTGTTTTATTAAGACATTTCAATACATAAATAAATTAGCCTGAATGATGTAAAATTATTTCCCTTATAATGGTAAATTTTTATTTACCCTTACCGGCCAAGAAATGTATGTGGATCTGTACACCCTTTTTTTCGAAGATAGACATTTTTAGATTTAGGTAAAATATACTTCTTAGTGAATTGTCTCCTTGTCCCTTAAGTCCCTTTACTCCGTCGTTCTTAAGTTTTTTTAATTCTATCAGTAAATTTGCCAGCCGTGATAGCCCAGTGGGTAGAACACTCGGTTAACGTGCAAGCGACTAGTGTTCAAATCCCAGGTCGGGGCCTACACCAATTTGTCTTTTCTAAAGACAAATGTGTGGTTAATTTATCATGGTTGTTAACGGTGAGGGAAAACATCGTGAGGAAACCCACATGGCTGAGTTGGACTTAGTCATGTGACAGTGTATTCGTACAAAACGGCGATAGGCCTGCCCCCTATCACGTGAGTACACTGTCCATGCAAAACGTGGGTACTCTGAACACCAGATGACAAAGTCACGTGATGTTCAGAAGTATTAGTACCTCTGCCAACCCCTTCGGGGATATGCGGCGTGAACGTTTATGCTTATTTATGCTTATGCTTATGCTAAATTTGTTGATGTACTCCCACTGCATTGAATGATCCAAATTCCTTGATTCATTCAATCATTGATGCCA
This sequence comes from Bedellia somnulentella, assembly GCA_963576735.1. Taxonomy (NCBI): domain Eukaryota; kingdom Metazoa; phylum Arthropoda; class Insecta; order Lepidoptera; family Bedelliidae; genus Bedellia; species Bedellia somnulentella. Next base: position 6,965,280 of record OY755187.1, on the reverse strand, counting down.
TGATCAATTCATTGATGCCAAATTTTTTTAAAAATATATTCTCTTAATTCTTCTGTATATGCTCTTTTGAATTTCAGTTTGCAGGTGGACTTTTCATTTGTGTCGCGGGCATAGTTTTTCCGCTTTTTACGACGTACTTTTCGACGGTATTTTTAGCCAATACGATGATGATGATGAGATGATACTAACTCTATGGCCAGGAGACTTTTAGGTACCTATGCCCACAATTTTTTTTTAGGGCTAGATATGGCCCTGAGCAGAGTAAGGTAAATTATATTTCTTCTGAATCAGATATAAAGAATTAACACTCGGCACGTCTGTAATATCTAAAGATGGTGGTTGTTCTCTGTAAAAATCTTGGGCTGAGGTGAGAGATGGAACCGGTGTCTTTCTGCACTTTCGGGATCATGTCTGGGACTGGGAATTAGTTTGCTAAAGAAAAATTTGCGTTTTCTGGCTTTGCAGGATGCGACATCAGATCACAACGTCATCATAAATTTCGTTAAGAAACCTCCATTCTATGTCAGTGTATTGGCCTCTTACTGGAATTCTAAAATTAAAAATGATCTTAAAACTCAACATAAATATTATTTTGTAAAAAAAAAAAAATAGAATGTTTTACTTGTTCATGAAAACCCCATGTGGGGAAGGTGTCGAAAATTTCCTTTCCTTTATATATTAGAAATAATGTTTTCATGAACAAAAAAAACCTTCTAACTATGTGAAATTTAGACGTTCTTAATATTTGCATCCTATTTGTAAAGGCAGACAAGTGGCCTTCCGAATTTGTAAAAAAATCGGAGGTAGGGAATGCTAACACTGCTTAAAAAGTGTAAAAGAAACAAAGGAATGAAGAATTTCACACTAGAATCCACTTGATACTATAGCTCAATTGGCAGAGTGATGGGGGCGTTTACCCGGAGGTTGTAGGTTCGATCCCCGCTGGTGCCGAAATTTTTCCCTCCTTTATTTATTAAAATATAAGTACTCCAAAAAATCGAAAGTACTTTGGCAATTCATTAATATCGTAAAAAAACTATCGCAAGTAGCAGATTCGATTTCTTCCTATCGCAGAAGACCATCGTAAATACCACTTTCGATATCCTAATGAGAGCTCAGTATACTATCAAAAATGGCAGTTACGACAGGGAAAAAAATTATATTTAAGAGATTTGAATTGAAACTGCCATTTTCGATAGTTTACTGCGTTAATCTAAAAACCCACCACGTCTGATGATTTAAAATCGATTGAATTATAAGTTTTATTATAAATCACGCACATATTACTTATTTGATGAAAATTAATGATTTCCACACGTAAAAAGCCAATGATTTGTACATGTAGCCAAACAAAAAAAACACTTACCAGGTTTCTGAGCTTCATACTCACATTTGATAGTCTCGCACACATTGTTATTTGGTTTTGTAACCAAATTGACAAGTAGTTTACCTCGACCATTTATTTTTATTCATTAACCTAAGCAAAATCTTGAAAATAGGTAAATGTGTCTACCCCCGCCGCATCCCGGAGAAAACTGTCGAGTCTGGTAGTCTTGCTTCGCGCCCGCGCAGCGCTCTTAGGGAATACTATCGAATCTACCACTTAATATAGTTTTTGGCGCGTAATTAGTACAGTTTCGACAATATTCAATTGAAAAATGGTCTTAAAAATAAATAAAAACAAAAAATATTTAATGTACATCGTAGATACTCACAATTACGTTTGAAATATGAAAAAAACAAAAATTTCGATTTTTGCAGTTACGATAGTTTACGTAGGGGCCGTCGATATAAACTCATAAATAAAAATACATAAATAACATACGTACGCACATCTATATATATTACTAGCTGACCCCACAGACTTCGTACTGTCAAAAGTGTAGACTTTCACGTCGTCAAACTGAAATACTTAACTGACCTGTTGAGGGTCTCTGTCATGGGATCAGAAAAAAGGTGTTTTTCATAGTGTCCTCACAATTTTTTCACTTTATAAATTTTAAGTTTATAAGTATAGTAGTTTCGGCTGAGCATTGATTCTTAGTCAGTTAGTCTGTTTCACCATTTTTAAAAAAAAATATTGATCTCTTAATTTTTCTGGGATAAAAAGTGTCCTATTGTGTTAATTGGGATCATTATCTGGCTTCCTGTAAATTTTACTTTAAATACGTTCTGTGAATTAGTTTTCATTTAGCTACAAACACACAAACATCTAAACTTTCACATTAATAATTTTAATAGGATAAGGCTTAAACATAAGCTTCTCGCGCGGGTGACCTCGCTCGCTGGCCAGAGCGCAGCGTCTTGTCTTGCGCTTCATGCACGCGTGTCAATTTTGTTACGGAGTAATTTTAAAATTGTATTATCTATTAAGATGTTTATTTAAATTAAGTGATGTCAAGGACAATTTTGTTCTCAATTAAATACTCTCAATCAACAACATATTTATTTGGATAAAGATTAATATTATGTTGATAAAACATTATGGCAATTATGCATTAAATTCGACCAAATCTATTTACCATAAAAATGGTTATAGTAAGTGAAACTTAAAAGTTAGACATATACTGTCGCGGGCATTTTTTTAGATCATTTAAAGAGAAATAATTCATTAATACATTATTTTGGGTAACTTAAACCGTTTACGCAGCGCACACAACGGAAGCCTTAGTATGAATAATTATCCCCGTTTTTGCAACATTATTCGCTGATAGTTTGCTCCTGTTGGTCGCAGCGTGATGATATGTAGCCTAAAGCCTTCCTCAATAAATGGACTATCCAACACAAAAATAATTTTTCAATTTGATCGGGTAGTTCCTGAGATCCTAGCGTTCAAACAAACAAACTCTTCAGCTTTATAATATTATATAGTAAGTATATATAGTATAGATATATTATACACATATATATATATATATATATATATATATATATATATATATATTGCTGTGTAGTGTCGGCATAGAATAGCACTACTCCATTTCTTCCGGTGGGTGTACGTAAGAGGCAACTAACGGTATTGGGGCTATAGGGGATTTTTGGGCGATGCGGTTGGAGACCCATCACCAATATCCTTTACTCTACCAACTTTTCCCCACTTAACTTTCCAAAAGTGGCTGAGGAATTTCTAATTCCTTAGCTCTGGCTACCCCTTCAAGGGATTTATAGCCGTGAGCATATGTATGTATATCTATTATATACATTAAGGTTCACGTCGGTGCAGAGAAAATATGTTTATCTCTTTTTAGCGCTTGCTATGAGATGTGCTATCTCGCTGACATTTCAAATATATTTCTTGGCGTGTTGTTTGGATATATTTCTAGTGGTGTGCGTTCATCTGCTGCAATCGGTGCCACTCGTAAGCGCCGCGCCGGTTTCCTCGTAAAAAAACCTATCTAACGTTTTTAGTACATCTATGGAAAAGGGCATTCTCTGGAGTTATTGGGGCCATTGTAAATAGCGATACAATGAGTGTAAAACAAGCACAGTTAATGGTGTATACATAGAATAAAGAGTACACAGTAATAGTTATAGAGTACGATACTGAGTTTGTGGGTATCTTATTGCAGAAGGAAGAATGAGTGGAATTATTAAAAATCATTGATTAGAAAATATACAGGGTGTAATTGTAACGAACTGTTTTCAATGAAAATTATGATTAATTATCACGTATAGAGTCAGAATTCGTTGAAAAAAAACACACTTATTTTATTCAAATTTTGTTGAAATATGCACTAAGAAAGTAGTACTATAGACACCAACACGCTTAATGTGTGAGTGAAACGCGATGACAAGGCGGGCGAGTGTGGGTGATGCGTAAATACAACTCAGCCGCCGCCGCCGTCCGCTGACCCTTAACCGGCGGCCAAATCAAATCAAGGTCAGTAAAGTTATCAATCGAACTTAGCTTCTAATATCTTCTTATTTTTACATGTTATTATTTGACGTGATAAAATTGAATAACACTACCCCATAGTTAATACTGCGTTGGAATACGAGGCGACTAAGAGCAATGAGGCACCGGGAGCGGCAGTATGTTCAGAGAAAAATTATACTTAAACATATCGCCGCGAAATTCAAAATCTGCATGTATCATGTCGGGCGGGCTTGTCGGCATGACATCAAAGGAATAGTATTAGTACTAAGTTTGTTGTTTGTAGCTCATTGTGTTTGTGTTGCTTATGATTGGAGGTCACTTTGATTTATCGCATTAATTTTCGGAGTGCGAGTTCAGTTTCAGTATCTTGTGTTGTGATAGTGTTGTGATTTAATAACCCACGGGAGCTAAGATTACGCATTCGAAGTGCATTTCGTGAAATACAAAATGATGCACATACTTTCACGAGTGCGGGCAAACGTACTTAAACGTGCTGAAGCGTGTTTGTTAGTTAACGGTGCACATTTTGAACAAGGTGCTGTGTAGTGTCGGCTGTGCTGTGTAGTGTCGGCATAGCATAGCTGAATAGCACTACCCCATTTTTTCCGGTGGGTGTACGTAACAGGCGACTAACGGTATTGGGGTTTTTAAGGGATTTTTGGGCCATGAGGTTGGAGACCCATCACCAACAACCTTTATTTTACCATCTTTTCCCCACTAAAGTTTCCAAAAGTGGCTGAGAAATTTCTAATTCCTTAGCTCTGGCTACCCCATCTAGGGATTTATAACCTGTATGTATATATTTTACTGCCTCAAGTGAATTGATACCATTGAAATACACAATGGTATTATAACTATCTTTTTCATTCTATGGTAGTCGTGTTATGGTTACATTCAGTGTTTGTGTTTTATAATGTTAATTCTCAAAATGTTCTGCGTCTTGCGCAAATATAGGTGATAGCCCGTATCTGCCACTGCCAATCAAAACGGGGTGAGCTATTTTTATTCATATTCTTTAGTTGAGTGTGATAGAGTACAGATACACCCGTTTAGAGTCCTTTAGCCCCGAGAGAGTTTAGTAAACACCAATCGGTATGCAAAGTTTTTTTTTTGGTATTCATTGAATATTTTTATTCGATAGCAAACATAAAAATAAAAGACTAATTTGAATATTTTTCATTTAAAATGAGTAATTGTAAAGTTATGATTTTTTAAAGATTGTTCAACTTTTGTACTTAATGACGTCATCGATCGAAACTATCACTTAGCGACATGCAAATAAAGCGAAATGTTTAATAAAAATGTTGCTAATTGCATTACATTTCACGACTTTGTGATCTCAAATGAAATTATTACGATATTATACTAAAGAAACCTATGATTTTCGATATTTTATTAATGAACTGCAAAAACAAATGTCTTTGAAATAACACTGAAGGTCAAATACTGTTGCAGTTTTTTGACAAAATAACGGTCATCTTAGCTTTGTTTGATTTAATTTCAAGAAAATATTGTTTAAAAACATAATATCTCGAAATGGTTTAGCAATCAGCACCATTTTTGTAAAACTTTGCATACCGAATTTCGATGTCGGTTAATGAATGAATTGGTATTTCTTGCGCACTTTATTTTATGCCACGTAAATGCATCGTTTCGAGGGTATCTATTTGTTTTTAAATTTATTATCTTACGCTCATGAAGGACATACATTACATACATACTCACGCCGTTAGTTCCCATTGGGGCAGGCAGAGACTATCGATCGCCACTTCGTACGATCCTGGCAAACCTCTCTAGCTTTGTTTACATCCTTGAAAATGTTTGAATTACACTACCCCATATTTAATACTGCGTTGTTATTGTGTTGCCAAATCCTTAGCCCAGACAGTAAAGGCCGTGGTTGAAAATAATGATTTTGAAAGTTGGCAAAGTTTTTTCGGTTTTTCATATGCAGTTTTAGCCATAAATAGAAATGAAAAGGATCGAAATATATCACTGACACACAAAATAAAGAGCAAATGTGTGTATCCGATTCCAGAGCCTATACTTCAAAATTCAAAATTAATTACAAATAAAAATATTAATTATAATATTAAAAAAATTGAGACTAAATTAGGAGATGGGGACATAAAAGGGGCTGCACAAATGCTTTTTTCAAGCGACGCTGTGGCCCCTGATGACCAAGAGACTTTGGAGTCTTTGAGAGCAAAACATCCACTCTCATCAGAGATGTCCAGGACGCCTGATGCTCCCGATTATACCGCTCACCCACCAGAAGCCACTCCAGCCGAGGTTCTCATTGCTATATCTTCTTTCAGAAACGGTTCTGCTGGCGGCCTCGATGGACTGACTCCTCAGCATTTCAAAGATTTATTGAGTGTTTCCGTCGGGGAAGCCGGCAGAATTCTTTTGGATGAGATAACGCAGTTAGTTAATCTCTGCCTGAGTGGTAAAGTATCTCAAACCATCACAGATCTTTTATACGGGGCGAGTCTGTGTGCTTTGAAAAAGAAAGACGGAGGTATCAGGCCAATCGCTGTGGGAAACACTATCCGCCGGCTGGTATCCAAAATATGCTGTAAGCATGTAACGGACATAAAAAACTACTTCCAGCCTGTTCAACTAGGTTTCGGAACCAGCGGCGGCTGTGAAGCAGCTGTTCACAGTGTTCGTGCTTTCCTGCAGCATTGCCGAAGTGACGTTCTGTTGAAAGTGGATGTAAAGAATGCTTTCAACTCAGTTGATAGAGCCGCCTTGCTGGCTGCAGTCAAAGAACAAACTCCAGCTTTATACAATTACCTTTGGCAATGCTATAGCAAACCTACTAAATTGATCTACCGTGGAAAATTATTAAATTCATGTGTCGGTTGCCAGCAAGGTGACCCTCTGGGCCCAGCTATATTCAGTTTGGCTATACACCCACACATCAAAAACTTAGCCTCCAAGTTTAATGTGTGGTACCTGGATGACGGCACCATTGGAGGCGAGGCAAAACAAGTTATAAACGATTTGAAAACAATAATAGAAGAATTCAAAAAAATTGGTCTAGATTTGAATTATGAAAAGTGTGAACTGTATTTTGGCCCCGATTTAAACAAAGAAACTGTTACAGAAATGCAATCAAAATTCAATTCATTAGCCCCAGGTATCAAAATTTTAAATTCGGCTTCGCTTCGCCTCCTAGGTGCCCCAGTTCTGGATGATTCTATTCCAAAATTTATAGCAGAAAAAATTTCTAAATTTCAGGAATCATCTTCTTTATTGGCACAACTTAACCCTCATGTAGCATATACAATAATAAAGTATTGTTTGTTTGTTCCAAAATTTACTTATGTACTGAGATGTTCTGGTTTATGGAGGCAAATCTCAGTCCTTTCGGACATAGACAACGTGATTAAAAACACTTTGATCAAAATTCTCAACATTTCCTTAAATGAACGCTGCTGGACACAAGCCACGCTCCCAATACGGTACGGTGGTATTGGCATCCGCAGCGTTTCAAGTATAGCCTTACCCAGGGGCGCCGGGTTTTTAAAATTCCCGTGGGTGCTCCAGCTTTTTAATGACATACTACCTAGCTACTACTAGTACCTACCTACTCGCTAACCTGGGGAATTTTGTACCGCCCTGCGCTTCTTCTCAAACATTAGACTTGCGGTCGACTACTGAATAGACACAATAAAATACAAGATATTTGTAAAATATAATTTATTACATTACCCAGCAGTTTGACATGTGCGCCTATTAATAAATATCTTAATTATCTTAAAAGTTATTTTTATTAAATGCGAATGTATTTTGACGAACTACTGCTCTATTTATAAATATGTCGGCAATGTTTTCAAGCTCCAAATCATCTGCTATTTCTCTGTTTACATGCACTACCATGTAATTATTAAGTCTTTGTTGAGTCATGGTAGTCCTCAAATAAGTCTTTATTCTTCGTAATGCTGAAAATGACCTTTCAGCGGTGCATGTTGATACCGGAATGGTTAAAATTATTTTTAATAATTTGATGACTTCTGGTATCATATCTTTTGTAGATTCGCAATGAGTAGTTATAAAAGAAACAACATCCTCTACACTATTGACTTTGTAATTTTTTGTTTGCGCAATATCTAAAAGCATGTTTCGATGAAGAATCAAACGATCCATATCAAAGTCATCTCCATAAAAGTTTTTCACATAATTGCTGCTTGTATCATTATTTTGCTGAGTAAGAAATAGTTCCATGTTGCTCAAGTGTACCATAGTATCTTTAGTAAAGCGCTGTTCAATACAGCCTATGACTTTATCTAACACTTCAAAATACATTTTTCGATAAAAGTCAGCTGGACTAGAAAATTTGTGCGGTTCACTAGTAGAGTCGTCTATCTTTTTAGGTATTATTCGTACTTTTGGTGTTTTAGGTTCATCCAATTCCAAAATGTGAGCCAAATCTACGGTAGATTTCCAGATGCTTTCAAATTTTTCGTCAGTTCTTTGGGACGCTATAACTTCTTTGACTGTATTAATATTATCGACAGCTTTTTGCAGATGCAGAGACATCTTCTGTAACGTAGCATTTAAAGCTTCAATGCGACTAAGAATTTCTATCAGAATTTTAATGATAAATAGGGATTCGTAAGATTGAAGACTTATTAAAAACCCTTTTGCTTTCGCACCAGCATCATCTTTCTGAGTTTTAGTGTTGTTCAAAAAACATAGGAGTACACTATAACTGTCGAGAACTGTTTTCAATGAAGATATACGACAGCACCATCTTGTTGGGCAAAACGGCCGTAGAGAAAGATTTTGTGCATCCTCAGCTGTCTGTAGAGATTCAAAACAAGCTTGGCGTTTCGGTGAAACGCGGACGAAGACAATGAGCTCTCTTATTAATACTAAAAAATCTCTTATTGCAGGCACTTCTTTCATTGTATCTTGAACAACCAAGTTTAAGGAGTGGGCGACACAATGCACATGAACTGCCCTTGGTTCGATAGCTTGAACTCGTGCTTTAAGGCCAGTATGCATTCCAGAAACATTAGCAGCGCCATCTGTACATAGACCCCTACAAGTTTTGATATCAAGACCAAATCTTTTTAGCACGTCATTGAAAATTTCAAATAAGATTTCAGATGTGGTTGACGGCGTTTCATAGAGCCCGAAAAATGTTTCATGTATATTGAGCTTTGAGTCCACGTAACGAAAGCAGAATGTGACTTGTTCGTGATTGGTAATATCACTGGTTTCATCTACCATAACAGAATAATAAACAGCATTTTGTATTAATTTAATTATTTTACATAATACTTCGTGACTCAAAATTGTACACAGTTCGTTAGTGACATCATGTGACAGCCATTTATATTTACTGCGCTGCAGCCACATCTTTAACTCGGGAATATCCTCTGATCGCAGCTTCAATAACCGACTATAATTTGAATTTTCATCCTCATGGCCCCTTATGGCTAGGCCTCCGGACATTAAAAAGCGAAGAGTAGAAATCATTTTCAAAAGGGCGGTTCTAGCAGTTTTCATATCTTCAAGTTTACTTTTTGATAACATTGAGTGTACATTGACGCCACGTTCTGCATTGGCTTTGTGTAAAACACAAAAACGGTGAACTTCAGACATTTCGTGCTTTTTAAATCTTTCCAAAGCCTTGTTCCATGATGAAAAACCAATCTCAGTGAATGCTTTAATGGAGTCATCATCTCTTGAGGATTTTTTTGGAGTGGAAACGCCACTAGATAGGGTTTCTCTACAGATTTCACAAAACACTTTATCGATGTCTCCGTCATACAGTAGCCATGGAAAAATTGATTGCCACTTACTTTGATAACTGCGTCTTTTCTTCTCTGAACATACATTTTCAGAAGTAACCGAAACATTACTTATGTTAAGCTGAGAAGAGCTACTACTAGTACTAGTGGTAGGTTCTTCTGGGTTAGGTACCTTACGATTCCGAATGACAAACTTATCCATCACAAAAACAACAGTTCACGTGCTGGCTGCCTAGTCTGACTGAGAACGAGTGAAGGCGTGTTTGTACTGATAGATGCAATGGATGCGTGCGTGCGAGCGGTGCGGGCGGGGGCAGAGAAAGGGGCGGGCGGGTGACGCGGGACGCGGGTGAAGTGGCGCGGTGGCGGCGGTGGCGGCGCGAAGAGGCGAAGGCGACGACACGTCATTGCAGGCGGGGCGCTGTGGCCCGGCACACTGCGTGCGTGAGAGTGTCTTGGTTTGTTTCTAGGCCCGCGTATACGTAGGTAGGTATATTATTTAGATCGAATATGAGAAGTGGGTGCTTGGCACCCACTATTTACCTCTCGTGGGTGCTGGAGCACCCGAGCACCCACGGAGTCGGCGCCCCTGGCCTTACCAGCTTTCTTGTCATCTGGTTTTGCCAATTACAATCTTTTCTTAAGCATCATTAGTAAAGCTTTAAGTTCGGCAGAGATCATCGATCTCACAGATGCTAAGAAAGTTTGGATGGATATAGTTGGTCCTACTGTCAATGTTCCCATCAGTCTGGCATCTCAGAGGCAATGGGACGAGCCCCTCTGCTGTCAAGTTGCCGGAGCGGGCGCGTCTCTTGGCTTGCTGTGAGCCAGATTCTGGGCATTGGTTGAGAGCATTACCATCGAGCAACCTCGGCACATTGCTAGACAGAGGCTCCTTTTCTTTAGCTATGGGTCTGCGATTGGGCACCAAAATAAATGAGAGACATCGCTGCCGCTGTGGAGTATTTGTCGATCAGTTGGGGCACCATGGATTATCATGTCGTCGTAGTGCTGGTCGCATACCTCGCCATGCTGCAATCAATGATATTATCAGACGGGCCCTTACCACTGTCAACATACCAGCAATCCTGGAGCCATCAGGTTTGCTGCGGGACGATGGTAAGAGACCAGACGGAATGTCATTGATTCCATGGAAGAATGGGAGGACGCTGGTGTGGGACGCTACCTGCGTCGACACGCTAGCGCCGTCTCATTTGTCGGGGTCTGCATCTAAAGCTGGCACTGCGGCAGCTGAAGCTGAGGGTCTGAAGAGGCGCAAATATAGCAATTTAGCTGAGGAGCATTACTTCTCAGCTTTTGCTGTAGAGACTCTCGGTCCGTGGGGCCCAGATGCGCGTCGTTTTTTCAAAGAAATTTCGACGCGCCTGATCGAGAAATGCGGAGATCCGAGGGCTGGCGCATTCTTCGCTCAAAGAATCAGCTTAGCGATTCAAAGGGGTAATGCAGCCAGCCTTCTCGGAACCCTGCCACCAGGCGGCAGCGATTTCGAGAGTATTTTTTATATAATTTAATGTAGGTTAGGTTTTTCATATATTATAATTTTATTTTATTTTTTACCTGTATATATAGTTAAATGTGTAAATATATGTTAAAATCAAATAGATTTAATAATAAAGAATATCGTATATTAAATTTATGTAAATTGAAATAAATACTGGGTTGAAATACGAGACAACTAAGACCACAGCGGCACCAGGCGCGGCTGTAAGTTCAAAGAAAAATCAAACGGCCATGTTAAGGCCGCGAAATTCAAATTTGCATTGCTGTCATAATGCGGAGACATTATACGGGTAGGAGTGTGTGCGCTAGGCTAGTGTAGGTAACTACAGTTTTCCATCTGATGGAGAAAGTAAGTTTTTCTGCTAAAGCGGGTTTAACCTGTTTTTTTATTTCATACGGTGGATATTACGCATTAAACTTTAATATACGAATTAATATTGAAGTAACAATAATAATAATAATAGTGGATCGGCCCAGCTTCGCACGGGTAGCGTTGTTTTATTAATATCTGAGGTTTCTTCAAACACTGCTCAAGATTTGTGAAATTTAGCGCAATGATTACTACTTAGAGCACTCCTGAATAGTGTAGCCATAGAGTAAAAAAATACACTGGAAATAGAGAGCCTTCTTGCTTAGTGATAACCCCTCACTCGTGAGGTACCTCGTTTGAGTTACTCGTCGCGAGAAAATGAGGGAGTTCTCGTATTTGAAATATAAACCACCTCACGTAGCTCCTCACTTTTTCGAGGCGCGAGTCGAGGCTGCACTCGAACAGACCAAAGTGAGTGAGTGAGTTACCGACTATTTAAATGTTGAGTCGATACATACATTATACTCGTGTCGCGGTTGAAGGAGTCGGGTCAGTTTGATGGAATGATTAGTCAGTTTATTTTAGCGTTTTCTTACAAATACTACCCATTTAACTTTACCTTAGATTAGCTTACATACATACAATACATATACTCACGGCCATAAATCCCAAAACGGGGTAGCCAGAGCTGCAGAGCTAGAATCTCCTCAGCCACATTTGGATATTAATAGGGGAGTAGATGGCAGAAATGTAGTATAGTTGGTGATGGGTTTCCAACCGCATCACCCAAAAACCACTAAAGGCCCCATACCCTTAGTCACCTCTTACGACACCCGTGGGTAGAAAGGGGTAGCGACATTCTAAGCCGGCACTACACGGCAATCTAAGCCGGCACTACACGGCAATCTAAGTCGGCACTACACGGCAAAGCCGGCACTGCACGGCAAATTAGAAAAGCTTAATGATATTAATGGGCCGAAGTGAGTAAAAAAACTAATAAAGCAGTTATAGAAAGTTTGTTACAATTTACAAATTTTGAATTATTTAATTAAGGGCGTCCCCGGAAAAATAGGTTGATATTGATTGTTTGGAAGTTCTATAAAGTCTGATTTGATGATATTGATATGACATAAATAAAATTTATGTTGGTGATTAGTTCATGGTGTTAAAATTTGATGTTTAACATTTTAATAAATTGCTGAAAAATATGATGAAAAAAATTGAATTGGAACATGCTTTGTTTTCATAAAAACCGTATAGGCTCCACTGGCATAACATACATGTGAACTCATGTGTCTACATACGCGTAGCTTTAACATCTGTAACTTTGATGTTTAACTTTTCATTTAAACATTATAGTTATTCAATAAAACTAAAGAAACTACATTTATCCTGCGCGCGCGTTTTTTCCGTCTCTCTCAGTAAATTTGACGTAAGAGTGAGCGCAATGGCTGCAAAATGCGGGGATGCCCTTAAGTTTATTTATAAAAAAATACCAAGTATAAAACATTAGAACTTAGAACTCATTTTCCCTCATTCAGTGCAAAGCGGCAACATTACGCGTGCCTCACTGTTGACCCGTTAATAGAGTATCACCCGATTTCTGAATTGAGTATTCAAGCTGAGAACAACTTAAGTATCGTTTTGTCTCATTCAGATGTTAAGATTTCAATGCGACAGAACGATACTTAAGTTGTTCTCAGATGGAATACTCAATTCAGAAATCGGGCGTAAATTTCATTCTCTTTACCTCGCCTCAAATGAGGGCTACCTCATGAAGTAAAATGAGGCTCTCACTCAATACTCATTAAAAAGAGTGAGATATACAACGCTACGTCTTGCTGGATTTCAATGACACTCAGTTTATGTTGCCTAATTTACGCCGTAATGGCTCGACGCCACTTCGGAACGAACTTCGAAGGAATCGCCCGACCGAAGTTCTAATACCATAAACTTCTACATACAAAACTTACCTAATCTATTGAATCATACGAACGTGTGTTCATCATCATGACAATGAAAACATATTGTTAACATGTTTCATGCCATGACATACCTTGGCTCAATGACAGACGAAGAATTTTTTGGTTTATATACTCTAATAAAGAAGAAATCATACCGCGATGTAGCAATTACCGACAGTGCCATCTATTGGTGAATATGCAAATCACAGCGCGCTTTATATCTATTTTTATAATTTTTACTTTATTTATTAATTGGTATGTACTTACAATATAATGAGTGTTTTTTTATTTTATTGTTAGTTATTGAAATTTTTTTAGTATTTGAAACGTTGTTAGTTATAAAATAAAAATGTGTAGGTTTGTTTTATCTTGTTATATTATATTTTTGTTTTGTTTAAATTAGGCGGTGTCGGCTGAAAACCAGCGTGTCTCGGAACGGTCTGTATCCCGTTCCAGGCACACATGCTGAGACGACACCCTTTTGGCAATGTTAATTAATGTTTTTACTATATATATTTTTTTATCTTTGTGTTTTCAATGTGTTTTCTATTATGTGTCATTCTGTTTACGTTTGTGTGTATGTGTGTTAATTTGCCAAATAAATGTCTTTTTACTTTACTTTACTTTTGTATGAGGTTTGCGCTGTTAAAAACTACAAAGTGAGGATGGAGGGAAGTTTTTATTTCCAGCCCCTGAGTGTAGCTTTGTGATTTCTGTGAAAGCGCTCATATGAATGGTTTAGTATTTTCGAACATAAACTAATTTTTAGAATGAGTTGAAGTTGAGTTGAGTAAAACGCAATGAAGTACTATAACAACTACAACTACTGGCGCCATCTAGTATTTAATATGTTAATTAGTAATTATTTGGTTTTGGTCACGGGCGCGATGGCTTATTTCATGTGTAATTTCGCTGTTTCTCTACTGATTTCTATGATATTTTTTTTATTGAATAGGTAATAATGTTACCTTTTTTAAATTAGGGATGAGTGAGAGTATTATAAACGTAAGAGTAAACAAATATAATCAGAATACTCCGAACTACTAAGCTATCAGGAGTTACACGTGATATTGTGAGTCAACCATAAAAGATAGACATATGCTGTTGAACATTTTTTTTTAGAAAATTTTATGAAGATTTTTTCCTCCATACATACATTTTATGTAACTTTAACCATTAAGGCTGCACACGCGACGGAAGTTTAAAAAATGGAGTAACTTGTCCCGTTTTTCCAAGATTTCCCAAAATTCCCCTTTACTACTCTGCTGGAAAGTATACAAAAACCTGTGCAGGAGTATGAAGAATAATTGTACCAAGTTTCGTTAAAATCCGTCGAGTAGTTTTTGTTTCCATAAGGAACATACAAACCGACAGACAGACAGACAGACAGACAGACAGACAAAAATTTTACTGATTGCATTTTTGGCATCAGTATCGATCCCTAATCATCACCTGATAGTTATTTTGAAAATATATTTCATGTACAGAATTGACCTCTCTACAGATTTATTATAAGTATAGATAACGTTTATTCAGCCAAAAAGTTACTATAAAAGCTTACATCTAGAATTACATAGTGAAATATATGAATATAAAACTATGATCTTTACAAGTAAGACTTATTACATACAATAGCTTTTAATTTATTTATTTTTTTGAGTCACTGTTCCCTAAACTAGGAGGGTATCCTGTATCTTAAGGAACAGTTTCCAATCTTGGTTTAACAAAATTAAAAGTAGTCTCAATACTATTCTATTATAATATAACTTTGGCCATCATGCTTAGCTGTGGTATGTGTAAGAGTTTGTGTGTGTGTGTGTGTGTGTGTTTGTGGGTGGTGTATGGGTATATGTGACGAATAGTGTATATATGTATATATATATATATATATATATATATAACATAACATAACATAACATAAACGTTCACGCCGAATATCCCCGAAGGGGTTGGCAGAGGTACCTAATACTTCTGAACATCACGTGACTTTGTCACCTGGTGTTCAGAGTACCCACGTTTTGCATGGACAGTGTACTCACGTGATAGGGGGCAGGCCTATCGCCGTTTTGTACGAATACACTGTCACATGACTAAGTACAACTCAGCCATGTGGGTTTCCTCACGATGTTTTCCCTCACCGTTAACAACCATGATAAATTATCCACACATATGTCTTTAGAAAAGACAAATTGGTGTAGGCCCGACCCAGGATTTGAACACTAGTCGTTTGCACGATAACTGCGTGTTCTACCCACTGGGCTATCACGGTTGGCATTATTATGTATGGTTATTATATATATAAATATATTATTCTATTATATTACTTTATTATATTTATAATATCTTCTGTTGTTTCGTAATCTTTGTCTCTTAACCATTGTATAATGTGTGTCTTCAATACGTAGTTATTTAAAATAGTCATATCTATTGGCTTATGTAATTTAACAATCGCCGTCAAACTAACACGCTGTATATATATATAATTTTAATTGTTATAATATTACTTATTTACTAAAAATATTCTTTCCACAACACTACGAAATACACACATACTCTCTGTAAAGAGTTGACCCTCTGGGATGTTTTCCATTTTCGGCGAAAGAAAGAGAACAAAACAATACTTTCTTAACTTTAACGTACATTTTAAACGTCAGTTCTCAGTTTAACATTTCGCTCACACAGCTTGTTGAATGCAATATCGTTGTAATCGCAAAATGGCGCCGGTAATGACGTCACGCGGGATTTCGTAAGCGCGCTAACGTTCATTTGGACCAAGATTTACGCCGCGGCTTATTCGACCGAATAAATATGAGAATCTTCTTTTGGCGGAAAGATCAGCTGTGATGTTTAGTTGACGTTTCCGCCAATGTTTGGCTATTGACACTGAAGATTGGCGTGGATGGATGGATGGATATGAAATTAATGGAATGTTTTATAGTATTTTATTATGTTTTCTCACTTATATTTAATTCACTCCAATGGTGGGGTGATAATAATGTTATTTCTAAGCCGACACTACATAGCAACTAATTATTAATGAAATGAATATTATATTATATTATTTGTTTTATTAAGACATTTCAATACTGGACTACATAAATTAGCCTGTATGATGTAAAATTATTTCCCTTATAATGGTTAATTTTTATTTACCAGCAATACTAATATCGATGACAGCGACGCCCTTACCGGCCAAGATAAGATTGTGGATCTGTAATGCTATTTAATAGCCTCGCAGCCTCGGCCCAAGATTTTTTTTTTTTTTATTAATGGTTTTACGGCCCTGGTTTCTAGACCTTTTGAGCCCGGGCCCAAGATTTAAGTGCTGACCACAGATTACAATATAGATACTACGTGTGCTGACAGCGATCTAATAGATTTCATCGTCATGTAATCTGTGTTCGGACCGCGGTGATAAAGAGTATAGTGAGATGGTAAGAATTTAAGTTAATTTATGAATATATATGCCTATATCGTCTGTGATGTGTTGCGATGCGAGTCGTAAAATAAAATGTGTGGCAACGGGTGTTACGTGCATTACGTTACGGTTTTCATTTTCCAGACCGATCTATTCGATACTCAAAACACAAACACCAATTTAGCAACTTGTTAGCTTTGTTTCCCCAATGGACAGGTGGATGGACAATGTGGACTCTCGTACGTACGTGTGGCCCATCCGGTATCAAACCGGTAATGATCAGACAGATGATATGTACTGAAATTGAAAGTTTTTATTTCACTTCTGACAAGTCTTAAAAGTAAGCGTAAGGGCCAGTTCAGACACGGCGGAATCGGCGCGGTGACAAATCGCACGGTTCTAATCTGCAAGGATGTAAATTGAGACATGCGCGGTAAGTATTAGGAGTGGGGTAGGGTGTTAGCCGCTTCCTTCATCTTCATTTCAACCAGTGTTGCAAAAGTTCCCGTTTTATCGGGAGATCTACCGATTTTGGCCTTTCCCTCCCGATATCCCGATTTAGTGACCATATCTCCCGATTTTTTGCATTTGACATTAAAATAATAGTTAATATAGCATTCTAAAGTCGGAAAACATCAAGAATCACATAGTAACACTGACCACGGGATTCTCACGCACGGGAATTCCCATAAAATTCTCACAGGGCCTTTTAACACGGCAGTGACGTCAATATACACAAAAAATATAACATCGAAACGCTTTGCAATAGAGTTAATTATTGTAAAATAATTTAACTTGTGAAAATTTCAATATTCATGTTAAAATACTAATCAATGGAATGAAAAAAAAAAATACGGTCGAATTGAGAACACTCCTTTTTTTGAAGTTGGTTAAAAACGGAATTCCGCGGGTTCAATTCCTGCTGGTGTCAAAATTTTTCTTTCCTTGATTGAACAGTACAATAATCCCCACATGAGGTTTCATGCCCAACAAAATCTAATTATTGATAAAAAAATGATTACTAAAATTCTAGAAGTGGCACTAAAATGATCAGTACTACCTATATATTTTTATATACTTAAATAAAATACTTTAACTAGATTATTAGCAAAAAATACTGATGTTTTATTAAGACTAAAAAATCTCCCGATTTCTCCCGATTTTTTACTGGAAAATTACCCGATTTTTTAACTTTCGCTTTTGCAACACTGATTTCAACAATGGAAGTCGAAAAAGCGATATGTGTCGACTTACTCTTAAAAAAAAAGACGAAAACGAAAGTATTGGGTTCATCCAATTTTGCGTGATCGCCTCACCCATGGCCAGTTTATTACTTTATACTCAAAGCTGAGGAATTTGGAGCCCAAATTTTTTAACTATTTAAGAATGTCTACAAATTCGTTTGATGAATTAGTTGCAACAATCAGTAAACAAATTAAATCTTCTGATACATTGGTATAAATAGTCTCACATAGATGAGGTTGAGCATGTTACCATGTTACCAGAAGAAAAACTCATGACAACTCTAAGGTAAGGCATTTATTTTCACTCAATATCAGTATCACTATTTTGTATGATAGAAGACTCAGAGTTGTCAAGGCATAAAATGCTAATAGATGATGAAGGTGATAGACTGTGCAGGTGCGACTGTAGAATATCCAGTAAAATATCCTTGTGGGTTTGAGTACTGTTAGTTCTGGCAAAATCCTGCGTTAGGCGTGATATGCTGATTTATGATATGAACAGGTGATGGTAATGCCTGCCCCTTTTCTATTACCTTGGGCAATTCAAATTTAGTAGCCAAATGGAACTTTTTTTAATTCTTTATACAGCTATAAGCAAAAAAGCTTCTCATCATATTGATTAGAAATATTTTGATTTAATTCTCTCTGTATTTTATCCCATTACTGAATGCTTTCTTGTAATATGTTAGCCAACCAATCATCTGATGTTGTCTTCATTTTCTTTTCTTTCTTCGGCGGGGAACTTATTTTATTTGAGTTCTCAACATTGTTTTCTTTATTGATGATATTGAT
Organism: Bedellia somnulentella; assembly: GCA_963576735.1. Taxonomy (NCBI): domain Eukaryota; kingdom Metazoa; phylum Arthropoda; class Insecta; order Lepidoptera; family Bedelliidae; genus Bedellia; species Bedellia somnulentella. The sequence continues at coordinate 6,946,386 of OY755187.1, read as the reverse complement.
CTTTCCACATTTTTCACTTCATAAATCTTATTATTAGTATCATTCTCGTCATTAAAACAGTTTAATAGTCTGAAAAGTCTATATTCCATTCAACACAGAAAATGCCTTTAGTTTCCTTAGCAGCATATATTTGTAATTGTATTTGTGCCATGAACATATCTCTTAATTTATTATTTATATATTATTTTGTAAAGTTCTATTAGAAATAGGGCATTTTACTTCAACTACAAAGTCATCACTAATGCCATCAGGAGAGGCCTTCATAAATCTATTTACCAAAATTATTCCACATTCTTTTATTTAACCACTCATTCCATGTTACGGGCGTTACCATTTGTATGACCTCAGCACCATTTTGCTTAAGTATTCCTATTTCAAAAGAACTAACTATTTAGGTATGTACTTTTATACTTGAGTAAAATAGTTTAATGTAATATTATATTACATGATAAATCTACAATAAAGTTGCCATTACGGGTGTTACTTAATTTTGCCTGTGCTTTCTGACAAGCAAGGCATAACATATGAGGAGAGTCCACGCTAATGGCTATAACAACATGTTGAGCAAATTTTCAGAAAACAGTAAAGTTGTGTAGCTGTCAAAGAAACTTTATTTTATTTATTTTTATTTTATATATTGTTTTAGGAGGAAATTGGTATGATGATTTAACCGATTATTACCCTCTAAATGTAGAATATCATAAAATAAAAGTATTTTGTATTTATAGCCTTCTGGTTGAACACCTAAAAACTTAAAGCCTTTTCATTGGACAGTTTTGTAAAATAGCCTTATGCTTAGACATAGAGTAAATATGACATTGTGATGTCACCTTCATAATAGCTTCCATTTGTAATTAAAAATAATAGTTAATTTATAGTTAGTTAATAAAGTTAATTTGTAATTAAAAAATAATAGTTAAAATAAAACAAAAATTAATTGATAAAAAAAGAAAAACAAAAACTTCAAATTAAAAACTAAACAGAAAAATTTAATATTATTATTTTTTATTTAAAAAAGAACCGCCTTCAAAAATCCAACTGAAAAGTATAAAATAATTTTTATTTATTTTATTATGTACAACTCTATTCAACTTCTTCTTTTTGAAGTCGGTGCCAAACCAATTTTCATGACAAAGAAGAACGAATATTAGTGGCCCGCCCAAGTTGAGTGAGTTCTCCACCCCATCAGCGTATGTCATCCTTATAAACCTTCCTTTTTAATCAATTAATAAAAAAAATCGCATTAAAATTCATTTCGTAGTTTTACAGATTAAAGTATACATAAGTCTGGGATACCAGACAGGGAAAGAGAAAGCGACTTTGTTTTATACTATGTAGTGATTTAGATTCTCGATCGTCTTTTTACAAAGTGTTAGAAGTATTGGTTGTGCCAACTCGGTGCATGCATGTCTCTGTCGAATTGTTAATTCCGTTAGTTTGAAATCTGATAATCTTACATAACCTAACCTAACGTTAGTTTACTATCTCGCTATCTATCTAAAATTATAATTTACTATTAATTACAGTTTTACGGTGACATGTATATTATGATAATTTCTCTGCGGAGTGCGACGCATGCACACCAGGCTAAGCACCGCTCACTGTCCCCCAATTCCATCCTTTATAAAGAAACGTCTTTGCGAGCGGAAGAAATTTCTTGATTTTTGAGCGCGATTGTGTTACCTACTGTTGTTGAGGCACTATCGATTGATTTATTATTCGTATGGTTTCTCTATAAAGCAATTTTCATTTTGGATTTGTCTGTTTGGCACCGACTTCAAAAAGAAGAAGTTGAATAGAGTTGTACATAATAAAATAAATAAAAATTATTTTATACTTTTCAGTTGGATTTTTGAAGGCGGTTCTTTTTTAAATAAAAAATAATAATATTAAATTTTTCTGTTTAGTTTTTAATTTGAAGTTTTTGTTTTTCTTTTTTATTTTATACTTTTTAGTGATAAGTTCTTTAATCACTCTGATTTTTTTAGTGAATAAGTGACAGTTTTTGAGAGATAAGTTTTACTGTTTTATAGTTTTTTTAACAGGTAGTTATAATATTTGTTATTATGACTTTAGCTTACTTGTTACTATTTTGTTTACCTGCGGGCCTAGATAGAAAAGCAAAGGATGCTTTAAGGAAAAGTCGCGTAAGGGAGAACGAAATACCCATCGAAAAAAAACAAAGACTTCAGCAGGGCAAGCACGAGCCGTATTTAAACTAGTCATCGCGTGGGATAAAGCAGCCATCTTTTACGCACTTAAAGTATCGTATACTGCCATCTCATTCTAACCGTTATCGCGTCGATAACTCGTGCTTGCCCTTCAGAATGAGAGAGATCGTCAGCGTGCTGCTCTTGCTGCCGAAACAGATGAGCAAAGAGAAGTTCACCTATCACAAATGCGAAGAAACACTCTTGTATATATGTAGCGTTGAGTCGAGTAAAATTCCTTGATGAGATGGCTTTAAGTGATATAGATTCAAAGAAATACTTAAATGGTTAAGACCATTCCGAAAGCGCGAAATTCCCCATGACGAAAGCGCCTTGATTGAAATGACCAGGATGAAAAACATGATGTTGCAATATATATTTTTTTCTTTAATATAATTAAGAGTAATTTATTCATGTTTTTTTATATACTTTTTTGCTCAAAATTTAGTAACTCTGTTTATTACTAATAAAAAAACTTTATTATCATATATTGATAAATTTCTGTCTAGTATTGATAACTTTACATACATACTTATATTTCAAACTAAGAAACCTCCGTTTTTTCGAGTCGGTTAAAGAACTTTTAACCCATCTTCTAAATGTGACGAATACTTTTCTGAAAACCGCATCCAAATAGCTTAAGCCAAACGTGAGATAATCGCGGACCAACACACATACATACAGGTCAAACACAGAACCTCCTTTCTTTTTTTGGTCGGTTAAGGCACTAAAACCTTCTCCTAAATGTGACGAATACTTTTCTGAAAACCGCATCCAAATAGCTTAAGCCAAACGTGAGATAATCGCGGACCAACACACATACATACAGGTTAAACTCAGAACCTCCTTTCTTTTTTTGGTCGGTTAAGGCACTAAAACCTTCTCCTAAACGTAACGAATACTTTTCTGAAAACCGCATCCAAATAGCTTAAGCCAAACGTGAGATAATCGCGGACCAACAGACATACATACAGGTCAAACACAGAACCTCCTTTCTTTTTTTGGTCGGTTAAGGCACTAAAACCTTCTCCTAAATGTAACGAATACTGTCCTGAAAACCGCATCCAAATAGCTTAAGCCAAACTCGAGATAATCGCGGACAATTATACATACATACATACATACATACATACAAACAATCGAACTGAGAACCTCCTTTTTTGAAGTCGGTTAAAAATAGCGGCCTTTACGCGGAAAGCGCGGCCGCTCAATCGCGCGGGATTGTAAAATGTAAGGTTTTTACGCTCCACGTTCTTTCGCGCGCGATTGCTCATGCTTGTTTTTCTCAGGGGAAGAGCGGCCGTGTAAAGAGTAATCGCGCGGGATAGAACGCGTGAAACTGGCGCGTGTTGGAGTGTGTGCAGTTCACAACTTTTTACCGAGGAACGCAGGTTTTGCTGTGAAATATGGATAGAAGATATCGTGTAGCGCAAGTTTTGATGTTCGCTGTGATCAGAGTAGGGCGTAATTAACTACATTTTTGAAATCAGATTACTAACTACGATTAAAAGTAGTTCACCCTCTACTGCATGAATTATTAAGGATGAAAGAAAAAAAATATTTCTGTGGTTAAATATTCGTTTAGAAATTAGGTTAAACAAAAATAGGACTTATATTATAGGAAAAAAAACGAAACCAGAAATGGCTTCGTATGCATAGTGAGAAGATATGCCATTGTCATTTTTGGCTTCATATGCACACTAACTACATGTGAAACTCTTTGAAACAATTGCGTTTCTCATTAAAACACAAGAATACGTTGCATTTTTCACACTTTGTGTATGAGCGAAACATACAATTATTTTGGCAAATTGGCGCTCTTTATTGTGGATCGGAAAATGCCCAATCTGATCCAATCGAACCGATTCCAGGGGTAGTTCCTGCGTTTTCGTGGGCGCTTTTCTTTTCTTCTTTGTCACTGGTGAGACTGTAGTTGGTGTGCCTACTCTACTTGTAGTTGGTGTGCCTACTCTACTTGTCGTTGGCGTGGTCCCAGTTAGAGTGCTGACAGCTGCAGGACGCCCACGTTTTTTTGGCATACATTTACCTGATTTGCGAAGATGTACAGATACAGCCAGTTTAAAGTCATACAAAGGCATGTAAATCTCATGTTTGCGTCGCCATAATAACCACGCGTTGACGCAGCACATATCAATCATGTGGTAGAAGATTCTCTTATACCACTGGCGGGATCGTATTTTTATCTTGTAAAGACCCAGCATAGAATCTAGTAAATCGACACCGCCCATGTTTCGATTATACACTTCGACTGCTTGTGGAGACGGTATTTCTTTGTACTGTTTTTCTCGCCGTACGTACCTTCTTTTAGTCGTAACTGGTTCACTTCCTACAAATGCAGACAGTAAATTCACGACTTTGTTGTCATACCAAGTGACTAAGCTGAGCGTCACACCATCTACACTGGCAGTCTTTTCTTTCATGGAACCACGACCCAGCTTTTTCAATTCTTTTTCATTTGGCATATCTGCATTCGCTACTCTGTTTAGACGGACTGTGCCTAAAGGCATAATTCCATTCTTGAACAAATAAACCTGTAACTGGACACTATTGAACCAGTTGTCGAAGAACACTTTGTGGTTCATGTGTTTGGGAACAGTAGCTGTAAGTCGTGAAACTACATTCGAACTTACTCCTAGGTCAGGTGCATCCGATGGGTATACGTTGCTTTGTTCACCAGCAAAAATATCGAAATCATAACTAAACCCCGATACTCCGCTTAGTACCTGGTTTTTATAGCCCCATTTATGAGGCTTTGCAGGATTGTACTGCTTCAGCTCATGGCGACATTTTGTCGGAATGATTTGTTCATCTACTGACAAGTATTCTTCTTTGGGAATTAAAAGCAAACGATCTCTAATTTGGTTCAACAGAGGCCGAACTTTGAATAACTTGTCATGACCTGGCACTCCTCGTGGTTTGAATTCCACATTATTATTGAAATGTAGAAAACGATTAATAACTTCAAAGCGATTGCAAGTCATCACTTCGTTGACTTGGTGTTGACCTACAGAAGTAGACCAATATCTTCTTGTAGATGGAAGGTTAACTAATGAAGTAAATATTACATTTCCAATAAATTGTTCCAACTCCTTTATAGAAATATTAGCTGGTTTGTTGACATTTACTTGTAATGACTTCAAGTTCGACTGTTCTATTATGAATTCTAATAACTCGGGAGTAAAAAAGAATTGAAAAAAGTCAGCTGGTGAATCTAATCCTTCCGTATGTTCTGGCAAATCGGTACAACCAGTAAAATTAAAATTCTTCTCATCGTACGGCTGCATTTTGTCTGATTTCCATATAATTTATTGTTTGATAATTTTTTTTGTTTTTGTTTTAGTCGTCTTTGGCTTGGATCTAGTTTCGGATTCTGAAATAATTATATTGGAGACTTGAAAGTCTTGGAACGTTTCGAGGAGCGAAGATTGGAAAGAGGAACATTGTCATCGTCGGAGTCAGAAGCGGAACTATCATTGCTCTCAGCCCCATCACCAGGAATAGCTTTAGTAAGTTTCGATAAGCCGTAAAAGCGTGAAGTAAGCATGACTGAAAAGAAGTAAAAAAGATATTGCTTTATAGTGCGAGTGCATGCGAAGCCATTTTTGGCAGGACATATCTGTAGCTGAGAGGTAAAGAATAACAAGTCCTAGATCTTAAATGTTCACTAGAGCGATTCAAAGTGTCCGCACGGGGTATTATCGTGGTTAAATAGTAATTACTAAAAATATATTATGTACAACGTTATTTTGTTAAAAGTTTTATAAATATATAACCAATACTTGTAATATTGCCAAAATTTTAAAGTATAATAATTAGTATTTACATAAAAACATAATATTTTTTAAATCGCGTGATTTTTATAATCATAATTGAAAATAAGTAAGAAAACATAATAAGTCATGTTAAAATTAAACAACGAATACTTTTTTATGTTAAATTTAATGAAGAAATAAAAAAATCACATAAACAGCATTATTTAAATTTGTAATTCTTGCTGATTATCGCTATATGGTAAGTTTTTATAAAAGTCGTGAAAATTTCGAGGAATCCATGTTAAGGTTTTTTGAAGATCCTGAAACTTCGTTGTTGAAATGGGGCGCAAATTAGTCCTTACAGGAGCAGGCATTGACAACACAGGGCATGGCATCCTTTGATTTCTCAGCAACGAAACTTTTTGGAAGTTTTCAGCATCAAAATTGGTTTTGTATTGAAGCAAACCGTATTCATTTTTATCCACACGTATCCACACCATATCCATGTATAATTTTCTCCCATTACACCTTTTTTCCGGTTGATAAGTGGTGATGTTCTGCTATCGTGAAGTTGCCCAAAGTTTTTGAAATCCTCCACTTCCATGTTGACAACATTTATTGGCAGCTTAGTACTCGAACAAGCCCTAACAACTTGTTGCCAGTCCCATGGCGTAACAATTGCAAATTGTGTTTGCCTTTTCGTGTACCTTTCGATCAGGGAATGAATACCGTCGACCTCCATATGAGTATGTCCTTTTAATAAGTATTTATGTTCGATTACTTCTAAATGTGCAATATTTTTGAGCAACCTCAAGTAACATGTAAATAAATGCATGTTCTTGTTTTGCCCAGCACAGTTATCAGACCAAATCATTTCCTTTTTGATATTCAAATCTTCAGCAACATTCTCCATAAACCATTTCATCAGACCGGATGCCAGTTCATTTCCACCTCTTCCAGCTTTCGACTCATCCCACATTACACACGTACATTTATTAGCAGTGCTGTCCAAAATAGTGTAATTTAAAGTCCATAGTTTCCTGAAATAGAATGTTTGTCCATTTGTGAGCAGAGGCGTTGCTAGGCACTTTTGTAAGTCAACTGTCAACATTTTTACAGAGCCATTCACTCCATTGCTAATTTTGTCTTCTGTTTTTCGTTTGTATCGATTTCCCGCTTCTTCCAAGTGTTTTTGCCTTTGCATTTTCATTTCTTCTAATTCTTCACCTTGTAGATCTTTCATTCGCATTTCGTAACGATCACAATCATCACAAGTATCTGTTTGTGGTGGTTTGAATCCTATGTTATATTCTGTATTGAATATATGTCGATACAACCAATTTTTTGCAGATTCTTCTCCATTTTATTTACAGTTTTCTGCATATAATGAATACAGTTTTTCTACAGTTAAGTGACTTCCCAAATATTCTCTCTTCGTTTTTTCTCTACTGTAATGACTTTGATATTTCGGCAATTCTTCAATATGTTTTCTTATGACACATGAGCGACATGATAGTCCAGTGGGTAGAACACCCGCCCGAAAAACAGAAGGACGTGAATTCCAATCCTGGGACGGGCCTACACCAATTTGTCTTTTCTAAAGTCATATGTGTGGTTAATTTATCATGGTTGCTAACGGTGAGGGAAAACATTGTGAGGAAACCCACATGGCTGAGTTGTACTTAGTCATGTGACAGTGTATTCGTACAAAACGGCGATAGGCCTGCCCCCTATCACGTGAGTACACTGTCTAAGCAAAACGTGGGTTCCTTCTCTGGAAACTAGATGGCGCTTGCCATGTGAGTTCAGGAGTATTGGTACCTCTGCCAACCCCTTCGGGGATAAACGGCGTGAACGTTTATGTTATTTTATGTTATATGTTTTCTTATTTTGTTCTTTAACTCTTCTTTAATTTTATTTGGTGGCTCTTTTTTCCCTCTCTCGTCTTTCAAAGTCATTCCACAATTAGATTTATTAAGGGCATTTGTTACAAAAGTAACTGACACACCTAGAGTACACAAAAAAAATTTTTGGCAAATCTCTTGGGTTTCATTGTCAATGGTAAAGTAGTACAGTCTTGTTTTATCTCTTTTTTTCTTGGCAACTCCATCTTCAGAACGAATCCTTTGCCTTTCTGTATCTTTTACTTTTACACAAGTTAAAATAAATTGACGTTTTTGCTCCCAACTTCTATTTTCATTCCAAAATAGTTTAAATATTTTCCTTCTTTCCTATTCACAAATTCTTTCGAAACATTTTTTTTACAGTTACAAGATTCTTTTAGTGATTTCGCAGGTATAGGTTTTCCTTTTTTTGAGATATGTTCTTTACCAGATACTGTTTCTAGTCTTCTTTTATTACATTTCCATGTAGCTGGACGTTTTCTTCGTTTTCTAGTACAACGATTTTCTTTCAGTGTATCATCTTCACTTTCTGGATTGATGTCTGGTATTACTAGTTGCGAGTGTGGTTGACTTGGTTTTCTAGTTTCAAGACATTCATCAGAATCAGGTATGTAAGAATTATCGGAATCAGACACGTAAGTATGAACAGAATGCGTATCATTTTGTACATTCAATGTTACAGGTTCTAAATAGTTTTCTCGAGATTCATAAACAGATGTAGTAGCAGTTACGTCACCTGTTGTCATACATCCATCGGATCTAAGTATATCAGGTTCATTGGAGTATGGTATTGACTCTAAAGTAGGAAAAGTACCTTCATAATAAGCTAATAAGTCAGTCGAAAATTTTGTATAACCTGGTTCTTCAATACAGCCAACTGTGTTTGAAATAATGGGTGTCGGGGAACATGGTCGAAGTTCAGTATATGTAGTTGTGTGGTTCACTGTAAATTGGTTGTCACTTCTAGGAGAGTTGTTTGATAGCTGAATAGGATTCACCTGTTCGTTTTGGGTTGTTAGTATACCTATTTCTGGTACATCTGCCTGATAGTCATTACCTGTAATAAAATTATTAGTTACATAATGAATTCTTAGTATAATATAATACAGGTCTACGGTCACAGGCAATAAATGAAAACATTTAATATATTATTGTACCAATATAATGAACAACTATATAACAGTAAAGTCAAAATTATTTAAAATATGTTTTAAGTATATAATACAAAAGACATTCTGAATGTAAAAGTCCCCAATGACAATTACATCTACTTTTATTATGAAGATTTATTCGAATTAGGGTTAGCATTTAGACTTTATAAATAGGTCATTTCAACACCTAAACAATGGTTTATTGTTTAAATAAAGATTTCATATAATATGAACCTAAGAAATAGCCGTTAAAGTGTTTACGTTCGCTGTGGCGCAGTCCACCCAAAGGCCCCTAGCGTTAACGAACGGTTTAAAACAAGAAAGTACCACATCTGCTTTTGACTTTTGCACTCGACATACATCTTCGTCAGTATCTGAAGAGCTATCAAATTGAAAAAAAATCATCTTTTTTATTTTGTGTTTTTGGCGTTGAACTTGATTCAGCATTTTCCGAAACTTCCTTTGCTATTGCTGCTTTGAATAATGTTTTTAACTTTTGATGCTCTTCTGTAGGAATACAAGCAAACCATTTAGTTTTTAACTGTGGTAAAGACATTGCAGCGATAGAGACATTTTGGGCTCTTGCGGTAGATAAATAAAAAATATCATTAAAACGCTTATTTACGCTTTCCAAGTTTGTTTTTGCCAGTTCTTTGCAGTAGACAAATTCGTTCTGTCGCAACTGCCCATTGCCACTGATCTTTAAAGCTTCATATAGCGCAATGCTTTTATCTTTCATAGCATGTATTTGCCTCAGTGCGTCGTAAGTGCTATTCCACTTGGTGGCTCCTGGCCTTGACAGAGTGTGGCCTAAAACTGTTTGGATTACTTCTGCTGATTTAGGCCGACCAGCAGCATTCCATAGCTTGTTGCATTTATTTATTACTCGCTCATGGGTTTCGGAAAGGGTGGTATTTTTTTTCGGAGTACTTTTCCAGCATCTATGGTTGCACATAAGTTGAGTTTATGAGCAGAGCATCTAAGGTGAGCTGGGAGCTCAGGTGACATACGAACATTTTCAAGAGACAAGGGATCGGTTTCAGACTTGTCATGCGACGTCGTGCTACTAACTTCTGACATGTCAATATCTCTAACATCTGCAATGTCTTCAAATGCTTGGCCTTCCTCATTAAATTCAATTATTTCAATCGAATCACAACTCTCAATTTCTACACCAAATTCTTTAAAAGCTTTTACAAAATTGCTTCCATTATCAGTGATCTTAGACAATACCTTTTGCGAGTCAATGCCGAATTCATTATGAATATCTTCTAATAGAAAAGCAATTCTATCGTAGCTATGAGTTCCTTTGAATCTCCGACACGCCAAAGTCTTAGATTTTCTGTGCTCTGTGCTGTGACACCTATAAAACTTCTTTTTTTTCCCGACCAAATGTCTGCTGTGGTACATAGATATTAGTGTTGCCGGATAATCGATTATAGATTAATCGATTATGCTCACCCAAAATAATCTAATAATCGATAGTATTATCGATACTATCGATTATATCGATATTATCGATTATTAGATTATAATCGAAGAACGATATAATCGATTATGATCGATTAATCGATTATAATTGAAATGTAATCGATAATAATCGATATTATCGATTAATCGACTAATCGATTATAATCTAATAATCGATTTATCGATTATATTGTCATTAGATTATAATCGATTAGTCGATTAATCGATTATAATTGTAAATTTTACACTTATCGATAGTATTATCGATACTATCGATTATTAGATTATTTGGGCCTCATTTGCATAATCGATTATTAATCGATACACAATCGATTATCCGGCAACACTAATAGATATGGAGTATCTCGGAGCAAGGTTTTTATTTCGAGTATTTCTTTGTTAAATAATCTTGCATACACCGTCCCAAAGATCGTCGACTCATTAAAGTCAAATCATTTTGACTCATACCTACACTTCCAAATGTTTCTAGTCTGTACCTGTGTATCTGGAGCTGTTTTCTTCATTTTTTTATTAATGGCATTATACGCTTTATAGTCGTCGAATGCGCTTTTCCGTGCTTTCTTTTTAGGTGAGTGACAAAGTTAGACGTTGAAGGCAAAGTTCCGGATATTTTTACTTGTTTTGGCAAGCACAACGTGCACAATCCAACTCGTTTGCGATCTGTAGAATCTTCTTTTGAAAATTGAAAAAACTTTCCATCAAGAATCCGTGGCAAATTTTCGTTAATATTTTCCACCAAACTGTTAGAACTTAAAGTTGAAGCTTCCTGGCGCAGTAAAATAAACTCTTCTGAGTCGCTCATGTTGTAGTTCAACTAAACGGCGCACGCGCAGTATTGTTTTTGAAAAACAATAATTATTGTAGCTAACAGACGTGCACACTGTTAGAGGCAATTAAAAATACTGACATGCAGCGAGCGAGGTCGCGACGCGATACGTCCTACGAGTAACTACCTACCTACGTCAAGTCGATACATGCAGGATGCATGAACGATCCGCCGAACCAAAAAATTAAGAAAGGAAAAAAGAGTTAAAAAAGTAATCATGTAATAGTGATTGCAACTACAATTTGTAATTAATAATCAAAATTTATAACTACTTTTTACGATTACTTTCTGTAATTTTTAATCTTGATTATTAACTACTTAATGTAATCATAATTAGTCATCATTAGTTAGATTACGTTTTGCCCAACACTGGCTGTGATAGCTCAACTCAAAAAAAAGAAGAAAAGATCAGTGTGGGTTAAAAAATATAGACAGCAATATAGTCATATGCCTTTAATTGAAGAACTACGAGAAAACTATCCGGACGATTTCAAGAATTATTTGCGCATGGATAATCAGTTATTTAATATGTTGGTAACTAAAATCAGATATGATAAAATATCAAAGCAATAAATAAATAACTAAAATTTCATTATTTCAGGCTTTGGGAGCCCATACAAAAAATTACATTTTACATTTAAATTAAAAATTAAATGAAATTAAATTTTTAAATTAAAATTAGACTAAATTAAATAAGATAAAGCAATTACCTATTGCTATTTACTATGTAAATAATTAGGTACGTACGTACGGCTAGAGCTCGTCTCTGCCTCTCGAGGTCTTCGTCATCTTTAAGTGTCTCTGTAATTATGTAGCCGAGATATTTAAATTTCGACACTACTTTAATCTCGCAGCCACGTAGATATACAGGAAGTACATTTTCAGGACCTTTATTGTGTCTGAATATCATAATTTCGGTCTTTTTAACATTATACGTGAGTCCATGATTTTTAGCGTACCGCTCACATATACTGACTAGTGTTCTCAATCCTCTGGTAGAGGGGCTCAGCAGCACCATATCATCAGCGTAGCTGAGGTTGTTAATTAATGTTTCTCCGACGTAACAGCCGACTTTGGTGCTGCATAGCTCCTATATGAAATAGCAAAATAACAAAGCAAGACACCGTTATGAGAGAGAGTATTAGTGCAGAAACACGTTTAGCAGCAACCCTACGATACCTCGCTACAGGACGTTCACGACTGACAAGACTTGAAATTTAGTACCGGTATATCTGCTCCATCTCTTTCCAAAATAATACCAGAAACATGTCGAGCTATTTATGAATGCTTGAGGCTGGATTATTTAAAGGTAAATATTTTACTTATTCGTAATCCTCCTTACTAATATAATAAATGTGAAAGTTGGTGTGTTTACTGTTTGTTACTTCTACAGAGATTTGTTTAGTTGTTACTATGGTGACGTTTGCTTAATTATAAAACCCTAATCCTTAGCCTAAGTTGCACAATTTAACTTTAACTTTGACGGATTTTCTGTTGCAGTCACTTTCTATTTTTTTTGATAGAAAGTGACACCGACACACCAATAGTTAAAGTTAACGTTTAAGTTAGATGGTGCAACTTCAAATTGCTCATCACCCAAAATGCTAGACTAAATAATATAGTAAATGTAAAAGTTTGTGTATATGTGTGTTTGTTACTTCTTCAAATTCTAACTACTGAACAGATTTCGATGATATTTTGAATGTAGATAGATAGCTCATACTCTATAATAAAACATAGGCTACCTTTATCCCGAAAATATGACGAAATCGGTATGAAACTATTAAAAACCATAATATCTAGATGACTCTATTAATGTTACCTACCGTTAAAGTTAGATGGTGCAACTGACGCTAAGAACGATCTGCAAGAATCACTCACCACCCAAAATGCTAGTATTTAAATAAAAGTCTATTGGTAACTATTTTAGTATCTATGTATTGTATAATCATCATTTTTTAACACTTATTCATCCATTAATAAAGTGGAATGCTCATAAAAAGTCTTCAATTGAGATATATGTAAATTTTCTTCCGTCTAATTTTGGTCCTTTTGTCCACCAGAGGTAGAAGGAAGAAACTGAGCCAACAAAGACTGTGATTCATATTGATTTGAAGATTGCTCGGAAGATGGTCTTTGAATATTCTTGTTACAATGACTGTCACATAAATCTGTATCTTCTGTCAGTTTTTTCAGTAGTCCTGTAAAGTAAGTAAAGTAAATAAGTAAAGTAAGTAGTGTAAGTAAATCCTCAAAGACGTTCCAGCGCACAGTGGGGTATTTAGCCCTAAAACATGGCCAAAACTATTTTATGTGCTTAATCACTTCTATTGGTGTTATTTAATACATATATACTATCACACCCATTTTCCGACGAGGGTAGGCAGAAACAACGATTCGCCATTTTTTTTATTTGCCTAACTACTTCTGTTGGTGTTATTTAATACATACATACTATCACGACCATTTTCCGACGAATATAGGCAGAAACAACGACTCCGCAATTGCTAGTATAGCAAATCATTACTCTGAAATGCACTTTTCCTCCCTTGTGGGAATGCTTAAAGTTTGTGTTAGTGCTATTATGTTAAAAAACAAAAAAATATATACAATAAATATGTGTAAATAAAAAGCAATTATTTCTGACAAACTCCATATATTTTACAAATTAAGATATGAGAATAGAAATGATAGAAATATAACATTAAATTGAAATAAACTAAAAAGATAAAATTATAAGAAAATAAAGCAGTTTTTTTTAAATAATGCTGTATACAAAGTAAGATAAATTAACAATTCCAATATAATTAAAATAAACAAAGAACACATCCAGTAAAAACAAAAAGAAACATAAACAATAAAATGCTTCATTTAAAAATATACAAAAGATAAAGAAAAATTATAGAAATTAACTATCTGAAAGTGATCGTTACGATGTGAAATACCTATAAAATTTTATTCGTCACAACTGGACAAATTAACATTGGTAATGTCACTCTCACATAGTAAATCTAGCACATCTTTATACATATTTTTTTTATTATTTTTAATAGTTCTCATGCTCGTTAATAACGAGTCAGATGTCAACAAAAGCCTATTTAAAACGTCCATATTGCACTCCACACGAGAAAACTTCCTAGAATAATCTAGCCTATACTGCCTAATATGCTTATTGCGAGCCTCTGCCGCTTCTTCAGAAAGTTGACCAATTGGCAGAATAGCGTGTTTTATTACTTCAGCACCGTGTCGAAGTATTTTATGTAGTGTCGGTGACATTGGGTGAAATTTATATAAAGACACAAACAGCTCTGCAGTTTCATTGCAGTACTTCTCAAACTTTTCGCAGCACATTGTGTCTAAAATAACCTTTAATTTATATATAAGTGATTTATCAACACTGGTTATCTCCGCCGATATTTCATAATTTTCGAAAAAGTGACGACTGGTATTTCCGTCATTTGTATTGCCGAAATTTGCTTTTGGGATATCAACCAGAAGCCCAAGTTTTTGCTTAAATTGATCTTGGATCTCTTTTTTTCTATTTTCCACCATCAGTTTTTCCTCTGGCGAAAGCCGAACATTCCATTTTTTAACGGGCAGCTTATATGCAACGTGCAGGATAGTTTCAAATAACCGGATACGTGCGTGTAATAATGACAGCCCGAATTTTAAATTTTCCAATACAGAAGGCCTCTTTTTCGTCAAGTCATTAATTTCAGAAACAGTTGCGGTACAAATGTAACACCTCATGGTAGACTTGGTTTGCGTTGCTGCATTGCAAACTTTACCGTCCACCATGGTAAATAACAGCTTATGTTTTATTGATAAGCTGTTACCAATTTGAGTTTTTTTCAGTGCTTTAATTTGACACGTAATGTAATTTGTCTCCTCATTGGTGACATCAGTGGTCTCCTTGATAAATCTGAGTCTGATGGGCCGACAATAACGAGGAGATGATGGTGTTGGGTTTTGCCATAGTACCTGCTTTTCATTTCCGTAAACCAGTTGAAGGGGTACTACGGAACTTTGAAATATATTAGCATTACTATCGGTTTCATTTTCAAATTTCATTTTAAACTGCATCTGCTGCGAGCCGTCACAGCCCCATTTACTTATCAATGTCAATGATGACTTTTCTTCTTCACTCAATTGATCCACAGCTAACCCCAGATGAGTAATCAATCTTTGTACCGTATGATCCATCAACTGCTGAACTAGTACTTCAGCACACGTTTCGGTAACTCTATGAACTTCTGGATAGCATTCTTTTTTAACCTTATTATTATTATTCGGAAAACATTTTTGTTTCTCGCCTCTCCCATGGCCGAAACAGAAAATTAGAATTTTAAATGGGAGAGGCGGTACTCCCCGACAAGAGCACAGTCGGTCGGGGTCAGGGAGTCAGGTTCAAGAACCGACGGACGATCCGAGCCGTATCGAGCAGCACCGCTTTCTGCATCTGTGCTGGAACCGACACGCCACAGAAATCCAACCGCCTCAAGTTGGTCGCGAGGCTGGTTGGAATTAACCCGTTCGCGGACAAAACAATTGGGATTATTTCTGTCGAAGTCACACCCCACATGTCGGTGATCTCGTGAGCCAGATCGAGATATTTCCGACGCTTCTCGGTGTCGGCTTTCACGAGACCCTCGTCATGAGGGATAGTGACATCCACTAGAAACACCCTCGACTGCGACCGATCCCATATCACGATATCAGGCTTATTCGCTAGAATAGTCCTGTCCGTGATAACGGATCGGTCCCAATAGATTTTGGCACGGTCGTTTTCTAAGATTGGCTCCGGCAGATACTTGTAATACGGCAGCCTCTGTTGCAAGAGTGTTGTTATTATTATTATTATTATTATTAGACGGGCGGTAAACGCCACGGGTTTCCGCACTGAGCCCGACATGGCGGACCATTGTACGTGGACCAAGTGGTCAACTAGCTCTCCCAGCCTAATTCCGTCCAGAAGGCAAGTAGCTTATCCAGGTCAGCTACCGCCCCTGGGAGCGACTTTATTGTTCCTATAGTGTTTATTCGGATATCGGCCACTCCAGTGCATTCCTGGAGCACGTGAGCGACCGTCTCATCAGCCTTCATGCACGCACGGCATAGAGGGCTGTCGGTGATGCCTATAGTGTGTAAGTGTTTGTTTAATGTGGTATGTCCTGTGAGTATTCCCGCCACTGTCCGCAGGTTCTTCCTACTAAGTCGTAGTGCGCGCCCGGTCAGCTTTATGTCAAGGGTTGGCATAGTTTCCTTTGACTGTCTGCAGCCAGGCTCTTCCTGCCAGTGTGACTTGGAGAGAGAGTGTGTGCGTTCTCTTAGCCACGCACGCAGCTGACCAAAAGGCAGGGGGATAATCGGTTCAGGACCCTGCAGGTTCCTGGCCGACCCCGCCCTAGCCAGTTCGTCAGCCGCGTCGTTTCCCAATGAGCCGCTATGACCTTTAATCCATTGAAGGGTTATAATGTTTTTCCCGGCTACCTCCTCCAGAGCACCGTGGCACTCCAGGACTAGTCCTGAAGTGAACACACAACGATCCAGAGCCTGTAGCACAGATGCACTGTCCGAGATGATTTTGACATGCATATCGGACAGCGCACGGGCTTTGATTGCCATTGCCGCCTCAATTATTCCAAGACACTCCGCTTGGAATACCGTATTGTGGTGGCCTAGGCTTTTGGAGATTTTGATATTGAGGTCTTGTGAGTATACGCCCGCTCCAGTCCCTTGGTTGGTCTTGGAGCCATCTGTATACACACGCACCTCTTTAATATCGGAGTAGTCATGTTGTTCCTCTTCGAGTACAACAGTGTAATTGTGCTTGGTTATAATGGTTTTTGTTATCCTATCACATGGTGCAGTAAGTAAGGGCTGGTATTGGATGGCCGCTGTATAAATATTAGTGTGTAGGATTCTGGAGTCATTTTTGAGGTGTCCTGCCTTTTTCAGCCTAAGTGAGGACATCGCTGCCTCTTGCTGTATGTGTAAGTGTAAGGGCGGCAGATTCAGTAGCACCTGAAGAGCTGCCGTGGGTGCGGTTCTCATACAGCCCGTGATGGCCATACAGGCAAGCCGTTGCATTTTTTCTAGGTCGTTTTGGGCTGTTGTTAATCTAGTTCTCGACCACCAGACCAGTGAGCCGTAGGTTATCACAGGTCTAATAATGGTGGTATAAAGCCAGTGTACGATCTTAGGTTTTAATCCCCAGTTTTTACCTAGTATCCGCTTGCACTGCCATAGCATAGCGCTGGCTTTTTTTAAAGTGTTATCTAAATGTGGTTTCCAGCTCAGTTTGTCATCTAGGGTAATTCCTAGATATTTAACAGTCTTGGAAAGAGTGAGTTGGGTTCCAAAGAGTTTTGGAAGTTCAAAAGGGGGGAGTTTCCTTTTGTGAGTGAAAAGAATTAGTTCAGTCTTTTTAGGGTTTACTTTCAGGTCGTATTCGTTACACCATGTCTCCACTACTCTTAATGCTTGACCCATTTGATTGCAGAGCGTGTTTACATGATTTCCATTTAGTAGGATAGTGAGATCGTCCGCGTAGCCTACAGTAAAGTAGCCTCGGGCATTAAGCCTCCTAAGTAGAGAGTCGACCACCATGTTCCATAGGAGTGGGGAGAGGACCCCCCCTTGGGGGCATCCTCTTGTCACAATGGCTCTGGTGGTGTCTTTTAGGGTTACTTGGACCGCTCTGAGTCTCAACATGTTAACAACCCAACCCCTGAGTGTGGAGTTAACACGGAAGTCTTTCAGAGTTTTCTCGATACAGGGTATGTTAGTTTTATCGAAAGCACCTTCAATATCTATGAAGGTGCCTAGTGTGGATAGCTTGGTGCTGAGTGCACATTCAATTTTAGATATAACGTTGTGTAGTGCAGTCTCAGTTGATTTATCTTTAGTGAAAGCGTGTTGGTTTATATGGAGGGGTTTTTTCGCAAGTGATTTTTCTCTTATATGTCTGTCACAGAGTCTTTCCAGAGTTTTTAAGAGAAAGGATGTGAGGCTGATGGGTCTAAAGGACTTCGGGTCGGTATAGTCCGACTTACCGGGTTTGGGTATGAAAGTTACTTTGACTTCGCGCCATGGTATCGGTACATATCTGTAAGCGATGCATGATTGATATATTTTGACCAGCCAGGGGGATAGGATGTCTCTTGCCCACTGGAGCAAAGCAGGGAAGATTCCATCTAGGCCTGGTGATTTGAAGGGGTTGAAAGACTTAACCGCCCATTCAATTTGGTCATTAGTGACAAGGTCTCGTGAGAAGAGCCTGTCCGCTTCGGTAGGAGGCGTAATATGCTCCTCATTCCAGTCAATATCATCAGTATGATGACAGTCTGGGAAGTGGCAGTCTAGGAGCAATTTATGTGTTTCTGTATCTGTCGTGGTGTATGTATTATCAGGTGTTTTGAGCGGCCCTACGGTGAGGTTATTATCGGTAGACAGAATTTTTCGAACCCTAGCCGCTTTATTGTTCGATTCTATTGATCCGCAAAACTTTCGCCAAGCTTGCCTTTTGCTAGATCGGATTCGTTTTTTGTAGGTGGCTAACATGTTTTTATAGTTTTCCCAGTCTGTAGGTAGCCTGGAGTTTTTAGCTTTATTGAAAAGTTTGCGTAGTTCACCGCGCATTTTTTCCAACTCCGGGGTCCACCACCTACTGGTTTCTTTCCCTGGGATTGTTGGTTGCTTAAGTGGGCAGGAGGCTTCATAAGACTCGATTATAGCTGCGGTTACTACTTTAAGGTCATTTTCAATTTGTGTAGGGCCATCTATATTCTCGTTGGTGAGTGTATTTAGCTTACTTTTTAGAGACGATCTATATGAGAGTACATTCGTAACTCGAGGGTTACGTTTAGGAGGGGGTAGTGTGTAGTCACTGGTAATGTTGAAACAGATCCGCCGATGATCAGCGCAGCTTAGTTCTTTTGACACGTGCCAATTTGAGACTAAGTGGGACGCCCCGGTGCTAACTAGTGTAATGTCAATGATAGTTTGGCCCCTGGATGTAACCCATGTGGGCTCCGATCCTATAT
This sequence comes from Bedellia somnulentella, assembly GCA_963576735.1. Taxonomy (NCBI): domain Eukaryota; kingdom Metazoa; phylum Arthropoda; class Insecta; order Lepidoptera; family Bedelliidae; genus Bedellia; species Bedellia somnulentella. The sequence goes on along the minus strand of OY755187.1, from coordinate 6,926,986 downwards.
TTGCTATGCTAAGGTTAGTAGAGAATAAATAGGTTGATAATACCTGTCCTCTTTGATTGGCCGCGTGGCAGCCCCACAGCGGATGATGCGCATTTGCATCGGCTCCGATGATGAGCTCAGTACCGGACTGCTCACAGTACTGCACCAGGTCGACCATTTCTTTAGGTGGGCAGTCGGCGTCACCGGGCATGTAGCAGGACGCTAGGACCACATCTGGGATCACCCTGCTAGCTGTTGTGATCTTGATAGCTATCAGGTCTCTGGACCAATATTGGGTGAGTGGCATGCTTTGAATATATTTAGGAATATAAATGCATGCCCTTGGGTTTGTGCATGTGGTGTCGCAGATTAACTTACCTCCGATGTTACTGAGACCACATATACGGTTTGCCCTGATCCACGGCTCCTGAATCAGAGCAATACTGTTGATGTTTTTATCCAGCACTGTGCGTAGGGTAGCCGTCGCCGCTTGACTGTGCTGGATATTGGTCTGGAGGATTGAGATGGTTTTAGGAGGGGGGAGCATCTTTAAGGATCTCCGCTTCCAGCTCCTCATCCAGGTCCAACTCGGAGTGTGTCCTGGGCGATGAGGTCATCATGGCCTCTTCCCAGGGATCCGGGACGAGGTCATTGCATGCCAGCCGACCGAGCTGGTCCACGGCCTCTTGGAGAGCTTCTGGTTCCTCCACAGGCCTGCTGGTGGAGGGTTTCGGCTCATCCGGCCTTGGGGGCGTGGGGGCAGGTTGGTCAGCTGGGGTCTCAATCGGCGCCTTCGGATCGGGCGGCGTGTCACTAAGTTTACCCCTCCCTACTATAAACTTAGCGAACACCGACCCGAATCCAAAAGCGATTCGGCGGTCGCGAAGAAGCAGCTTCTCCACCTCCGTCGATGACAGGCCCAAAGTAAGGAAAGTGCCCCTATTCTCTCCCTCGACAGTCGTCGCTTTGTATGGGTGCCACTGTGGTATGTCATACCAGCGTCCATTTTGTTTGCAAAGCAAAATCTGGAGCTTTTTCAGTGACCCCATATATCTAGGGAAGAAGAGGGCAATTCGTGTGCGGGTGGGGATATCAGCCTGGTTGACCATCTGAATCTTGTCGCCCGAGGGTAGCGTCGCGGCGGATGCAAATTTCTGTAGCCAGGTAAGGGCGAAGTCGTCCTCACACTGGATCTTCAGCGTACCCTCGGACAGTTTTGGGCAACCCCGAAAGGCTGGCGCTATCTCCACATCATCGGAGTCCATAGCCGCGAAGACCTGTTCTTCGATACTTTCCCCAAGGTACTCGGCCTCCGAAGTGGTCAAGTCCCTCAGGGACGTGGTGATGAGCGCCACCGAGAGTTTGGAGCGGTCTACCGTGGCTTGCGCGTAGGTTCTCTGTCCCTGGATAGTTTTTGCCCGTTTGGGCTCGACCATCTGGGCAGGAGACCTACTGTCATCAGGTTTTCCTCGTTTGGATGCCTCTGGGACCTTGGAGGGTCCAGATTCATCAGCGGGGCGACCGGACTGACTGACGCGCTTACCACGGTTTCCGCGTGGTGTGTCACGCCGGTAACGGTTGCCGTCACGTTCATGTACGGGGTTTTTTACGCCGTGTCCCACACCCGACCCCCCGGCACGCGGGGGTGAGCCCGCGCTCCGGGGTGATCGGGGGCGAGAGAACGGCGCACTAGGCTTCGCCAGCCCCGCACCTGAAGCCTGCTCGCAGGGGACCTGGCTCGCACCCCCTCGCAAGGCTTGGGGTTGAGGGCCATCTCCCCCGCCGCAACCTACCTGGCTCTGGAACGGCCGCGCGACATCCACTGGGTGCTCGGCAGCTCTTCGGGCTTTGGCGGCGCGGCGATAGGCACCGCTCTTCTGTTTTCTATGGCGGGTCCTCCCCTGGTCGGGGCCGCCTATAGGGTTTTCATTGCCACGTCCCTCGCCCCCGTGGTGGTTGCGTGGTTCGGGCAATGATTTTCTGGCGTGAGGCTTTCTAGCCTGCCTCACGGGCACGGTTTCCCACGTGCCGTAGAAGCGCTCCGGCTTGCGCGCCGGGGGCACTTCGGAAGACGTCTGCATCTCTTCAGTCTTCCTCTCCTCTTTCTCATCAGGCGAAACTTTGCCCCCCCCAGAATACGAGGGGCGGCCTGAAACCTGCAAACAGGGTTCAGGGAGGGATTCCCGGTCCCGGTTGGGACACGTACCCTCCTGGGGTAAAAAATCTTTTTTCGGTTGCGCCATTTTAAGTTGGGATTGGGGGGTTTTCGGCATAAGTTTTGGTTAACGTCTGCATTGAAGTAATGCAGACGCGTAACGGGCAGCAACGACGTGAACGATGACTATAGCCTTGTCCTGGAGGTTCTAAAACCGATACCTCCAGGACCATTCGCCAACTTTGGGTACTTAAAACTAGTTTAACTAACCAAAGCTAGGGAGGTTCCCAGCCTTGGATGACAAAAGGTCTTAAAAAGAAAATTTTCAAAAGATCTGGGAGCCCCCCCGCCCTCTTTTTTAACCTTTTGTAGCACAGAATAACACGGAAAAAATGTCTTATTGGTTTCTCGTATCCGTTCATATTGTGCTTTAGTTAATTGTGCTTCGGTAAACATAGACAAAGCATCTATAGGAGACAATGGGCGAGGTGCTGGACTATCCTTTTTCATTTCTACCACATATTTAGTTGCTCTTCGGGGACTCCTCGTAAGATCTTTGACGACTTTTGATGCGTCAACTTTGCCAGCCTTCCTCAGTTTCATTTGAGTGGCATCGTCAATTCTCCCACGTCTTTTGAAAGAAGTTCTGTTGTTTTTCGTCGTTTAGATCTTTCGCTCGAATCTTCAACAGATTTCTGAGGGCGTCCAGGACTTTTTCCTAAAACAATGGAAAAAATATGTTTACTAAGTAAGCCAGTTTTCATCATAACAAAACACACACAAACCACACAACCAACTAAACACACAGTACTTTATAACAAAAAAAAGGATACATGTTGTTTGTTACTGATGTTGTTCAAAATGAGAGGTATTTTATTGTGGTGCTTTATTGTTTACCACATAAAGAGTTCTAAATAACAAAAAAATGGATTACAATTAATGTTTGCAACTTGTAGAGTCCGAACTAATAAATCACGCGAGATTAAAGATTATGTTTGTCTTTCAAATATCAAAACAAAGGATTAGGATTCATTGAGAGGTTTGTCATTCGTAGAGTTCTGTTCTAAATAAGAAAAGAAGGGATTAAATTTAATGAGAGGTGTAAATAACAAAACAAGGGGTTATGATTAATGTTTGCAACTTGTAGTCCGAACTAATAAAACATGACATGAGATTAAGATAATGTTTGTCTTTCAAATATCAAAACAAGGGACTAAGACTCATTAAGAGGTTTTTCATTCTTAGAGTTCTGTTCCAAGAAAGAAAAGAAAGGATTAACTTGCACTAGGAACTTAACGGTAGCAGGTAGCGATATGGAACCAGATAGCCACTCAGTGTTATTTCTTTCGAATCTATCTTTGGTGTAACTTGCTGCTATCCATTTTGTCTTAAAATGGTGTTTGATAGCAGCAATTTGTCGCTTTATATCATATATAATATATTTCATCTTCAGAATACGAATTCAACAATTGATGTTCTAGAAACTTCAATTTTTCGTCAAAAGTTATATTATATATAATTCATTTCGAGTCACAAACCTCAATCCCGAAGAACATGTAGCAAAAAAATACAAAGTTTTAGAAACATGAAATTTTACTATGATCAGAGGCTATCAACAAAAAAATCGCTAAAAATAGAGGGGGATTCCGGGGGAACCAATTCTTTTACAACTTTCTTCTGGACAGTCCACTTTACCAGATACAATAGTTTTCATAGCTTAATCGTGCTGAATCTTATAACAAAAATACTCATTAACAAAAAAAACAAAACTTTTTTATATGAAATACTACTAGTTACATTTGGGCGCCCAGAAAAATATATATTGGGCAAATAATGAAAGAGAAAAGTGTTTCGCATAATCACATACCTGGTTGAGAGATATCCATCACAAAAACCACAAAAAACTGATAAATCATAAAATATCACTTGTTAAAAAATGAGAAATTGGAGAGCTTCGAATTATTACACGACCACTTCAAGCGAACTGCAACTTCCGAATGAGAATGCAGCGCACTGTTTCGAGTTAAAAACTTGTTCTTTTGCTATTGTTTGGAGCAACTACTTAACTTTAAAGGGATTAGTGATAAATTGTAATTTGTAAACAATAGAGAAAAGCCTTTTTGTCCATGTTTTGGGGCTCAATACCACTCCATGCAGCGTCCACATGAGTTTGGAAGCCAAAAGAAACAGACCAATATAAAACATACTTTAATACAGAAGGAAGTGTTGAGTGGCAAAATCATATGGTATCATGCCGCGGCCACACATTGGATAAAATTTGAGTCCAAGCTTGGCTAAGAATTAAATGGCCAAGAGTTGTACCAAGATGAATACGCCTCACATTCGCTCCGATACGTTTTGGCAAACTTCTAGCCAAAATCGTTGGATGGTTGGAATGCTGCTTTAATTCATTTTGATTTGAGATGTCGGAGACACCAGCCCCTGATTTTGTTGAATTTTTAATATTTTTTTTAATGATATCTATATGTGGTCATCAATGATTCCTTTTTCTTTTTTAAATCGGCGACAGTTACAGTTTCTATCTATAATTTCCTCCGAATCCTCTCCCAGGAATCCGCTAACACATTTTTATTTTTATGGTACTTATTCTTCGGATTCCACAATGCCTCTTCTTCTTTGTATAGTTCTAAAAACAACAATGTAAGATCGTTGGACCATTCAGTATTCGGCGAATCCATTTCGACGTCCATTCTCGCTCAGCGCGGCGCGGTACTGATGCAACCAATGTGTGGCTCGAGAAACAACGTTCAATCCAAGTTGCCCGCCCGCCTACCCCCTTCACTCCCCTCGCCTTTGATCGTGTACAAAAAACCGATACATCGCGGGTCGATATTGGCTATTGGACGCAATGTTCATTTAATGTCCAATATGTGACCAACACCGTTCCCCACATAGGTCTATTGGACCCAAGGAAGCTTGGACTCAAATTTTATGCAATGTGTGGCCGCGGCATCAAGTGGTAGAGCTTAAACAGTACACTCGAGAGCAAAGAAAACGGGTCACTCAAAGATACCTGAATATCTCGGAAACTATGAATACTAGCTTGATGAAATAAACTGATTTTGATAGATAATTATCTTTGGTTGCATTCAGATACGATTGTATTTTCACATTTTCTTTTTCGTTCAAGATAGAACACGAAGATCATTAAGATCAAAGATAAATATAATTGTATTATGATGTTTTCACCATCTTTTTTAGCTTTTAGTATTGTTACCTTTATTTCTATTGTTCTCGGTCTGTTATTTGAATTTACTTTTAGTCTGTAAGTTGTTGTTTTTAGTTTAATTGTTATAGGTGGAGATTTTTAATTGGCATTGCATTGTTTACTGTATTGTTTAGTTAATGTATACGCTGTTAATCTTCCTAATAAAATTAAATACATAAAATGTCAGTATTAACATTCTTACCGTAGAGCGCCCCCCGTTGGCTAAAAAAAAACTATTTTTATATTTCATTCTCATTATGTATCAAACACAGTTTATTACATGAAGCTAGCATTCAAAGTTTCCGAGATGTTCAGGTATCTTTGAGTGACCTGTTTTCTTAGCTCTCGAGTGTAAATAAAATAGTTTTAGCTACTAAGCAATTTCCTCTACAGAAAATTTTCTTAATAAAACTTAATTGGCACTAAAATAATACTTAAATGAATGATTATAATAATAAAAATAAAAACCTTAAAATTCACTTACAACTGTATTTTGTTGCTCATTTTCACATACTCCAGCTCCACTTCCTGTTCCAACTTCCTGAGACGAAATTACATTTTGATCAAAATTGTCACAATTTAAACTGTCGTTCTCATTTTGTAGATTTTCGTCAAAGTTCGATATACTGTGAGAAGGTATTTCTTATTCTTCAGTGAAGAGCATATGGTCAAAGTACCAGAGGGAAGATTTGTACACGTCGTCTGTTCTTCTTCCACTACGCTGGCTGTCGGTGACTTTCTTGAGCTCGTTTCGGAATTAACCCCTTAAACTTTGTATTTTTTTTACCACAAAATATCGATTGGCGTCACTAAAGCCTTTTTCCTTACAAAAGTTAATAATTTTTTTGTATGCTTCATCTTTAAGATTTTTATTTATATAGTCTTCGGACTTGATTTTCCACAGGCAAGGAAATTTTTTGTAAAGTGTAATTAACTCCACTATTAATTCTTTACTCCACGTACGTATGTCCGTCTTCATCTTTTATACGCGCGCTCTTTCGCACACGATTGCTGTTTCACGCGCGATAGAGTGTGTGTGTAAAGGCCGCTAATGTTTATTTTTCAATCAAGTAGGTACTGTCGTATTTTTAAACAAAGATAGTAAACTGACAGATAGAATGTTGCCAACTTTTCGTGCTAAAAAAATTGTGCTGAGGTAAAAAATCGTGAAATACTCAAAATTATTCGTTCAGTTAGTGAACTTATGAATTCCTTTACAATAAGTTATTGAATAAGTTGCTTATATTATACTTACTTGTTGCAGCCTATTTTGATAATTTATATAATTCATTAATACAGAACAAATAAAACTAAGCAGACTTACAGATAATAATTCTTTATTCTGAGTCAGGTTCCACAAATCAGATGTACTGTCTTCATCATCACATACATTAATTAAAAATCTATCTCCCATATCATCTATCCGGCGGTCGAGAAGGCTCATTTTTTCTTCTTTCGTAATATGTGCAATGCACTTTCTCCATTTTTCCGGAGTCACCTCAAGCAGACCTACTTCCCTAGCTCTGGCTACCCCTTCTAGGGATTTATAGCCGTGAGTATATGTATGTATTTACTTCTACCTTCCTTGAGTGGTAGGGGGCGTTATCCATGACAACAATTGAGTTTGGTTTTAATTTTGGCAAAATACTCCTAAACCAATTTTCAAAGCACTCCGCGTTTATTTCTTGATGGTAATCTTCTTTACCCGTTTTCGCTTCGAACATGAGTAGACCGTCTTGGATAAATCCATCTACCCCGCCTATATGGCTAATGATAAGACGTTTACCCTTGCCAGAAGAAGTTTTGAGACCTGTGCTTAATCCATCCAAGAAAGCTTGAAGGAATGATTGAATAGTGCAATCTACCCAAGCTTTTTTCGCCGTAAGACCTGAATCAACATTAATAGATATACTTTAATACTATATAGGTACTGACATGAAATAAGGCTTTTACTACATAAGCTCAAAAAGTAATATTAAAGAATAAATAATTGTTTTTACCTTCATTTACCCAGGTCTCATCTTGGTAATAAATTTCCCTTCCCTCTTTTCTATATTCTCCGATTTTTTTGTAGTTAACTGTGACGCCATAACACGATTTCCGGCCTATCGATGAAATTACTCTTTCTTATCTTAGAGATACAATTGAAATTAAGGTGTTTTAATTTTTTCGTCATTGTTGACCAGGAGAAGTTTGGCAAATCAGGATCATCATCGACTGCCTAGAGAACCTTTAAATAAAACATGGGTGATACTTGTAGGAATAATATTTACTAAAACTTAAGGATATTTTCAAAATAACTAGTAATTACTATACTACTTATAGTACTTACTATACATGTTAAGTGATGATGAGGTAAAACTAAAAGAAATTTATCATCGACGTTAATATATCTATCACTCATATCACCTTACAATACACCTACCTTAACATAGGTACATACCTTATCAACTGTACGTGGTTCATTATTGTGAAAAAACATTATGCACGTTTCTTCGAATGACCGAAAACGTGAAGCCGTCACACTTCTCTTTAAATGATCGTCTCGGTCCAGGTTTCTCAGGAGATTTCAAATCTACATTTTCTTTGTTTTGTTTTATTATTCTGTATACGGAGACCTTGCTGATTCCCAAGATTTCGGCAGTCTTTTTTACACAATTTTCGACGTAAGGCGATTCAGTTGAAACGAGCAACTTCAACTCATCATTGAATACATATTTGTATGTATTTTCTATCATCAATTTTTCAGTTACACTGAAAGATGTACGTGGTCTCTTCTTTCGTGGAGATAAAAACACATCATTTGATGTGCTTGGTTGTTGATTAGGATCCATCGCGCTCAGGTGTTATAAAAAATAACACTAAAAACAAAAAACGTAATAGGATTATAACTAAATACTCGTAAGAGGAACAACAAATAAAACGTAACAAAAACAACAAATGAAACAGAAATGTGAAACTCAATGATCAATGATCGCATTCGTGCACTCAGACAAAATGTAAGGAGACGAATAAATGCAAGATGGCTGCTTTGCAGATATGGCGTCGCTTCAGCAAAGTGTGGTCCACAAAAACACCAAAGGAAAGAACCAAAATCCGTTCCAACTTCTTTTGTAAAGTAAAATCCATTTTGTAGACAAATACATCGGTTTGTTCCGGAATTATTGGCAAGTTCAAACATTGCTATGAAAATTATAGGCTTTTGCTTATAATTAAAATTCACCTTTTGTTCAAAAAGATGGTAAAGTTACATCGTTTTGGTCAATCACTCTGAATTTAAACTACATTTCTATTGAATAGAAAGCGTTTTGAACAAGTTTTATGACGGAATTTATGCAATTTAACATGTAGACCAAGAATCGAAAAAAAACCATGATCATATTTTTGTAAATATAGCCATTTGCGTGAACTCTTCTCCTCATATGAACTCTGCGAATTTTGCTTAGCAACTAAATGTTTTTTTATGTTTTACGCAAAAGTGTGATAAATATACTAATACTTCCATTAAACATTTACGTAAGTTTTCTTGTACATTTGATATAATTAAATGAAGATGATGTTACGGGCGTTACATGTACGATTTGAAACAATTTTCTATTACTATTAAGTGCCTGTCCAGAAAGGTCATTTTTCAATTTCTATTGCGTTCAGATACCGCGAATTTCGCGCGTGTGAAAAAAACGAAAAAATCCCATTCTAGGTCCTTGAGATTGGCAATTTCTTTAAATCTGCAGAGAGCTGATAGAGTAAATTTATTTTTAAATTGGGCAGCACAGTTATCGCTATTTATTCTAATAGAGGTGATGGAATCGTCTTTCATCATTTGTATTTTGGAGAATGTTTACTTTATTACACACGCAGACATTAAAACAGCTATGAATGCACAAACTCAAGCATATTTGCAGCTACAGAAGAGATTTGAGGTCACTGAAACCGAGTTACGGGATCTTCGTAAGGTGTTATATGATAAATCCTGCAAGGTAGAGTCCTTAGAAAAACAAATAAACATTTTAATTGAGAAAAATTTACAATTAGAACGAAATGTCACAAGTAACATATCTAGAAGCCGGGAATCCGAGATAATATCGCATCCAAAACAAACGTTTGCGAGGGTAGTCAAACAAAGTAGCAACACCGGCCGCGGCCGGCCCCAAGATAGTGAGTCACCGTCTCTCGCCGCTCCGACGTCGCAGCAAAGTGGGGCCACGAAACAAGCGGGTCTATCTCGACGCGCAAAAGAGCCCGAGGACTGTGAGGAGCGACTGCCTACTAAAGTAACTACCGAAAAGATACAGGAGGAAAGCGATGATAGCTGGGTAACGGTACAACGAAAAAGAAGTAGGTATGTAGCCAGTGAGGTCAAGAAGGGTGGAAGTACTAATGCTACAGAAATTCAAGGAAGTGAGCGTAAAAAATTCCTTCACGTGTGGCGTCTGCAAAAAGATACGACCGAGGAAATGATTCTGAAACACGTAAAAAGTATCTGCGGTACCGAGGTGGAAATTAAAGTTATTAAGTTAAAACACCGAACTGAAAGAGACTATGCCTCGTTCGTTATTGGGCTGCCGGAAAGTCTTTACTCGAAACTGAGTGAACCTGAACACTGGGCTGTAAACATTGAGTTTTGCGAATGGATTTGGTTTCGTAAACAGACAACCGCAACGCCAACAGCAAATTAAACCGATAAACGTTTACTACCAGAACGTACGGGGTCTAAGAACGAAACTGGAAACATTTTATGCCGGGATTTTATGCTCAGGTGTCGACGTGTTTGCAATAACTGAAACAGGTTGTAATGCAGCTATAGCGGATGCAGAATTCATACCCACGGGCTACAAGATATTACGCTGTGATCGCGCGGACGGACGGAAGCACGGCGGCGCGTGTCTCGTGGCCACACCTCGCTTCGAGCTACGCAGAGTGTCGCTACCGGGTGACGTCAACGTTGATAACTACGCATTCGAACTGGTATGTGCGCACGTCATACGACACTGCAAGCTTGTGTTCACTATTTGTGTAATTTATATACCGCCGGCTAGTAGCGAAAACGAATACATGGTATTATTCGAAATTATTGAACAGTTATGTTGCAAATATGACAATATGTTAGTAGTGGGGGACTTTAATTTGTATTCGGGCTCTATGAATGTACGTAACTACTATGAATATTTTGAAACATATTGCGGATTCACCCAGTATAATAGTGTAAATAATTGTAATGGTCGGTGTTTAGACTTAGTGTTGGGCGCCCCGGGGGTGGAGGTGACCGTAGAGGAGGGGGTTTCGCCGCTGGTTCCTATAGACTTATATCACCCGCCGCTCGAGTTGTCGGTGACCACAGCGAAGCGACCAGCCGCCGCCGACGCTGCCGCTCATCACGTCACAACCACAGATACTAGCGATAAATTTGTACCGGTACAGTGGAATTTTAACAAAGCCGATTTTAATAAACTTTATCTTTCGATTGCTAGTATAAACTGGGCTCCCATGTATAATTTAAAACTAGAAAGTTCATTAGACTTTTTTTATAATACACTTTATTCCATTTTTGATAATTGTGTTCCAAAGAAAATGCGAGGGCACGTAAACTCGAGGTACTGTTACCCCGAGTGGTACGATGCACAAACTATTCGCGACATTAAACAAAAGGCCCAGCTCCATAGCAAATATAAGTCGAGTAAATTAAAGGCTGACTACGACGCCTACGCAAAATTAAGAGCAAAAGTCAAACAATCAATCGAGTCTAGTTATACAAATTATAGGAATCGCTTACAGAATCAATTTTTAGTCGATCCCAAATCTTTTTGGAAGTATATACAATCTAAGAGAAAAGTTAAGACCGCCAAACTCAAGCAAAAAGATGGTAAAACATTAAGTAATGGCCAATTAGCTACAGAATTCGCAAACTATTTTCAGAGTGTTTACAGTACTACACAGGCAAAACTTGATGTCGAGGCGACGATGGCAACAGTGTGTCAAAACGAGAACTTTTCGGCTCGAGTACACCTTAGTAACTTACGGTTGGAGGACGTTCAGTGTTCCTTAAAACAACTCAAACCAAAGAGATCAGTAGGGCCTGACGGCATACCACCGTTCGTCATACGCGACTGTCGATTTGTTATAGCGGAGCCGCTGTTACATATTTATAATTTAAGTTTAGGTAGTGCGGTTTTTCCGGAAAGATGGAAAACAACCCGCGTAGTCCCGGTACCTAAAGGAGGGGGGGGGGGGTCGTCCGTGGAGGAATACAGGCCCGTGGCGATCCTGTCTGCCCCGGCAAAGTCGCTGGAGTCAGCCATTCACCAAGCCGTACTTCGACAGGTGAGCGTGCAGTTATGTGACGAGCAGCACGGATTCCGCCCTGCCAGGAGTACTACCAGCAACTTGTTCGAGTACATGACCGATATAGTCCCGGTGGTCGATGGTGGGGGGCAGCTGGACGCAGCCTATTTCGATTTCAAAAAAGCTTTTGATCTTGTAAATAACGATGTGTTGCTGAAAAAGCTCGCTGCGTTCGGTTGCACCCCGCATCTGCTTCGGTTTTTCGCTAGCTACTTAGGAGATAGGTACCAATATGTGGATTACGATAATGGCGTGTCTAAGCCGTATCGTACCATGTCAGGCGTAAATCAGGGCAGCAACGTTGGGCCGTTGCAATTTTTGCTGATGATAAACGACTTGCCGCGGGTGGTCAGACATGCCAGGTGTCTGTTGTTCGCGGACGATCTCAAGCTGTACCTAGAGGTCAAGACAGCTGAGGATGGGGCCAAGTTGCAGGGCGATATAGACAGAGTTGCAATTTGGAGTAAGCACAACGACTTAGAATTTAATACATCCAAATGTGCAGTCATTAGCTTCAGTAGATCACATAGACCACTTGAACTTAGTTACAACATAGAGGGCGTTCCCATTAAGAGGGTCACTGAAGTTAAAGATTTAGGGGTAAAATTTAACACGAAATTAACGTTTCATGACCATATATTAAGTAGTTGCAAAAAAGCATTCAGGAACTTGGGCCTTGTTTTACGCACATCTCATAACTTTACAAATATTAAAGCCATCTGTGCTTTATACAATACCCTTGTACGAAGTCAGATGGAAGTGAACTCAATTATCTGGTCTCCTCATGAGGCAAAATATAGCCTTATGATGGAGAGAATACAGAATAAATTTATCAGATATTTATATTTAAAATTATATAAGGTTTACCCTTTTTATCCTTTAATGTACCCGACACTTTTTATTCTAGGGATGGTTGGGTACAACGAATTAAGAGTAAGAAGGGAACTCGCTTTATGTTTATACGTGTATAAAGTTTTAATAGGAAAACTGCAAAGCGCCGAGATCTTGAGGCGCTTAAGTTTTTGTGTGCCGGACGAGTATGTTCGGAGGCGGCGACGGCCGCGGCTGCTGGTCGAGCCGCGCTCGAGGACCAACCTCTTGCGCGCGGCGCCGCTCCCGCGGGCAATCATTATTCTAAACCAGGTGGCGGAACGCATAGACCTATTTGCTTGCACCCTCGGTGAATTCACAAAATGTGCCCTTTATATAGTAAGTTATGAGCTTAAATGATAACGGTGCCTACTTAATTGGTTGTTCCTTAGTGAAATTTTATTTTTATTTAATGATATTTAATTATATTTAATGTTAACTAATTATATTTAATGTAAATTAATTTATAAATGTTATAAATAAGTTATAAGTTTTAATGTAACCTAATTGTATTTTTTTGTTAGTTAATTAGTTTTTATTAATTAATGAAATGTAAATATTAAAACTACAATATCGAATTAGGCTTGTCCTGTAATGGTATTGTTAATGTGGAAAAATAAATAAATAAAATAAATAAAAATTATTATTATTTATTGAGTATCGTTGAGAGTCTTTAATGGAAATACTATTTAACTCTTCGAATACATAAACATGGATGGGTGAGCTAGCACTATTCAAAACCAAAACTAATTATATATCTACTTAACTTAGCGCACGACACATTATTAAACTCTGTGTAATATCACTAGCACTACACACTCCACTAAACATTAGCGAAACCTGGGTGTGCTGCCGCCGTTGGGTGTCCGTTCCTTGCTGATGGCAGCGGGTTGACTCCCATTCCGGCCAGGTTCATTGCATCTTGCCAAGTGTTTAGCTCGCTTCTAAACCATTTCTTGGACTGCACACAACACGCTTTGTACACCACGAAAAATATGAGTACTATGAGCATGACTGCCATGGCTGTCAACATGATGCCGTAAATTTCAATCTTCTGCTCTAGATGTGAGTTTGAGGCGTTATTTGCCCCGTTCTGGGCAATGATAACCTCCTCTTCCTTCTGCACGGATTTGGTGTTGCCATGATTACATACATACATACATACATATTCTCACGCCGTTAGTTCCCATTGGGGTAGGCAGAGACTATCGATGATTACGTTACAACTAAGTCTATTAATCTTGCAAAAATAAAAAAAACTTAATTAGTGTTTACTTTACCGCAAACCAATTTAAAATGACTCCATAATTACCTAACACTTAAAATATTGATTCTTAACAAACCGTTTATTACATCAAATGCTGACTTCGCTGCTGCAGTTTCGTACTCTGACCTTTAAACAAATGACAATAATAATTATTACAAAATGTATTTTTATGACCTACTGTTTTATGCTTAGTTCTTAAAACTATTAAACCAATTACACAGTTACTAATTACGAAAACCTAACTATTTGATTACTAAGCCTACCACTTCTGTCTGGTTCCATATTCATTTTTACATAAAGGTATGTTTGGACGTTTCTCACTATCTTTCTGCGTAATATTTGCTGATTATACATTTGAGGTTCGATTACATTTGAGTTTTCTTATTTTTGTTCTACAATCGAGTCTTTATTTATTCTACTTTGCGGTTGCAACGTTCGCATTGTGTTACGTAATTTGTCTACGTATGTATTATCGTCGACCTTGGAGGTTTCTGTCTCGGAGCAAAAATCTCCTGGCAACCTTAAACTCTTACCCATGAGCATCTCCGCTGCACTCATTTTGGAGTCACTGCGTCCTACTGCTCGTAATCCTAACATTACCGTTGGTAATTCATCAATCCAGCTCCTTTTTGATAGGGCTACCGAATCTGCAAATCCAACCTTCATAAACAGTTCTTGCCACTTAATTTAAATCTTTTTATTCATGAAAACCTCATGTGGGGATTATTACTAATAAATAAAGAATAAATAAAGGAAAGAAAAATTTCGACACAGGCGGGAATCGAACCCGCGACCTCGGGTATACGCCCCAACGCTCTGCCAACTGAGCTACCGTGTCAATTGGCTGCCAGTGCGAAATTCTTCTATCCTTTATTTCTTTTACACGTAATATTAGGAATCTGTTCTAATAACGCCCGATATGGATGATCGTCCTGAATGGTCTTGACAGATGGCTGATTAAAAATTAACAAATTTTCCTTTCGATCCTGAACTAGTTACTGTGTCAATTAACTGTCTATTATATATCGACCAAAAGTTTATATTTATAATAATAAATCTAATCCTAAATTAAGCTTTAATGTTACGGTTCCATATGTTCTGATTTCCGTATTATTCGCTGCGTACAGTTTACAATGAAAATTGATTTTTTTGCAAGATTTTACATAATTTTTGGTCAAAATTAAATATTACCTCCAGTGTCTATAAGGAAAAAAATATTATTCTTACGGTCATTCATCATTAGGCGGTAGTTGCTAAGGGGTACGGTGCCTTATCACAACCTTATCTGCAATCTTTGCTAGATTGTCTAAATCCTGGTCGCTGCTGACTGCAATGACCGCTCGAACCGCCGCTGGCATCCTAGATAGCCACAACTTCTTTAGGGTCTGCTCTAAAACTTGTGTGTTGCGTCCCGAATCTCGCATCTTTCTTAGGAGTTGAGATGGTTTCTGGGATCCTAACTCCATCTCGCCGACAAGCTTTTGGAACTGTCGTACAGCGCTTTCCTCAAACACTTGGAGCTCTCATTTACTGCCACTTGTCACTTATCTGTTGGAGAGCATCTCGACTTAACTTTGCCACCACCACATTGAATTTTACGTCATCTCCTTGTTTCTGCGGCAACATTATCGCTTCAAACTGCGCGAACCATAGTCTCGGCATTTCAGTCCAAAATTCTGGTATTCTCGAGGTAACGGTGATTTGTGCTAACTCAGCAGAAGCAAAATTAGCTGAACTGGTACCTGGTATCCCTATTGGTGTCGACACGTTGCTCCTTGCTGCTGAAGCTGTCCTTGATTTGCTGTCCCCAATGTGTTATTCATCATGGTATCTTCTATCCAATTTTCTGAACTAAATAAGATGCATGCACTCGTGGCAGCAGGCAGTGTTCTAACTAGGTCACACGACACGTAACCTTTGCGACGCTGATGATTCACAATTATTACAAGTCAATTTATTAAGTATGTACACAATTTCAAAAACATCACGGTTCTGTTTTAATCACGTCGGGGTCACCACTTTGGAGAATGTTTACTTTATTATTATTATTTATTGAGTATCGTTGAGAGTCTTTTATGGAAACACTATTAAACTTGTGATGTTATTTATTAGGTCTTTACATGAGTGCAACTTAACCGATACTAACTATTAGAGCTCCCGCAGACTTCCAATTGCTAGTTGGCCGACTATCGAACAACTAAATTGCGTACTTTTACAATTGAATTGGGCAACTTTATTGAGTTGGTTGACAGTCGCAGACCTCATTGATTTAGAGCCCCCGCAAACCACAGACTTTCCATCGGCCAACAGTTTAGTCGGGTTGGCCTGCTAGTACGCACACCGAGCCAACTAAATAGTTTAGTCGGTGATGAGTGCGCAAACTAGCCAACACTCTGCCGACAATTCTCTATTTGCTAGTTTCTATCCAACCGTTGAAAAGAGTGGCCGCACAATGAAAATTAGTAAAACATTGTATAGAATTGTCATTATTGCTCTCATACAACGGAGGAGGAAAACTAAAAAGAGAGCCCGAGAATATTGGGTGCATCCTATCTTAAGTGATAGATTATTAAATGGAAAATTTTACACATTACATTCCAAATTACTCGATTACCCGAAAAAAATTTTCGCCTTTTATCGAATGAGCATAACCAGCTTCAACGAACTTGTCAAACTAATTGGACCAGGAATAGCGAAGGAGGATACAAATTTAAGACTATCTATACCTGTGGAGGAGAGATTGAGCGTTACGATAAGGTAAGATAAACCACAAAACATACATTTAATTCTTTTATTATAATTTAAATCACAAAATTACAAGTCATATATTTGGGAATCATCTGAAAAATTAGAATAATAAGACTGGGCTGAGAGGTTGGAATCAGCTGGTGATGTAACATTTTGCATGTTTGTTTGTGGTAAAGTGGGGGATGGTGTAGAATTGGATGTATAAGACTGTAATTGTTGTTGTGACCTAGTTGTGTGTTAGTCCCTCGTTGATAAACTGGAAAAGTGTTTAAGGGTTGCTGCAGTATGTTGTATGTTGGTTGATAAGGAGGCTGAACACGCCTACCAAGTCTTATCTGTTTAAATATGTTAAGAATACCAATCTTAGCATTGAGTTTTTCATCTGCGGTTAAATTTTTGAGGGATGGAACAAGTGACAATGCAAAGTTTACATCTTCATCAACATTATTCTAATTTAAAGCTTTTAATATTGCTTCGTCCAAATCCGTTTGCTTCGAAACGCGAGTCTTCTTCTGGCGAATAGGTGCGGAAGTGGATGGACCAGACTCTTGTGCGGAAGTGGATGGACCAGCTTCTTCATCATCTTCTTCATTTTCTGAATTATCCTGTGCCAGGTTACCTTCCGTTGGACGATTTTCAATGCATGGAAGTAAAAATAATAATTGTTCAAAGTAAACATATTTACGCCTCTTGATCGAAGCCTGCCCCGACTTTGTGTTCTTTTGTGTGTTTAATTCTCGGCGAAAGCAAGTCCGTAAATTGGCCCATTTTTTTTGTATGTCGCGACCTGAAAAATAATAAAATAAAATAAATTCTTTACAGGTATCTGGCTACTGGAGCTAGTTTCAATTCATTGTCTTTTGATTATCTGATGGGAGCTTCTACAATACGAGATATTACAAAAAGTACATGTGAGCAAATATGGAATATGCTTCAACCGTTATATATGCCAACCAAACAAGAAGATGACTGGATTAAAATGGCAGACGAATTCTACAGTCGCACAAATTTTCCTAACATCATTGGAGCGATCGATGGCAAACATATACGGATGATACAGCCAGAACATTCCGGTTCATCATATTTTAACTACAAAAAGTTCTTCTCCTGCGTTTTGATGGCTTGGACAGATGCCGATTATAAATTTGTGTACATTGATGTTGGTTCTTATGGAACAGCTAGTGATTCGGAAATATTTAAAACATCAGAAATGGGTAAACGGCTATCCGAAAACCGATTAAATATTCCTTCCGGAAGGCAATTGCCAAATGATGATGGCGGAGATGTTATTCCATTCTCTGTCGTAGGCGATGAAGCCTTTGGACTTGGAAATCATATATTACGGCCTTATGCAAAAAGAAATTTAAACTACACCAAGCGAATTTTCAACTATAGACATACAAGAGCTCGACGCATGGTTGAATGTACTTTCGGGATTCTAGCTAACAAATGGCGTATTTTTCACCGTCCAATTGATGTAAATATCAATTTTTGTGTTAAAATTATTAAAGCTTGCTGTGTCCTACATAATTATGTACGAATCAAAGATGGAATACATTTCAAAGACACTCTTTACAGTTGTACTATGAATAACTTCATTACCAATGGAAATAACCGAGGAAGAAATAATATGAATGACGTGCGGCAATACATGTCGTCATACTTTATATCTCCTGGAGGCTCAATTCCGTGTCAATATAATAAAGTGTAATATAGGTAAATAAATAAAATGTATCGTACCTTGACTTGTTTTATCTTGGGCACTAAGCTCATTCCAATTAGGAACAACAGCTTCACAAACTTCCTCCCACAGTTTTTTCTTCACATTTACGTCAGAGTACTCTTTTAAGTTTTTTTTATAAAGTGCAGGGTGTTTTTCGACTTCCTTGATCAAATTTACGATCGACGATTCCGAAATCAGCAACTGAGAATTGGGCGACGCCATATTTTTACAAAGCACGTACGACCATTCCGTGTCAAACCTCAGAGCGAACTGAGCTATCGGCTTCAGTCGGCCGAATAAAAGATCGTCGTGTCTGCGCGCGTGGAAGAGTGCCAATACTGATCATACAGTCGGCCGATAGTTTGCCGATAGTTTAGTATGAAGGGAATCGGGATGCCCATCAAACTTGTTTATCGGCCGATACCAAATCGTCATAGTGTGCGCACTTGCATATATCTGCGTACTGATTAAGAGCCCAACTAAACTGTTGGCCGATGGAAAGTCTGTGGTCTGCGGGGGCTCTTAGTCGGTGACAGTGTTGCTAAGCATTTTCCAAAAAAGTTGTCGGTAGCGTAATAGGAATTCCGATTAATTCAATGTTATAAAACATATGTAATTGCTTCGAAAATTATGAATTAAACTATGAAATTTCATAAATTAGTACATTAAATGAAATTAATAAAAGAAATAAGGGTAAAATTAGATTTGTAATTGTAGTTCTACCTAATTGAATTCCTTTACGCTACCACACTCAACTGGCTATATGTATGTATAAAAACATAAAAAATAACTCAGACATTTTTATTTTAGATTGTTAAAATGTTAAATATGCTTTATGAAATAAAACACATAAGCTTATATTAGTGTATTTATTAAAAAATCGACAAACAAATTCCACAACGCTACTTTTGGATACTTTGAACTACAAATTAAACCTTTTGGCGCGACAAATGCTTTATGGTACAGTCAAATCTTATGAAAATGTACAACTTGGTTTATTTTATAAAAACTTTATAAAAAAGAAAACAACAATATTATCAAAACAATTCAAACTAAAGAATTTTAATAACTAGAATACAGGACAGGTAGCGTAAGTGGTATGTAAAATGACGTACTGGAACTGTAAGGCAACGTTTAACATTGGCTACGAGTTTAAACATAATAGTTTACTGTTTCAAGTGGAAAATTATCCAGCATGTAAAGAAAAAATAAGGCTTAAATACGAAATATATCATTAATGAACCGAAGTCTTATGACACTTTTTGGTAAATCAGTTTTGGCAATTTTTTTATCACATATTATTTTTTGGCGCAATCACATAAATTATAAAAAATCACAATATAGTTTGTTACATGTGACGGATATCATCCCAACTGTTTTCCACATTGATATACCTACTACGCTGTACTTGAGTAACTAACAGGATACAAATTACCTACACCTGACACGCGTCGAAAGCTATATTAACAAACTAGTTATAATTGACAAGTCAACATAAAATTATACGTTATGAATTATATCTAGGTAAATAATAAGACAAAAATACTTAAAAACTACTTTACCAGCATAAAAAAAACAATAAGTGGAGGCAAGTAAAATAATTATCCTCCTTAATTAGCTTCTAACCAAATTGGACATAAATAGTCAAAGAAAGTAGTTCCACTACAGGAGTAGCATACCCAATTATTGCAACACATACATTTAACCATCAAGTCTACAGCAAAAGGTTGACGCTTTTTACAAACATAGCATGGAAACGTCCTCCCTAAAGATTTCTTTTTCACTAATATTGGTTTCTTGGGGGTTATTTTTGATATTTTTTTAGGAGGCTGATTTTCTTTCATACTGTCAAGAATTTGTTTTTTTGATGATATGCAATTGATTTCAGAAAAGGAGGTAGAAGTGTGTGGTTCATTTTTAATGTTTGCCGAAAGAGTAGTATCTAAGAAAAAGGATTGTCTTTTACATTATCAACTATTTGTGCTGCTGAAATAAATTCAGCAGTTTCACGAGCATCACTTAAAAAGACGTCTGATAAAATATTTTCGTCATTGTCAATTTGAATCATTTCAACATCTTGCTCGAATATTGCCGGAATAACAGCCATATTTTTAGGAGAGGAACAGTCTAATTTAGGGATGGTCGATACATGAGGTTCTAAGTTAAATATGGTGTCAGTTTCGCAATTATCAAATTTTGGATAGTTAAGAACAGAAACTTCTAAAATATCTTTTGATGTAGATGGAATCATAATTGCATCATCAGTTACTTGTTTTGGGTTATTTGTTAGCTTGAATACAGAACATTCTTTAGGAACTATTTTTTTGCTGAAATTGTGTATTTTAGGACTATGACAAGAACACAAACCACGATTATCTCCGCAGAAGCAGCTCAACTGCCGATATACACTGTAATAAGTTTGTTATTTAATGAAACAAAAACCACGTTGTTGCTCTGTAAAAAAGATTTATTTTATGTTATAAAATACATTTCTTACTTAATCTAGAACCTACATCAAACTAAACATTAAAAATACCATTAACTTACCTGTAAAAAAGAAACAACATTAAAAGCTATTGCTTTAATTATAGTATTTTACTGATATTTCATTTATTTAACATTCAGCCATTTTCATTAAATCCAACTAGCGTGAGTGGCATATAGAAACAAGTGCTGCCACCACTAAAAATAACTCTTTGACAAAATGTCAAAGATGAACAATGCATGTAACTTAAATGTAATGAAGAGCAAATTAAGGTCTTCATTTACATCTCCCCCCCTTCTCTAGGCCATTACTGGTATAAGTTTGGTGATGTGAAATAAGTTTGATTCAAGCTTTTTGTATTCCGTACTTATCCTATATATTGAATCTGACAGTTTTTCTAAAATTTTGTAGAGTCCAATCTTTAACTCATCTAATTTCTTTCTATTTAATCTATTACCATTCTCTACATATACGGAATCTCCTTCTTTTAATATAATTTCCTTTCTGTTTTTGTCAAAAATTTTTTTATTATAATTGTGTGATTTTATACTTCTTTGTAAAGCTATCTTTCTATCTTCTAATAAACCATTTGAAGTTTTTTGTTCTTTTAATTCTACTGGTAAGATATCAACAGCTTTCCCTTCCATTAAATAAACCGGGGAAAATCCAGTCACCGTATGTTCCGTTTCGTTATAACATTTAATACACTCATGAGCGACCGTTGTCCATGCTTTCTTATTATCTTTTTCGTTAAGTTTGCATCTAATTTTGTTAACTATAGTCTGATTTAACCGTTCATTTAGTCCGTTCGAAAAAGGTGAATTAACTGCCGTGCATATAATAGGGATATTATTTTGTTTTAAAAAACTTTTGAATTCTTTTGAGTTTATACCTGGGTATTGATCAGATAAAATTATTCCAATTTTGTTATCAGAACAAACTTTTTTAACGAGCTTTATAAAATCATCTGAATGTTGTGTTTTTGATGTCAAAATGTAAGCAAATCTGGTGAAGTGGTCTACCAAAAGGTGTAGGTATTTCTTTGTAGAGCGAGAGCCACCAAAGCTACCTATGGTATCTATAGAGACAATTTCGAAAGGGTACGTAGCGGGACCCAAATGGGACATCAATCCATAATTGAATTTAGTTCTAGATTTATTTTTTATGCATATCTCACAATTGTTACAAACCATTTTAATATTTTGCAATAAATTTCTTGATGTATAGTATGGTCTTATTTTAGTTTCTATTTGTTTTAATCCTATGTGGCAGTATGAATAATGTATATTTTTTATATTTTTTTTACAAAATTCTTCAGTAAGTATAATTTTTTCATTTTTTCCTGTCTTCTTGAAATATATTTTATCTCTTAATATTAATTTGTTTTTTTGTAGTTGTATGTGTTCATTTTTGTCTTGGTCGTTTCGAATATCTTCTAGTTTAATGAAATTGACTACCTTTAAAATTTCCTCTTGATTTACATGTGGTTCTAATACAGGATTTCTGCTTAAACTGTCTGCTTCCAAATTATCTTTCCCCGGACAGTATATTATATCAAAATTAAATTGTGATAAATAATATGTGAGATCCCCTAATTCTTCGTCAGTCCTTGCCTTTATATTTAGTTTTTCTAGAGGTTTATGGTCAGAAAATACTTTAAATTGTTTCCCTATGAGCCAATGCTGCCAATATTTGACTGCCACTTTTATTGCCAAACATTCTAGGTATATAGCTTTTTTTCGTTTTTGACTATCATTTAATTTTCTTGAAAAATATGCACACGGTTTTTCTTCTCCGTTTGGTTGTGGTTGTTTTAAAATAGCTCCTATACCCAGAATACTGGCGTCAGTATAAATATAAATAGGCAATTCTGGGTCAAAAATTTCCAAAATAGGTTTAGAGCACAGAAGTCTCTTTACAGTATCAAAACATCCTTGACATTTTTCTGTCCAAGTAAATGTTTGGTCTTTTCTTAACAAATTATGTAAAGGATCTAACAAAACTGCTATGTTTGGTATATATTTTCCGTAAAAATTAATTTTACCTAAAAACTGTCAAATATTTTTTTTTTGTTTTAGGAATGGGAAAATTCTTAATGGAAATTAAATTATCTTTTAATGGAGTGACAGTATTATTTTGTATAATGTGACCTAGGTATTTCACAGAATCTTGTGCAAAGTTACATTTAGAGAATTTCAACCTAAAGCCCTCTTTAGAAATTGCTTCCAATAGCAAGGATAAGTGTTCAATATGTTCTTCAAATGTTTTAGAAAATACCAAAATGTCATCGATGAAATTCACTGTAAACTCAGATAATTTGTGTTTTCTTATAATACTTGTTAGTATTCTTTGGAAAATTGCAGGAGAAGTTTTTAAGCCAAATGGTAGACAGGTCCATTGCAAATGGTGTTCCTGTGTGACAAATGCTGTTTTTTTCCTATCTTCTACTCTTAAAGGTATAGAGCAGAAAGCTGAATTTATGTCCAAAGTGGAGAATAATTTGCAATTTCGTGTCTTAATCATTAAATCTTCTATGAGTGGAAATGGTTGAGATTGAGGTATTACTATTTTATTCAAATCCCGAAAATCAATACATAGTCGAGATTTCCTACCTTCTTCCTTTTTATATGCTAATGTCACCGGAGCTGCAAAAGGACTATAAGATTCTTCAATTAATTTTTTTTCTAATAATTTTGAAACTTGGTGTTCTATCTCTTTCTTATCTTGAAAATTACACCTATATGGTCTTTTGTTGCAATATGTGCCTACTTTCAAATCTATATGTGCTTCATAGTCCTTCACTGTCCCTACATCATACTTATCTTTTGCAAATAGTGATTTGTATTTACATATTAATTTATCTATTTGTGACTGTTGTTGAGTATCTAAATGATTGACTGAAATGTTGAAGTTTGTCACTTCTATGTTTTCATTGAAGTTTACTATATAATTATCATTATAAAAAAAATTTTGTTTGTTTTGTATTTTTGGACCTGTAAATCCAGGAATATTTATCATTATTTTGTTTTCTCTCTTTGTTTAGTTTTTGAGCGATTGTTAAGTCTTCGTTTTGAATTAGATGAAAGGATTTTATGCAATCTTATCCAATCAAAAAGTCATAATCAAAGTTTTGTTCATCTATAACAAAAACATTGATATTTTGTTCAATATCAAAAAATTTTATCTTTAATTTTACAATTCCTATTGACTTTTTTACACCATTAATCGTTTTTAAATTTGTATGATCATTGTTATTGTTGTAAGAGTAGTTTTTTAAGGAAAATAACCTTGAATTAATTAAACTCACATTTGATCCTGAATCATAAACCCCCAGTGTCTCTATGGAATCATTTATTTTTAATTGTATTTTGATTAATGGTGGAATCACTAGTTTTTTGGATCTATTTCATTTAAACTCATTTCTAATTCAGAATGATTTACACTACGAATGGATTCTTTCTTAAAACGATCGTTATCTTTGTTAACATACAGATTCTGGATGATACCGAGTAACTCTTTTCTCCTTTTCACAGATCCTGCATGCTTTTTCCCTAGTCTTATTTTCTTTAGTCTTAATTTTTACCCCCTGTAACATTCCATTTCTTTTATTCATTAAATATTCCAAACCTCGTATACTACCATACAAATCTTCAGTGTTCATTAATTTATCCCTGTCAATCTCATCCGCTACAAAGTTTGGTAACCCAGTTACTATTAAATCAATTAAAGTGGGTTTATCTATGAACTTATTCACCTCTAATAAAAGCCTCTCTTTTTTTAAAGCATATTCCAGTAACGAGCCCTGTCTGTATTTAAATGTAATAGCATACCTTATGGGTGTCCAGCCCTTGCTTGCATATGTCTCACAAAAGCTTGTTTTCCAAATACACCATTTTGAGTCAACTGTATGCTTAATAAGCATAGAGTTGTACCAATCCTGACAATAATCATCTAAAAATAATTTAAACATTTGAATTATTTGTAGGTCCTCGCATATACCTACACGAACACATTCATTTTCAAAAGTGGCCATCCACTGTGTAACACTTGTTGTTTTTCTTGTGAACTTTTCTAAAGCAAACTTTTCTGATGCGCTCTTCAAATTGAATTGTTTACTTTCTTTCTTCGATTCAGAAATTTTTTCCAAGATTCTTGTCAATGTTTCTACAGACAATTCACTTGTAGAAACTCCCTCTTGTACTTTTTGTGTGACTTCCTCCAGTAAATACCCTTTAAATTGCATATTTCCATCTTCATCCTTATATGTCTCACTTAAGTCTTGTGTCAATGAAATCCAAACTTGTCTTTTTTCATGCCGTCTTTGTAGTGTAGCTTTTATTCTTGAGAAAGCTTGTGTTTTCATTAAAACATCATGCAGTTTGATCGGCTGCAATTGATCGGGGATTGTGAATACTTTTTTTTCGGCGTTCGTTATTGAGTTTAAATTCAAATTTTAACTTTTCCATCGTTTTCAACAGCTACAAATAATGTTGTTTTGTAATAAGTTTGTTATTTAATGAAACAAAAACCACGTTGTTGCTCTGTAAAAAAGATTTATTTTATGTTATAAAATACATTTCTTACTTAATCTAGAACCTACATCAAACTAAACATTAAAAATACCATTAACTTACCTGTAAAAAAGAAACAACATTAAAAGCTATTGCTTCAATTATAGTATTTTACTGATATTTCATTTATTTAACATTCAGCCATTTTCATTAAATCAAACTAGCGTGAGTGATGCCATATAGAAACAAGTGCTGCCACCACTAAAAATAACTCTTTGACAAAATGTCAAAGATGAACAATGCATGTAACTTAAATGTAATGAAGAGCAAATTAAGGTCTTCATTTACATACAATTGTGTTGAATTCAGTACATGATATTTGATGCACTTGCATAGTCCCCGGAACAGATTGAATACCTCCAGGAATCAGTTTCTATATATTTTGAATATCCAGATCAGGTATATAAACACTTTTAACGGTTTTCATATATTTTTGTAAAATAAGAAAAGCGTCTCTGCCATTTGTGATGTCCTGGCCAAATGAGATTCTTTTATCTAGTTGTCGCTTTACAGCGCCACCAATACCATCTGCTATACTTTTTCCATGGCCCGACTCAGAGAAAGACCATGTCGTGTATGATAATTTTAATTTCAAAGTAAACAGACTCAACAGATAAAAATTCTTTTTTTGACGATATTGAGAAGACGGGCCATCTGAAAAAAAGTGAATAATTTTTGTACCTGCATTGAATTCCTTTGCGAGTCTTATGATAGGAATTAAATGTGCCCAGATGGCACCAGGCTCATGGCAATTGTTGTCAGCTATAGTCACAATGGACTGAGACATTTCTTTCCAAAATATAATACCACAACCACATTCTTGGAGGCACCGAAGTGCATTGATTGTACCTCTTCACTATATTTACATTCGAAATTCTCGGAAAAGTCACATAAAATTACTATCTCATCATCTCTCATATTTTTGATACATTCTCGGTATTGTTTTGTTTGCTCTTTCCAGTTATAAAAATGAGTTTTAAATTTAGGTAACTCTTTCTGAAATTCTGTGATGATTTTACTCACAGATCCTTTTTCTTGTTGTTTTATAGTCTTTTTTGTGGTTATTTTTTTACCAGATTTTTCATATTCATGATTGACTCTGGTCCATTTATACCAAGTTATTTCAGAATCTAGATGTTCATCATGAGCAATATTAGGATTAGAACAATTTTCACATTTATTATACTTACATTTATAGTGTGTAGTGTCACATGCAGTAGCATCCAAAAGTTCTTTTATGTTTTTGTGTTTTAGTATACCTTTCAACTTAAGGGCATTAAATATATATTCAAAATTACTGTGCTTGATGCACAAGCATGTGTCTCTGCAGTTTATATTTGGTGCTAGTATATAATAAGGTTTATATCTAAAAAAGCGGCCAAGAGCGAGATGGACTCGCTAGTGCAGGGTTCCGTAGTAGCACTAGCAGCAGGTAGGTAACATAGTAACATACAAGTTTAAAATGTTTAGTTTAAAATGTTATTTACTTATCACTGATTTACTATAAGAAAACAATGGTTCACGTTTTATGCGTAAGGCCTGTGACAGTAAAATTATTGTTATATATTTCAGTGAAATTAAAAAATTAGGTAAGTAATTTGATTTATGACGTTAAAAAATAGAACTACTGGCTAGATCTAATTCAAACCAATTTTCGTTAGAAGTTTGTATAGTAATACACATCACATATTTTTTTCAGTTTTATCATGCCCATATTTTAGAAGTTACGGGGGGGGGACACACATTTTACCACTTTGGAAAAGTCTCTCGCCCAAAATATTCAGTTTTGAAAAAAATGATATAAGAAACCTCAACATCATTTTCAAATACCTTTTGATAGATACCCCACACGTATAGGTTTGATGAAAAAAAATTTTGGGTTTCAGTCAGTATGGGGAACCCTAAAAATGTTGGTATTTTTTTCAGATTTTATTTTAAAATCTTAATGCGGTTTACAGAAACATCTACGCACCAATTTTCGATAATGTAGTTCTTATAGTTTCGGAATAAACTGGCTGTGACATACGGACGGACGGACGGACAGACAGACAGACATGACTTATCTATAAGGGTCCCGTTTTTGCCATTTGGCTACGGAACCCTAAAAAGTAGTGAAGCCGCAAGAACCCCCCTCTTTTTTATAAATTTCATACAAATTTTTCAGGGTGTCAACTAGATATCTTATTTGAAATTTTCGTTTCCCTTGGGTCCTGGTTTCTTTTTTTCCTGCTGTAACTCTACTAATGTCTTCTCTCAAGTAATGTCTTCTTGATTTTTATTTATTAGTTGTTTCTGTTTTGATTGTATTCTTACTCTTCCTTTCAGCCCTAAAATCTTGTTATCTGGTAATTTGTGTGAAATTTCTGCCTGCTTTATTACAATTCTTTTCAAAAAATGTTTTTCTTTAATTTTAGAGCAGTTACTATACGTATTACGAAGTGATATTTCCATCGTTTCTTGACGTGCTTTCAATTTTTCATTTTCAGTTTTCAATGAATAAATTTCAGTTTCATGCTTTTTCTTCATTCTGTATATTGTTTTTCTTAAACTTTCCATTTTTGTTTTTAACAGACGCACTGCATTTAATGTTTTATTGTAGTTATTTAACAATTTTTTATATTTAATTTTTAGGGAGCGATTAGTTTTGTTTGGAGTCGGATTCTGTTGCAAGTTTGGCGGATTAGGTAGTGGATTTGACTGTTTTTTTTTCTTCTGGTTTTGTTTCTGTTGCCTCCAAAGTTTCCTTTTTTCCTCTTTTTCTTTCTCGGTGAGATCTTTGATCTTCTTTTGATGTTTTTTCTGCCGATCTAGTTCTTTCTGCTTAAAAGTTTCATATTTTTCTGGGTCGTTTTTAA
The DNA here is from genome assembly GCA_963576735.1 of Bedellia somnulentella. Lineage (NCBI taxonomy): Eukaryota > Metazoa > Arthropoda > Insecta > Lepidoptera > Bedelliidae > Bedellia > Bedellia somnulentella. The sequence goes on along the minus strand of OY755187.1, from coordinate 6,898,762 downwards.
TTTTTTCTCGGAAACGTTTTGATTTTTCACTAGCAGATAGCGGCATTTTGTACCTTTAACCAAAAAATCCATTATTAGCCTCCGACAACAAAGTGTAGTTGTGTGCCGTAGCCTCATAACTTTATTTTATAATATCATTATCATTAACAACACAAACCAGAACCTCAGCCAAAAGACAGTAATAATAAGTTCAGACTCATCCATTATAATTTATTTGAAAATTTTGAAAAACATATGATCTGGGATACAAAAATATCCAGATACCGATAATATTGTAAAAAAAATTGCCTGTAGAACATCATATATGAAATCTCATAAAAAGTAAAATTACATAAACTAAAGCGTAGCTTAAAAAACAAGACAACTTTTTTAAAGCAGAAATTAAGATATAAAATAAATCCTTTTTGCTACTTGTGAAACTACCTTTATGATTCCATTACACTACTTTTTAGTTCCATTCACGCTACTTGGACGCGACAGTAGCGTAATGGTGGTAGCGTATTTACACCAACAACACTTTAAGGTTAAATAACCAGTTAGCGATAAACCTTTCTTTCAAATTTTATTCGAGTATCCATGTCAACGATTAATAATACATCAAACAAAATAAAATCATGAGTAAATAACAATATTTACCTGTATTAAAACAGTATCGTTTGTGGAACTTTTTCTTCACCTTCTCAAAGCGTTCACCTTGTAATACTTCGTTTGACAAACTGCTGTCCAATTAGAAACAAAATGGCGCCTAATATAGACTTAATAATGTTGCCAGGCTCCAGCACAGTTGTGAAATTGGTAGTATTGTCGACGAAAGTCGTGTAAAATACGGTGTCGTATGCGGAAATTCCACTACACTCTATTTTGCGGGACAGCAGAAATTACGTTTTATTTTGGAATTTTAAACTTAAGTGTATGTTTTTTTATAGTTTTAAATTGAAAACAATTGTACAACTTATTAGAAAATCATCAAGCTCGGAGAAAAATTCAATAGTTATTTATTATTTTCGATTTCAAATCCGTTATACAATGCATGGGACATGCCAAAATCAAACTCTTTATTTTAATTTTTTATGAATTATTAATTTAACAACATCTATTATCTCATATATTGGGTTTTATATATGAGTTTATTAATTAGTAATTATAAATAAATAGGATAAGGTGCATAGGATAAAAAAAAAGTCTTGTTAAATTCATGGGACGACACATATAGCGAGGGACAACTTTTTTGGAAAATGCCCTGCTACTAAAGTGACGTGTGCTTGAAAATGAGGAAAAAGAACGCTCTACTTGCTGTTTTATTAAAGAGAAGACGAAAACAAAAGAGAGAATTCTGGGTACATCCTTTAATAAGTGACAGATTAGTAAATGGGAAACATGATACATTGCATTCTAAACTGAGATGTTACCCAAAAAATTTTTTTCAATTCTACCGAATGAGTATTTTCTTCTTTTGATGAACTTGTGCATCTAATCGGGCCAACAATTATCAAACAGGACATGACTTTCCGACTTGCCATCACCGTAGAAGAGAGAGTTGGCTTAACACTTCGGTAAGTACCTATAAATCAGGTTATTAAAAATACATCTCATTTATCGATATGTTTTTTATTAATGTTTTACTTAAAGTAATCAAACATTTTGATTGTAAGTAAAACATTTTTTTTACTATAAGTAAAACATTAATAAAAAATATATTGTCAAATGTTTTACTTATAATCAAAATGTTTTACTTTTAATCAAATTTAAATAGGTACAAATTAGTGTTTTTTTTTCTTTTACAAATCAATAAGTTCTGAATCTGACTGCTCTGAAAAATTTGACCAGTACGAAGAAATGGTACTATCATGTGGAGATGGAGTTAAGCGTTGCAGAGGTGGTGTTTGACTTTCCGGAGGTGGACTTGAAAGCTGTAGATATGATGGTATTGTTTCCTGTGGCCCTGTGATATATTGCTGTTGAGGTTCTGTCATATGTTCATATGTTCATATATTCTGAAAAAATTGGCTGGCGTGTGGATTGGGCTGTTTGTGGCTGAATAACTTCATCAGAAATAACCCGAATGGAAGTTGAAGGAGTAGCCCGCTTAGGCGGACGGGAGCTTCTGGAAAATTGTGAAGTACTAGGCTGAATGTTAAACATTGTTGGCAACATTTTTTTTTTTTAGTATCTTGAAATATTTGTAAAATTCTGATACGCACTTCTAATTTTTCGTCAGGCGTCAGCTCTTTCATAAAAGGAACCAAAGATAAGCAATAATTACTAATTATTAATTAGTATCGTCGTCTTCATTAGATTGAAGTGCCTTTAATACTTGATCATCAAAGTAGCTTTGTTTAGTTTTCCGTTTTCGTTGCGGGTTTGATTGTGCTTCTTCTGATAAATCAACGTCATCTTGGCTTAATTCACTCTCAATACTACCTTCAGTAGGTCGTAATTCCACACAGGGTACCAGAAACAACATGCGCTTAAAGTAAACATATGCTCGTCGTTTAGAAGCTGCTTGTCTTGATTTAACAGACTTTTGAGCTTTAAGTTCTCTAGCGAAGCAGGTCCGCAAATTATTCCATTTTTTTTGGATTTCATGACCTAAAAGAAAAAAAAAATAGGTTATTCGGAATAATTTTATTTATTTAATAATTAACACTAATGGTGTTTTGACACGGTCAAATCGGTTTGATCAAACACGTAGTTTCCTATGTTTTTTAGGGCATTTTGTAAAATTTTACAATCAATTCATTCATGTGTGAGCGGAATGAAAGATACAGAATCATACGAGAGCGAGTGAAAATGCGATACTTTTGCTTGTTCAAGCAGCTTGATGCGCGTTCACTCACTAGCGTATGCTTCTGTATATTACATCCCAGTCACACATGAATGTTTGAATTGATGTTTATGAACTATCATAGAGAAACGAAAACTGCCAGAAATAATGTAGAAAACTACGTGTTTGGATCAAACTGAGTTCTCCCCAATTGCTTATTAGTGCTTCGCAGAATTCCTACCATATATATTTTTTTAACATTAATGTCAGAGTATTGCTTCAAGTCTTTTTTGTATAGCGTTGGCCTTTTTGACACTTCATCTATGAGCTCTTCTACTTTTTCATTTGCAATAAGTGCCCAACAAGCAAAATTATCCTGGAATGCGATTTTGTAATGCTATATGGATTTATATAACTCCGAAAATGGTTTTGACGGATGCTACCGCATTTATAACAGCATAAATACATGCTGATTTTACTCAAGTAAGTTTAATCTTGTAATTTGTACTTATATCGGTATATAAGATTATATTTCCTGGCAATTATAGGATGGTGACTCCTATATGGGCATTAAGCAAGAGCAATTGCACTGAAGCATAATTACTCCTGTAACCCTGACTTATATGCGTATATAAGATAACGTCTGATGACCATTTTAATCTTACTAGTTCTATATGAGCACGTACCAGGCATATTTGCACTGAAGAGTAATTGCACTTGTTATTTTTACTTATAAACTCATATAAGCCAATATTTTATGGCTAATATAAGTGACTAAAAATTAAATTACTGTAAAATTCATTTAATTTGGTTTGGTTTTACATAAGCTTAGAAGGAAGTTTTAAATTAAATTATTATCCACATTTTACAAATATTTAATTAGTAAGATTATAACAGCACTCGGTAGGATAAAATGTTCTCTTTATGGATTTAGTGTATGCCATTTTAATCCTAAATATGTTTATATAGGCATTCTACTTGCTCAAGTAATCTCAAACACTCCTGGCTAAAACTCTTAAAAATCCAATTTTGCTCGGTACGACCGATATAGGAAAAAATACGCTTTATTTAGTTTTGCGAGTTCTATTGTAGGATTTTGTGTCAGCCATTTTGATTGCATACATTTGGTTTTCTTCACAAATATCTAGAAATATTAAAAATGGATATAAATAAGTGGAAGCGGTTCAAAAAGAGTGGATCATATAAAAGAAAAATTAAAAAGACATACCGAGAAATGTTAAACGCAGTGACTACTGAATTTTTAAAACCTGGTGAAGACCATATTGCAAACTCTAGCGAGGGTTCCGGACAAGATATTTCTATTACTACTTTAGATGAAAAAGGTTGGGACTACGAAAATACAAAACCTTTGAGTGATATTGAAAGCGATGGTCAGGAAGAATCATCAGACTATAACAAAAATGTAGAGCTGCGGTATTCTATTAAAAATTGGGCTTTAGATTTTAATATTTCTCATGCTGCGGTTAACTCTTTACTTGAAATTTTAAACAAAAGAATAAGCAATGTTTTGCCTAAGGACGCACGAACGTTACTAGATACAAATAAAGAAATTTTGCACATCAGTGATTCTGCTCCAGGGCACTACTGGCACAATGGGCTCATGAAATGTTTGAAAAAAATATATGAAAATGTTTCTTGTTTGCCAACTGAGATTTCTTTAAACATAAATGTTGATGGATTGCCAGTGTTTAACAGTTCAAGATACCAGTTTTGGCCTATATTATGTACCATCTTTGAAATACCAAATTTGACACCGTTTGTTGTGGGTTAGTTAGTATACAAATGTATGTTTTTAAAGTTAGGTTTATCAGAAACTTAAAGCATGTATGCATGTTTACGTTTTTAAGTGTTTTTCTCGATATGTAGTATAAAATAGTATACATATCTGTAGGTAAGAATTTTGTAATTTTTTATAGAAGTGTATTGTAACCTTATTTTTTTAATGAAAATTAAATGTTATTTTATTCTCAACAGGAATCTTTGCTGGCAATGGAAAACCATCAGATCTAGACGCTTTTTTAGGACCATTAGTAACAGAAATGAAGCAACTACTTGAAGAGGGATTAGCAATAAATAATGTTGCTGACTCAGGCGAAGAAAAAATAGTGCATGTAAAACTAAGAGCTTTCATTTGCGATTCGCCAGCCAGGGCTATGATAAAAGGTAAGTTGAGTCCTTATTATCTTACTTATAAAATGCTTAGCCTTATGTTACATTATGTTATACTTATACGATATTTTAAATATTTTAAATTCTGAAAATATATTGTCTACTTACATAATTGACAATAATGCATTCTTTATTTAGGTAGGTTTCATTCTACCAACCTGGAAAAGAGATCTTGACTAAATAAAATTATACGTTCATCATAATTATTTGTACTGACAGAATGACTACAGCTAATTTAAATATCTTTACAGGTGTTGCGAATTTTAATAGCAAACATGGTTGCCTGAAATGCACAATCGTCGGTGAATACTCGCACAAATCTAATACTGTAACATTTGTTGGATCTCGAGGTCTTAAAAGAAACAATGACGACTTTCGTTTGAAGAAGTATGGACAACATCACAAGAAAGATTCACCTTTGCTGAAGTTAAACATCGATATGATTGAAGATTTTCCTGTATCGGATTCACTGCATTTAATAGATCTGGGCTTGATGAAAAGGCTTTTGATAGGTTGGAGGGATGGAAATTTTGGCACTTACTTAACGAAATGGAATGCTCAGACCATAGAAAAGGTTAATAGTTTTTTGATAGATCGTAAAATGCCAAAAGAGATACACAGATCAGTAAGGTCGGTTGACGTTCTAGCTCATTGGAAGGGGTCTGAATACCGTTGCTTTTTTTACTATCTCAGTTTTATAATACTTAAGGAAACCTTAAGAACTGAACCTTATAACCATTTCATGCATTTATATTGTGCTATTACCATTTGCTCCAATGAGAGATATTTCTCTTTGCTTCGTGTTGCTGAAGAAATGTTAACATATTTCGTTGAGCAGTTTAAAACTATTTATGGAAAAGACTATATTACTAGTAATATACACAACCTCCTGCACTTGGTTGAAGAGGTAAGAAAATTTGGAATCCTTCAAAACTTTAATGCATATTGCTTTGAGAATAAACTTTACTCAATTAAAAAAATGGTCAGACAAGGAAACAGAGCACTTGCTCAAGTCGCTAACAGAATAAATGAAATGTCTTCAATAGATATAGACAAACTTAAATCAAACAAAAAATATCCAAGAATAACGAAACGGAAAAGCCGAAAATCTCTTTTTGTTTTAGAATTGGGGACGTTTATATTATCAGCCAAAAAACAAGATAAATGGTTTCTGACCAAAGCAAATCATGTCGTGGAGTTTATATCGGTAAATTTTAAGAATATAGAGAACCAAGAGCAAGGAATAGAAATACACGGCTACCATATCAGAGCCACCCAAAATGCTTTTGAGGAACCTATTTGCTCTTCATTTTCAAATGTGATTGCAGGGATCTTCAAAAGATTAGAGACGTGTATAAAGTTTCAGACATTAAGTGTAAGCTTGTCAATGTGTTATATAATACAGATTTATATTTGGTGCCATTACTACATACATTATAACATAGGTTAAAGGTTTTGAATAAAAAAAACATGTCTAAAATTTTACATTTCTTTTATTCATCATTTAGTCAAAAGCTTTTGATAATTAGGTAACTAAAAATTAAACTCTGTTGGGCAGCGAACCTATATCTTGGCTTACAAAACGAGTTCTGCCAAATTCGCAAAATAATCTGTTAATTAACTTACATGATTATGTACTTTTGTAGTTTAAATTAAAAACAGCAGATACTTTCTTGGAGTTTTATTGTAACTTTACTTAAGATGAGACACGACAAGATTACAAGTTTACAGTGCTACCACAGACAGAGACAATCACACAATGTTACCAACTTAAATATAATTACATTGTCTATCATAGACTAATGCCAACACCCCCCTTCAATGTAATATTAATTATTCTCAACTTTAAGTCAACAATTACTCTCTTAAGTTACACATACAAAGATTAGCAAATTTTAATAGTAACAAAGCATTTACTGGCTTAGTTAAGGCATCTGCCAATTGATTCTCAGTCTTGATATATTTAACAACAATCTTATCTTTATTTATTAATTCTCTAACATAATGGTAACAAATATCAATATGTTTTAGTCTTTTAATACACTCAGTACTGGCTACCTTAATAGCGGACTGATTGTCACACATAATATAGTGACTGGACACATATTTACTTTAGGAAAGAGATCTTTTAATATGTTTATTAGCCAACATGCCTCACCTGCAGCCATACTCATAGCAATATATTCGGATTCAGTAGAAGAAAGGCTTACTGAACATTGTTTCTTGGAGCACCAAGAGACTAAACAATTATTTAATATGAAACAGAACCCAGTGGTGGATTTCCTATCAACTAAATCTCCACCCCAATTAGCGTCACAATAACCTATTAGTTTACAGTTATCATTGCATTTATAAACAAGTTTATAGTCTATAGTATGTTATATATACCTAAGCACTCTCTTCAATGATGACAATAACATATTATTAGCTTTATTTTGATACCTACTAAGAATAGATACAGATGTACATAAATCAGGCCTTGTACCACACGCTGCATACATAAGACATCCTAATATCTGTCTACACAAGTTTTCTAAATCTTTATCTGGCTTTTCATCATAGTTCTGATTAAATACAAAATTCTGATCAATAGGAGATGATACAGGTTTACAATTTTCCATATGAAAGCGCTTCAAAATATTTATTAAATACTCCTTTTGTGATAACTCAGTTACACCTGTCTCTAAATTTTGTTTAACATTAATACCAATGAAATCTGATATGAAACCTAAATTCTTCATTCTAAATTTACTACACAACATATTTTTAAACTCATTTACACTGGTTTCATTTGTACCAAATGTCAAAATATCATCAACATACAGTAGTACATAAATTTTACATTCATCATTGTTCTTTACATAAAGACATGAATCAGCTTTAGATTTTACAAAATTTTCCTGTGTCACTACTGAGTTAAATTTGTCATACCAGTGTTTAGGAGACTTCTTAAGACCATATAAAGACTTATGTAATTTAACAATATTATTATTACCATTATATGCTCCTTCTGGTAGTTGTAAATACACATCATCATTAATTTCACCATACAGAAATGCGCCAGTGACATCCATTTGATGGATTGGTAATTTTAACAAAGTAGCAACAGATATAAACAATCTAAAGGTGGTTAACTTTGCCACTGGTGCATAAATGTCATTATAATCAATATCATTGTTTTGCTCAAATCCCCTAGCTACTAATCTGGCCTTGTATTGCTTTTCGCCATTAATATATTTAATTTTGAATACCCATTTACTAGAAATTACCTTACTATCACCAGGCTTCTGACAAAATTCCCATGTCCTATTTTCTGCTAGTGTATTCAGCTCTGTTTGTATTGCCTTTTGCCATTCAGATGCATTTTCATGCCTCATAGCTTCTTGGTATGTTCTCGGCTCATCCTCCTTTAACAAAACTACATTATTGCATTTGTAGAATGATGTTTGCTTTTTCTTACGCTGACTAGGTTCTCTTCTTAGTGGCTCTGCTCCGACCTCCACATCATCATCACAGTCACTAGTAGCTGGTTCATAAGTGCTATCATCATCACAATCTTCAGAACTTGAATCACTGGATTTTTCTTTAGGTGATTTTAATTCTACATATTGACTAGGCATTTCTCGTTTGTCTTGTTCATCTTCCAATACAATATTATAATCTATTTCTTTTGAGCAGTTTAAAAATGTCACATCTCTTTTTATCTGAACAGTATTGTTTTTCTCAAAAAATATTCTGTATCCTTTTGTCTGCTCTCCATAGCCTACCATAATTCCTTTTTCACCTTTAGAGTCCCATTTTGCTCTCTTTTCTTTAGGAATATGGACAAATACAGGGTTTCCAAAGATCTTTAAATCATGTATGTTATAATTTTTACCTGTCCAAACCTCATATGGAGTTTTCACTTTATCAGTACTCAGTCCTGTTCGGTTAAGTACATAACATCCAGTATTTATAGCCTCAGCCCATAATTTCTTTGGCAATCCCTTGGCATACAATATAGATCGAGCTGTTTCCACTAATGTCCTATTTTCACGCTCGGCTCTTCCATTTTGCTCTGGAGTATATGTAACTGTTGTCTGATGTATAATTCCAAACTGAGCAAACATTTCTTTCATATTTTTATTAATAAACTCCAAACCATTATCACTTCTAAAATATAAAATTTTCTTGCCAGTCATGTTTTCACTGAACTTTATAAACTTTTCAATGTAAGCTTTAACTTCATACTTTCCTTTCAAAAAATAGACAGTTCTGTATTTTGAAAAATCATCTTTGAGCAGAAGAAAATACTTGGCTCCTCCAATGGAATTCTCCTCCATCGGGCCGCATACATCCGCATGGATTAATTCACACACTCTTGAAGTTGTTGTCTGACTTATAGAAAAAGGCAGGCGATGTGATTTTCCCTCTAAACATCCTTTACAGTTGTTAATAAAGTTATCAGTAGCTTCAATTTTATTCTGCGCTAGTACCTTTTTTACATGCTGCATATTTTGATGTGCTAGTTTTTCGTGCCATTCATTTAAGTCAGATTGCATCTTGGCCACATTCGCTGTAACATGTTTGTAACGCACCTCTAATAAATACATATCCTGATTACGATAAGATACCGCACACAGACCGACCGATAGATAGCAAGTTTGTTTTTAATTCTGGAACGAATAACACATGATCAATGGTTGTATCAATCCATTTTTCGCCGTTGTTAACTTGCAGCACAATCTGTCTGGGTTACAAAAGCATTATTATTTTCACTCTTGTCTTTATTCTTTCTAAACCAACATTCACTTTTTAAATGTCCTAATTTCTTGCAGTAAAAACACTTCTTATCTCTTTTGTTATCATTTTCCATTTTATTGCTTTGTTTATTACGGCACTCACTTTGGAAATGTCCTTTATTATGACACTTATAGCATTTGACGTCCTTTTTATCAAATCTTCTAGCAACAAAAGCCACGGACGATGCTGATTGCACGGGTATTTCCTTTCTATCTCTCAACCTTTCCTCTTCTATCAATAATCTTGCCACTAGATTATCATAGGTTTGTTTATCATCCGGTGCAGATTCCCATGCAGATACGAAGTGTTTGTAATAGTCTGGAAGTGACATTAGAACCTTTGTAATGACGAATTTTTCTGAGATATCTTCTCCCATTTGCTTCAACTGATTTTTCATCTCTTCTATTTTTGACAAAAATGAAGACATCTCAATTCCATCTTCGAACTTATATTGAAAAAATCTTTGTTGTATTAAGTGGATACTTGTATCGGATTTCTGCTCATAAACGCTCTCCAGTTTGTTCCACATTTGCGCCGCCGTAGTGCAAGTTATAATATGCATCATTACATTTTCGGAAATCCTAGTAACGATCCATGTTTGAGCTTTTGCGTCACGTCTGTTCCATTCTGTTATTTTAGTGGCATCACTCGGCTCCACTGAGATTCCCTGCACCACATCCAACAGCCCATGACTACGAAGTAATATGGCGGATTGGAACTTCCACACATTCCAATTTGATGCACCCTCCAATTTAATGCTTGCCTGCTTGTTTTCTTCCATATTGTTATATAATAACTGCCTGTTCGTCCCGTCCTTGCGTTGCAAGTTTTCTTTTACCAAAAAGTTAACCTCAAACAACTTCCCGCGCCACGTGCCGGTGCCGCCAATTGTTTTTCTTCGACGAAACAGTTTTTTGATCCAAATGGTTTGCTTCCTTATTTTTACGTTATGTGTCTGGGCCCATAACCTGTAGTTTAAATTAAAAACAGCAGATACTTTCTTGGAGTTTTATTGTAACTTTACTTAAGATGAGACACGACAAGATTACAAGTTTACAGTGCTACCACAGACAGAGACAATCACACAATGTTACCAACTTAAATATAATTACATTGTCTATCATAGACTAATGCCAACAAAATAATCAGTCTTTTTAATGAGGCAACTTAATATCATTCCACTAAAAATTACTTAACAGACTGGTAAATTCAACTAAAAATACAATTGACATTTTAATCAGTCTAATAATGAGTCTCTACGATTGTATATTTTTTAAAACTACCCTAACAATTAAAATAAAATAAAACATACATAAACAACCTGTGTCTTTAAAGCTGCCGACAAATCTGCCGCCCCGCGCCGCGTTGCGGTGCGTCCGCGGCGCGGTATTGTTTTGTAATGTATGAGTTACTATAGAACCTGTCACACAGACCGCACCGCAAACGCCCGCCGCTCCGGGTTGCGGTGTGACAGTTTCCATAGCAACTCATACATTATAAACAAATACCGCGCCGCGGACGCACCGCAACGCGGCGCGGGGCGGCAGATTTGTCGGCAGCTTAAATGTGCAAATCCTTTCGGGGATTTAATGAAACTGACTGAACAATATTTCCTTTGTAAGGTTGGCCCGAAATTAAAATATATCTAATCTTCCATACTTACTAAAGTCACAAACAGGTCAACAGACTTTGTATGGGAGGTCAAGATTTTTGTTTATATCCGCTATTATTTTTCTTGACGAAGGGATTTGCGCATTTTAAGTAGTACACATTTTATGTAAGTACCTACAATGGGTAGGATGCGTTTTTACAGAAGCAGAGTAAATTAAAGCAGTCAAACTAAGTAAGATTGAGATCTGCTGAAATGAAGCCGAGAATTTTGTCATTGAATCTTCTGTTAAAACTTACCCTACATATATCAGCACGAAAAAACATCTTTCCTTATGCATGTGCAAGGTGCATTCGGATTTTTGCTGTTCTAGACAACAAAAAAGGAACCGGGGTATGAAAAATGTTTACCGTGCTGACAGATAAATTCAATTTCTTAACAAGTAACTAGTCTAAAAAAATAAAAAGTAGTTAATAACAATTAACAAAACAATAAAACAATCATTGCTCATACTTGGTTTGCATTAATCATATTTTTGGGTCTTTTAGACCGGGGCTATATAAACAAAATCATCCTTTTTAAAGGGCAAAAAGCTAAAAAAGAAACAATGGAAAGTACTTAAACTTAATTGGAAAAATGTGATGATGATGAGACTTTGACATTAATTATTCGGCTGCACAACATCAACAGCAGAATTGGATGGTTGTACAGCATTATTAGCAGAACCAGATGGCTGTACTGCATCAGAACGAGGCGGCTGATGTACCTCCACATCAACCTCCAAGATCTCAACTGGAACTGGTTGTTCTGGAATTGTGACGTTTTCAGAAGTTGTTGCAATCTTATTTCTTTTTCCCTTAACTCTCTGCCTTGAAGCAGACGTCCTCTTATTGCTCTCACAGCGCTGACGAGCATTTTTCTGTATGATTTTGAAAAACTTTTCACATTCTGCTTTTGTGAATGTTTTGTCCGATTCGAAAACAGTCTCAAAAAAAAAGCTTATCGTGTTTTTGAAACCTTTGAAACAAATTTTATCCCCATCACTGTCTTTTTTTGATGATCCTGTCCATGAACAACCTTTAAGAAACTCTCTTTCAAACAAGTGATCAATTAGGTAGTATGCGTTCGTACTGCCCTTTCCAGATCCTTTGTTACATAACTTAAGTAATTTTTTTTGGTATTCTTTAAGTTTTGGGTCAGTAAGATTTTTTTCAAAATCATTGAAATCCTCTAAGTTTCTTATAATTTTAATTGCATCATCCTGGTTTAGAGCAGGGGATTTAGAAGATAGTTTTATATATTCATCGAACTGAATCTGAAATTCTGAATATTTTAATAGTAATTTGCTTTGAAGTTCAAACATAGCATTTTGATTATTTAGAATTGTTTTGATATCCTGTTTAATAGCCTGCACATCCTCTTGTATTTGCTGCATTTGCGTATTATCTGGATTCAAGATTAAAAAGCTTTCATTATTAATATTTCCAGTGCTTAGACTTATTTCCTCTGTGACAGTTTTTGGTTCCTGGTTTTGAATTATACTATCGGCTTGAACATATCTTTCATCTGTTGGTATGGTAACTTGTTGAGGCATAGCAACGGTACTAGCTTCTTGTTCATAAGTCTGAAAATATAACAAGTAACTTGTGTAACTTGTACATGATCAAATTTGAGTTAGTGGTATCAGTACTATATGTAAGTACGTTATGTTATTGAATGTAAAAGAATAAATCAAATTTAAGATTGATAAAGTATTTAAGGCAATGGAAAAGAGAAACATGAAAGGATTACAAGGTGAAAAAAGTGTGTCAGAGTAGTAGTAAGGGGTAGTCCCGAAAATTAATCGTGAAAATTAAATTAGTAATCTAGAAAATTTGCTATATTTAACTTACCTCTTGTAACGTTATTTCTAACTTCTGGGATGTTGTACCCAGAAGCCAGAAATAACTAAAGGAAAAAAAAAGGAAACGGAAGGTTAGATAATAAATGAAAGATATATATATCACAACAATATTTAATAATAAAAAAAATACACTAAAAAACACTCCTAATAAAATAATCCCCTAACTTAACAAAATTATAATATAAAAGCACTCATCTTTTAAAACCAGCTCCTGCTGCGATGGGTGGCTTAACAGTGAGGGTTGTGATTCCAACTTGGTTGCGACTCCAGGAAGCCCGTCGATAAAGGCAGCTGAAGAAGGGCTGCGGCTCCGTGAAGCTTACTTCGAAGAAAAGGGGGGCAGCTCGAGAATAAGGGGCTGCTTTTCCAAACGGGTATGAATAAAATCAGTCCAGAATATCTCCCGTTCTTTCAATTTCTTCCAACAATAATGATCAATATCGACTTCGGTAATGGGTCTTTAGTGTCCAATTCCAATCTTGTTTCAGAATGATGCCACCCATCGCCCCAGGAGCTGAATATATACCAACATCTGCGAACAAGCATGACAAATTTAAAATTTTGAAATAACAAATATTCCTTAAAGGAGGTATCAAAGAATGTAGTCTAAATTACAAGGAGGGATTTTGACTCATTTAGGATTATATATTAGAAAACAAAATAAGGAAAGACGATAAATTAAGAGCATTATCTATCCACTTACAATATTAAACAATACATTCATATTAAAATTTAACAAAAATTTAGAAAATTAAATTAAATAAATTGTAAGTCTACAACCTAACACTAGCAGCCTTCTTGCAGGAAACTAATGGTTGAGCGGAAATTTAGAAGAATAAAAATTAATATCTGACAATAAACAATATTGTCAAAACGATTATTTTCGAGAAAAATCTGGAAGTGATTGGACATAGGCTCAAAGATAAATGTATTGAGAATACTCTACTAATATCTATATTGCGAATAGAAATAACGGCAGTGTAGTGAAAATGGTGTGTGTGTTCAAAATGTGTCGTGCAATATAAATGTATATTACATAGTGTGAAATAATAATAAAAATATGTGTGTAAAACGTGGTTTACATTAAATTCCCTAAATCCTTTTCAGAATAAGTGTCTGATAAAAAAGGCAAGTCAAACATCATGAACTGTTCCACATCTCACATACATAACACAAAATGTACATTACATACATTACACTCTACCAACTCTTGTGCCATCTTATTATAACTTTTAGCCATAGATTCACTTTGAGTAATAATATCTTGAGATGACCGCTTTGTTTGAAAGCGACGTTCGTTATCGGTCTCGGTATCAGACCGATCACTCATAGCGTCTATTTCATTTTCTGCATCCTTTAACGTTCTTAAATTGCTTCTCTTCACTATACAATTAATAGGTGTCCAAGTTTGGTCTGGATCACAGTTTTCAGCTCTTCTCAGTTTATCCTGTTTATTTTTGGGCCAAAACAAAATACCATTCCGCTCCCATCGATCTGGTACAGCCGTCAATCTCAATCTACCTCTTTCCATTGTCTGAACTACTTTATAGGGCATTGTGATTGGTAGTAAAAATCTGAAAATTAATAAATATATAAGTGAGTTTTCGTACATCATATACAGCACCATTTACTTCCTTAAGAATGCTTTTTCTACAAGTAAAATAACTAATTAACAATATTACCAGATTTACAACCCATCCAGAACAGGACTCAAACCCACAACATTAGCAGTTTGCCATTATGAAATCAATAATGAGAGAAGAGAGACCGGAGGCTGGACTATAATGTTTTTATTAGGTAGGTAGTATCCCACTGCTGAGAAAACAGCCTACCTTATGATGTTTTATATAAAGGTAATGTTTATGAATACCTTCCCTTTCTTTCAGTAGTGAACCGACCACCTATGAGTTTGAGATAAGTTTCTACTTTTACTTGAGAAAGGATCATTTCGACGATCAAGACCTCACCTATTTTAAAATTAGATTAAACCAAACCACCTAAGTATAAAATAAATATAATTTGATAATTCAATAAAAAAATACCAAAATTTCAAATGTTACGTTACCTATGACTATGAATATGTATAGATTATACACTAAATTAAGCACTAAACTACGTTCTCACTGTTCGGTTGATTTATTTATACTGATCTTTCGCTCTAACTCTAACACTAAATAAATAAACAAAAGGTAATATGATTTGAGACGCACGGTGATTCCCCGGTACCATGCTATGCTGTAAAGTAGAAGATCGGCAACGTCGCGCGTAGACCACTATAATTTTTATGGCAGCAAACACGACAAACTAAGAAGAAGCAGTTTACTATAAGTTTACGGTCCATATTTGATCGACTCAAATTGACAGCATAATATGTGCTCGCACGCAAGTGATTTTGCCCGATCAGTATAAAGGCGACAACGTTCCCAGATTTAATAGCATGACTTGAATCAAGTAGGGTGGTAAACGAGAATGCTATGCCAGTAGGTACTTTTTGTGATATTCTGTAGGAAATGTGTAAACGTTGATGTAATAATGACTAATTATAAGATAGCTACCTATTTAAATATTTTTTTAATTATAAGTTAATAAAGGAACATTCACTTTTACTCACATAAAATAATATTGTGTGACGTAGATAGTGACATTACATATTGAGTAAATATTATTTACAAATCTCACATTCGTCTGTTGGAAAGTGATCATAAACTGCTTAAGTAAAACAGTTGTCACACCAAAACCAATCTTGATACAGCAATGCTCTAATGCGTTCTTGATTCTTAATAAAATGAAAATTTCTATTGTTAATAGAAACCAGGCTGTGACAACCGGGACATGTCTCAGATAACACGAAATGTGTAACACTCCAAGGCCATCGAAGACTTCTTAGAGATCGAAAATGTTTTTTGGTTAAAAATCCATCAATGTCCAGGATTATCGGCATATCGACCTGTTAATTAATTAAATTAAGTCAAATAAAAATAAAGTTTTAACTAATTTTCAATCCTTAAAATATTCCTTCAGTTTATATTTAAAAATTTTCATCTGGGCATTGCGGAACCCTAATCATTAACAATGGCGAATCTTCTTCGGTTTTGAGATAGACCAATATAAAACCTAGATACTTATATTGGCTCTATATAGCACTTAGGAATGCTAAAAAGACTTATTTTAGCTCTATTTTACACCTGGGAATGCTCACCAACAAAATGGCAGCTGCCTGCATAATATTTATGAAATAATATTTAATTCTATTATGTAAATAAGCAAGATTCATGAAGCGCTTAAAAATATTGAACATAACCCTATGAGTTTTCACAGAAAAATCACGTTTCCCTGACGTTATTCGCTACACAAGATACAAACGGGACCTATATTATGGCTAACATTAATTAACTCTAAATAATACTTACCTTTAAAGGATAAAGAACAAATATTATTTAAAAAATCCAGAGCGAAACAACGTGCAACACACTCACTTTGACTGTTTACATTACAACGGCTTATATTAGAATTGTTAGGCGCGTATTCATCTTATTTTTGACTATAAGTTACTTATATTGACATTTGCAGGAGTAATTACACTGACGTAATTCGATTATAGGAGCCATATAGGCGTATATGGCATTTAAGCGGGCTAATTTAAATGTGCATTAAGTAAAATTTGACTTATATAATGGGCCCTTTCTGCAACTTATATGAGGATATAAGTATCATATAGTCCTCAAGAAATTATGGTTCTAGGATAATTTAAAAACCACTTTTTGCTTGTTGGGTGATCGGAAGGCCGGCGGCGGCGGCGCGGGCGCCTGCGCGGAGGCGGGGAAATAACGCGCTCGCGTGTGGTCCTCTTGCATTTTGCTGTGCGACTGACCAACTAAGTTGGATAGTCCGCGGGCTTGCATAGGGTATAGTGGCTAATAAGCAGTCGGCCGATAGTTGGAAAACCTTGTAATCGGAAGGGAATCTTGGTTTAGATACGATCGGTGTTCAATTAGTTAGTTGGCCGATTTAGTTGGATAAGATGTGCGCGCTATCATTAAGTTACTGTTCTATTGCTATACATATCAATTTAGTTGGCCAACTAGAAATTGGAAGTCTGCGGGAGCTCTTAAAATGCTTACACTAAAATATATAACAAGTATAACAACTGAGAGCTCCCGCAGACATACAATTGTGAGTTAGCCAACTATCGTCCAACTAAATTGTGTTGCTTAACAATTTGATTGTACAACTTAATTTGGTTATTTGATAACAGCGCACCTCCAATTTAGTCGGTATCTCAGTATTAGAGCCCCCGCAAACCACAGACTTTCCATCGGCCAACGGTTTAGTCGGGTTGGCCTGCTAGTACGCACACCGAGCCAACTAAATAGTTTAGTCGGTGATGAGTGCGCAAACTAGCCAACACTCTGCCGACAATTCTCTATTTGCTAGTTTCTATCCAACCGTTGAAAAGAGTGGCCGCACAATGAAAATTAGTAAAACATTGTATAGAATTGTCATTATTGCTCTCATACAACGGAGGAGGAAAACTAAAAAGAGAGCCCGAGAATATTGGGTGCATCCTATCTTAAGTGATAGATTATTAAATGGAAAATTTTACACATTACATTCCAAATTACTCGATTACCCGAAAAAAATTTTCGCCTTTTATCGAATGAGCATAACCAGCTTCAACGAACTTGTCAAACTAATTGGACCAGGAATAGCGAAGGAGGATACAAATTTAAGACTATCTATACCTGTGGAGGAGAGATTGAGCGTTACGATAAGGTAAGATAAACCACAAAACATACATTTAATTCTTTTATTATAATTTAAATCACAAAATTACAAGTCATATATTTGGGAATCATCTGAAAAATTAGAATAATAAGACTGGGCTGAGAGGTTGGAATCAGCTGGTGATGTAACATTTTGAATGTTTGTTTGTGGTAAAGTGGGGGATGGTGTAGAATTGGATGTATAAGACTGTAATTGTTGTTGTGACCTAGTTGTGTGTTAGTCCCTCGTTGATAAACTGGAAAAGTGTTTAAGGGTTGCTGCAGTATGTTGTATGTTGGTTGATAAGGAGGCTGAACACGCCTACCAAGTCTTATCTGTTTAAATATGTTAAGAATACCAATCTTAGCATCGAGTTTTTCATCTGCGGTTAAATTTTTGAGGGATGGAACAAGTGACAATGCAAAGTTTACATCTTCATCAACATTATTCTAATTTAAAGCTTTTAATATTGCTTCGTCCAAATCCGTTTGCTTCGAAACGCGAGTCTTCTTCTGGCGAATAGGTGCGGAAGTGGATGGACCAGACTCTTGTGCGGAAGTGGATGGACCAGCTTCTTCATCATCTTCTTCATTTTCTGAATTATCCTGTGCCAGGTTACCTTCCGTTGGACGATTTTCAATGCATGGAAGTAAAAATAATAATTGTTCAAAGTAAACATATTTACGCCTCTTGATCGAAGCCTGCCCCGACTTTGTGTTCTTTTGTGTGTTTAATTCTCGGCGAAAGCAAGTCCGTAAATTGGCCCATTTTTTTTGTATGTCGCGACCTGAAAAATAATAAAATAAAATAAATTCTTTACAGGTATCTGGCTACTGGAGCTAGTTTCAATTCATTGTCTTTTGATTATCTGATGGGAGCTTCTACAATACGAGATATTACAAAAAGTACATGTGAGCAAATATGGAATATGCTTCAACCGTTATATATGCCAACCAAACAAGAAGATGACTGGATTAAAATGGCAGACGAATTCTACAGTCGCACAAATTTTCCTAACATCATTGGAGCGATCGATGGCAAACATATACGGATGATACAGCCAGAACATTCCGGTTCATCATATTTTAACTACAAAAAGTTCTTCTCCTGCGTTTTGATGGCTTGGACAGATGCCGATTATAAATTTGTGTACATTGATGTTGGTTCTTATGGAACAGCTAGTGATTCGGAAATATTTAAAACATCAGAAATGGGTAAACGGCTATCCGAAAACCGATTAAATATTCCTTCCGGAAGGCAATTGCCAAATGATGATGGCGGAGATGTTATTCCATTCTCTGTCGTAGGCGATGAAGCCTTTGGACTTGGAAATCATATATTACGGCCTTATGCAAAAAGAAATTTAAACTACACCAAGCGAATTTTCAACTATAGACATACAAGAGCTCGACGCATGGTTGAATGTACTTTCGGGATTCTAGCTAACAAATGGCGTATTTTTCACCGTCCAATTGATGTAAATATCAATTTTTGTGTTAAAATTATTAAAGCTTGCTGTGTCCTACATAATTATGTACGAATCAAAGATGGAATACATTTCAAAGACACTCTTTACAGTTGTACTATGAATAACTTCATTACAAATGGAAATAACCGAGGAAGAAATAATATGAATGACGTGCGGCAATACATGTCGTCATACTTTATATCTTCTGGAGGCTCAATTCCGTGTCAATATAATAAAGTGTAATATAGGTAAATAAATAAAATGTATCGTACCTTGACTTGTTTTATCTTGGGCACTAAGCTCATTCCAATTAGGAACAACAGCTTCACAAACTTCCTCCCACAGTTTTTTCTTCACATTTACGTCAGAGTACTCTTTTAAGTTTTTTTTATAAAGTGCAGGGCGTTTTTCGACTTCCTTGATCAAATTTACGATCGACGATTCCGAAATCAGCAACTGAGAATTGGGCGACGCCATATTTTTACAAAGCACGTACGACCATTCCGTGTCAAACCTCAGAGCGAACTGAGCTATCGGCTTCAGTCGGCCGACTAAAAGATCGTCGTGTCTGCGCGCGTGGAAGAGTGCCAATACTGATCATACAGTCGGCCGATAGTTTGCCGATAGTTTAGTATGAAGGGAATCGGGATGCCCATCAAACTTGTTTATCGGCCGATACCAAATCGTCATAGTGTGCGCACTTGCATATATCTGCGTACTGATTAAGAGCCCAACTAAACTGTTGGCCGATGGAAAGTCTGTGGTCTGCGGGGGCTCTTACCAGCGAGTTGACGTTGCGGTGAAAATGCGGAAAAGGAACGCTCTCATTGCAATATTGCTTAAAAAAAGACAGAAACGGAAGAGAACGTATTGGGTGCATCCTGTAATAAGTGACAGATTACAACATGGGCAACATCATACGTTACATCCCAAGCTAAGGTGTCACCCTGATAAGTTCTTTTCATACTACAGAATGAGTATTACATCGTTTGATGACCTTGTATGTGCGATTGGACCGGCAATAGCTAAACAGGACACAAGTTGGAGACTTTCTATACCAGTTGAAGAGAGACTTGGATTAACCCTAAGGTAAGTAAATAAAAAGATTTCAATGACCAATCAAATTTTTATTACAAAATAATAAATGATATATTAAGATTGATGTATTCTGATATGAACGTCTATGTATTTTTGTATCTGATTACAAATCAATTAATTCTGAGTCATTTTCTGACTCAGAAAATGTAGCCCATAATGAATGCAAGGAACTATTATGGTGTGGGGATAGCGGCGATTCATTGTGTGGGAATGAACCTAGTGTAGCATTTTGTGGCACTGGGATAGATTGCGATTCTGGTTCTGAAGATGGACCTGGGCGGGGCTGGAATGAAGATGATGTGGTGTTCTAAGGCTCTTAGATACTTGTAGATTGCTGATTTATGGAATGGGCTTTAAAGCTGTGCTGTGCCTGAATAACTTGATCAGAAATAATGCGAATTGGTGTTGATAAAGGTCGTTGAGAAATCTGTTGACTCCTGAATGACGTGTTTGGCATCAGTCTTCTCTTCGTCATCTCTTGGAATAATTGTAAGATTTTTATTCGCACTTCTAATTTTTCCTCCGAAGTTAGTTCTTTCATAAATTATAATAATTATAATAAGATTTTGTCGCCCCCTGTCATTTAAATTAAAAAAAGAAAACCCAGAAAATACTAAAGAAGAGTATGGCGATATAGAGCTCCAAATCAACCAATTAAGGCCAACGCTTGTTGTTCTTGGCGAACTTTCGTAAAGCATCATTTTATTTGCACAATGCTTGACGGAAAATCTGTAAATGTGCTTACCGACACAAAGAGTACGCAGGCGTGCAATGTCTGCAAAGCCACTCCTGTTAGCCTTAACAATATTGATGACTTGCAAAACAAGGAATGCAACCAAGAATCCTATAAATTTGGCTTGTCTGTGTTACATTCATATTTAAGGACTTACGAGTATCTCTTGCACATAGCTTATAAGCTTGAAAACAGTGGCAAGTGAGAGGTAAAGAAGTGAAGGGCACAGTCGAATTAAGAAAAAAGGATATTTGCCAAAAATTTAATTCCCAAATGGGTCTGGTTGTCGACCAACCAAAACAGGGAGGCGGAAACAGCAACGACGGCAACACGGCCAGAAAGTTTTTTGAAAACCCAGGACTTGTGGCAGAAATAACTGGATTGTCGAAAGATATAATCGAAAGATACTCAAATATTTTAGCGACTTTGTCCAGTGGGCACTACATAAATGAAGAGAAATTTTAAGCATATGCCATCGAAACTGCAAAGTTAACTGTTTCATTATATGGATGGTATAAAATGAGTGCAAGCGTACACAAAATATTGCTCCATGGAGCCGATATTATAAAATCACTGCCACTTCCAGTCGGCCAACTATTAGAAGACGCTTTAGAAGCCAGTCAAAAAAGCTATAAAATCCTTAGGCAGTATCATTCAAGAAAGATATCTCGCCTAAATACTAATACTGATATATTTAACTGGATGTTACATACATACATACATACATACACTCACGCCGTTAATTCCCATGTTAATATCATCAGATCCAGTTATCAGCAACTCGAGGAAGAAACCTTAAAAATAGGCATCTGTACACAACGAAATAGTGAGAGACATGCTGCGAATGCCTTTGTTCCTGGCAAGCGATAATAATACTGAAGCGGATGAACAGACCGATTAAAATAATCTTTTTTTTATGTTTTTTAAAATTTTACAAAATGTTTGCTTAGTAACTAATTATTAATTAGTGTAATGATTCATCATGTAGTCCTGTTATCCCTCATCAGGGGCATAGGGCCCTAAGAAGAGATCTCCATTTTTCTCGATCTTGTGCGGCAGCTTCCAGGTCCTTCCAGCTGAGTTCAGTTGATGCAGCCTCTCCTTCAACTGAGCGCCTCCAAGTGGTACGGGGGCGACCCGGCCTTCTTTTGCCATACGCTTGCCACTAGTGTAATGTAATGTAATGATTATTAAAGAAAAAAAATTCTCATATTTTAAAAGGTAAAACCACTACTATGTAAGAAATAAATAATTGAAACATATTTTGTTAACTTTTTAACTATAAGGTATGCAAGTAAGGAGGCAGGTTTATTAGGTAATAGTGTGAATCGTCTTACCAAGTCAGAGTTATAGTCGTGAGTGTATAGTTTATTAGATATACAGGGTGATTTCGGGGTCGTGATCCCAACCATTTTTTTCTGACTCAGTTAATGATTGCGATGCTACCTGTATTTATTTTAATTGAAACAAAGATCATTCGATATTTACTTATTTTTATTTACTGACTCTAAATGCGAGGTCACCCTACTTTTTATATTACACCTTTTTAGATAACAAACTCTTTGTTAGAATACTTAATAATTTATGAGTAGAGTAATAATGTGACAACACGTCAAAGTCAATAAACGATAACAATAAATAATAACGAAACAAAGATTAAAAATAAAATAAATTAATTAAATTTTTATCCGTCTTTTCCTTCTAAATACGACAAAGTAATCGACGTAATCGCAGTAGGCATCAAAGAAATTTCTTATCTATCTATCAATATCGTCATATCAATTGCAACTACTGCAACGATTGTTAAGTCCATGAACTTGACAAAAAAATTCTTGGGAAATAGTAGGGTGACCATGATCTCGAATAGTCGCAGTTTTTTTTTGTAAACCTAAATAAGTCGCTGGTGTACTGTTAGTCCTAACCTATCGTGATGCTTAGGAGAAAGTAAGTTAAATGCTTCTTTCTTGCTTCACGACCCCGTAATCACCCTGTATAAGTATTATATTTTAAATGAGCTTTCTTTCTTATTAATTAATTATTAATTTTTATGCTAAATGTGTCTGACTTATTGTTAGTTTGAGACTCTGATACGCCTATTTTGGGAAGAATACGTGATTCTGTGTATAAAGGAATCCGATGTATATTTGTTTAAGCGTAGTTAACCATTATAGGGGTAATACAAAGATTAAAGAAGAAATTCGATCGTTTACCTGAGCCATAAAGATATACAAATTGATGTGCTAAGCATTAGTTATAAAAACAAAGTAAAAACACTTGAATTTTTGTTTAAACAGTGAAATAAAGACCTTAACAGTAAAAAAATTAAAAAAATCTAGATTTTTGTCGCCCTAAGTAAGTAATCTGTCCCTGTGTGCGAAGGGAGCATCGTAACCGCTAAACTGGTCACTCTCACCTTCCTCCAAGTCGGTATCCTCTAACAGCTCTCTTTCCACCACACCAAACTCTTCGTCCCCGAACTCCGACTTCTCGTTGCTACCTCGTAATAAATTGATGATAACAATACTTAAATCATGTGAAGATTCAATAAAGGAGGTCAAAATAAATACACTTACCATAATGCAAGAGTTCAGTGATAGCATCACCGTAGAGGTAACGACGAGCTGCTGGTGGATTGGAGCAGTGAGTGGAACGCCCTTCTATCCGAGATTTAAAACAAAAAAATGATTTAACTGTATATAATGAAAAATTTATGAGTGTAGACGAAGCTCGGAGGTTTGCCAGGATCGTACAATCGTGATCGTGAGTATATGTATCTATGTGATTTAACATTTTTTTTAAATATAACTAAAATAAAAAAATAAAAGATTACTCATTCCTAGTCGGTTGGCCTTTTTTTTCTAGCACCAATGCCACGGCATCGGCTCCCTCTAGTACCAAAGACCCAACTATGCAAAAAAAGACGTTTAAAGCAATTAAAAAATAAGTATAAAATGTGTTCGATAAAATATGACTCTCACACGGACTCTGACTCAAGACACGGCACCAACCCTCCCTGCTGAACCACGGCCTCTTTTAAAGTTGGATTTGAGATGATTGTTATAATTATATAATAAAATGCTAACTAATAGTAATCTTAAAAATTCTATCGTAAAAGTCCTAAAGTTATCCATGAATATTAAATTAAAATTAACTTACAGTACTAGATGATTCATTCTTCGTGAGATTTTTGATGGACCGGTGTGCTGCTGCTGCCGCTGGTGAAGACGTTGGTTATGCCTGTTTTGGTAATTGGTCTGCCGGATCCACTTAGGTTTTCTCGCGCGCGCCTTCCCTATATTTGCTGGTTCCAATCGCTGTTGATGCCGTCCGGGATCAGTTTGTGCGATGGTTATCGATTCTTTCTTCCTTACTCACGCCGTCGACGCCGTCGAGGCCCAAAACCGTCGCGCTGAGTCATGAAAATTTATTCAAAAACTTGTTCGTTTCCTGGAGCCAAAATCCGGAGACTTACCTGCTTCTGGGCTTCTGACGAAGAGCAGGTGCACAGGTATCTGACACCAAAATTGTCTTATGTCCTGGTCGATCTTGGGTGTTGTGAATTAAACAATCGATGAAATAATATCACTTTATTCTATGCCAATCTAGCTTACGATATTCTATTACAACACGGAGAACAATATTCAGTCGAAGGCGTAATGCGCCAAGTGGTCGGATAGGAGGAGTTCTCGTGGAGAACGAGAGTCGATGAAGGAATGAATGAATGTTCCTGGATTTTCGGATATTTATACAGATAAGTAAGGATAAGTAAACAACTCTTGTGGTCGCGGAGTGGAGTAGTGTTCTACAGAGATGGACGGGAAAAAATATCCAAGGATTGATTAAGGATAAATTATGAGACATCTGCGTCGTCTTGATGTTGATTTTAATCATAAACAAGTACCTTCTGATGTAAGGTTTGGATTGGTTATGCTCGGCAACTTAAAATAAGTATTTTGTGGGATTTTAATTGAAGAATCATAAATGTGTCAACACCGTTAAATTTTTGTTATGGATTTTCATAAATTGCGCCTTCCTTAGCTTCTGCAGTTACTTGATAATGTGTTAAATTATCATGGAGCAGCTTGGTGTTCTCGTTGAAGAAAAGCCTTTTTTTCCACTATTTTTTCTTTGACAGGATCATCGCATATAGAAGTCTCGTCATAATTGTATATTTATTTCGGCTTATCATTCAAGTCTAACTCCCTATCACCCTTCCTAACATATCAAAATATCCGTAAATCACAAACGGATCTGAAGCCGTGCTATTTCAAAATTTGGTGGTTTCTTGTTGGACTGGAAGTATTGATACCACTATTTTCCCGGTGTTGTTGAATGGTGTTACAATGCTATTCAGAGTTTCATCTGGAATCTTGCTCTGGCCAAATCACGCAAATTGCGCAGCAAATGTAATGGTTTCTGATCACCGATTCCTCGTAGACCGTTAAGAGTCTTGTTTTCAGGGCTTTTAATTTTTAGTCGCTGGTGGCGATAATAGGATGTCACTGAATTGCTTGATCCCGTCTTTACCGAGTTTGGTTACCACCAGATTGAATTTCGCTTCGTTGGGGTCACCACTTTGGCGGATGTTAATGCGTAGGTGCTAACTTGGTGATAGAAGATAAACACTCAAAATGTGGAACTGTATTTATTCTCAGGTAAACCGTACTTTACAAAGGTTGGTGCAGAAGTGTCATTTGTTAAAATCTAATATCTAAGATAAATTAATTACACATACAAATAAGGAGTGGTCCTGAGTGCAAAAAACATGATGTAAGTCTGTCCTAGATCTTCGTGTCGAATGACTAATGAGTACATAGTAGACACAGGAGCACATTGTTGTTTCATTGCTAAAGGCGAAGTTAGAAGAATAAAGCACCCTCTCCCTGTGTGCTTGCATATTTGGAGGAAGAACCATTTATTTTCTCTTACCATTCCTACTAGCGTCATGTACCACAATTTCGAAGAATGAGCCAGTGGAAGAGACGTACGATTTAGAGAGATTTATACGTAGTTACATTTAGTCTTGATTTTTTGTATTTAGTTGCGAGATTGTACTGTATTAGTGCATTCTCCAACATTTGTTTGATGATTGCCATCACTTAATTTTCCTGTATATACTTGTCCATTTAGGGGATAGGAATTATTTGCATTACAAGCCCATTTTTTTATACCAAACTTTTTGGTGGTTTTGATTGCATGTATTGGGTAAAGCAAGTATAGCCACGATATTCATATAGCTGTTCGTCAATGGTAATACATTCACGAGGCTTGTACATTTTATTCAAATTTGAAAATGACATTATAAAAAAAATGTATAACGTATAGATGTGCGTAAACGTTAGGGAGCGTTCAAGTATTACGTAACGCAATTTTTGAAGATTTTTGACCCCCCTCCCCCCACTGTAACGCTCCGTAACGTTTTTGTGTACCCCCCACCCCCCTCTCTAAAGGTTACGTAACACTCAAGTCATCATTTTTACCCTGAAGTCGCAAAAAGTTGTTATAGTTTTTATCCTTCGTATAGTTTTAATTGCCTTATAATAAAACAAGAGATTTTTAATTCGCAACACCTGCGTATTTTGTTTATTTTTTTATAAATTTTTGGCTTTACAAGACAGGTTTAGCTTTTTTACTAATAAATTCTTCAAATAAAATAACATATTTATTTTAACCTTTGGCAATGCAATTATAAACAGAAACCCAACTGAAATTAAACATTTTACTCGAAATAAAATCGTATTCTTAACAAAATTAAAAATAATCAACTATTAACCAAGTATCTAAGTAGGTCTATAAAAACAATTCGATTGAAATTACTGCTCCTCTGTCCACGGGTTTGCTAGCCACTCAGATTCTTTCATCACTGGCACCTGGAGCATTATTATTATGTAGGGTGAACGACATATTTAGAAAAATTTTTGAAATGTAGAAATTTTGTGTTCCGACTCTCGGCTTCAATTAGGTGGCTTCATTTACCAACTTTGCCATCAAAATGCATTTCTCCAGCAGATAAAGAAATATTTCGTATAGATTTAAATAAGTGTGGTATATCATACATGATATTTTCTTTCCTATTCTCATATATGAAAAAAATGACATCAACGTTTTGGCCCCCAATTTTTTTTAAAAGGTTTAATGCACCTACATTAGTAGGACATTGGCCACAAATTGTGGTTAAAATTTTAAACCCTGCTTCATATAAAACCGTCAATAATTCCTTAATTATTTTTCGCAAGTTTTGAGATGAAGTGGTTCCTTTGATAAAGTAATATGCAATTGGTTGCTTGTATTTTTTTCGTAGACCTTGGACCATGAAAACAAGTGCGTGGTCAGCTATTTTATTAAACCTCTCATTACCTAAATCCTCAAACCCTTCTATTTTATCAGTGCCCTCATTATATATAATTCTTTTTTTTAAAGCAATTTCATCAAATAAGAGGGCACTGTATTTATTAATTTCAATAAGATTTGAAATTTCTTCTTTTAACTTGAAAATTAACTTTTTGTTAATTCCTGGTTCCAGGGGAACATTATTTATCATTCTCTCTAAGGTTCTTACACTTGGGACAGGTAAGGCCCATTCGAGGTATCTATATGCCTTTGGTGACCGTTTGAAAATAGCTAGAGCCCACAATTTTGTTTTCATGGACCAACGATTTTTCAACAGGTTTTTTTTTTATAATTTTTGATTGCATCCTGTACCAATCTATATAATGTTTCATTATCTAATTTCTCTATATTTAATTTGGTTGCTGCAAGTTTCCTTAGTGATAATTTTGTCTCTTTTAATTTTTCTAACAGGTCTTTTTTTTTTCAATGCGGGGCCTGGAAAAGATATATGTTAAAATTTTAAATTCCAGACAATCATATGTATATATATATATGTATGTATATATATATGTCGGCGGCACCTAATATGGTTGCTCATTTGACTACATGTCGGCGGCACCTAATACAGTTACTGAATTGACTACGTGTCGGTAATACCTAATAGAGTTGCTGATTTGACTCAGTTGACTAAGTGGTAAGAAGCGGAAGGGTGTGGTCACGAGGTAATCGTGCGCCCTCTGATGGAGTTCGGGCAAGGATCATTCTGAGGATGGACAAAGAGTGGATCGGTTGTGCTCGGAACCGTCATACGTTTCTAATCGGTGTTAACGCAATATAATTTGTACTTAGTTAATTTGTGAATAGTGGCGAAGTTGATTAAAGCTGTGATTATTTATTTCTGTGTCTGATTTGTGATTGGGAAATCGTGATTCTACGCCGATATACCCCTGCCGACGTTATCAGAAGCGGGATCTCCCCAACGCCGATTTCGTAAATCGTAATATAAAGAAAGTGACAATAAATGGAAAAGTTTATTTGAAGTGCAAAATCAAAATATGTTAGCTCTTATTGGAGCGTTAAAACCTCTTACAGTGTCCAGTGATAAAGTTACTCTACCGGAATTTAACTCCGAGTTCCTGGTGTGCAACTACGGATTCGGTTCCATCCACTGCAGGATGCCCAATAAACAAAAACGTCGTATAAGTCATTATTTGTACGACATAAAGTTGAATAGCTGTCCTATAACAGTAATTAGATGATTACTAGGTCCTATAGACGTATTTAATTTAACTATTTAGTCGTGCGACGAATATGTTATATTAAACTAGTCATAGCAACGTTGGCAAGACTAAAGTATATAACGTTTTATTTAAGTTTTAGCTAATACGTTTGTACGACCACGCAATAGTCATACTAACGTTACAGTCGAATAAACGTTTCCAACTGACAAAATTTGGTGCTTGGCAAACCATTATATGACATTTATATAATGCAGTAGTTGTATACAGGTTTTAACATTGACGTTTATAAAACGGTCACTAGTATGTCATACAGCAGTCAATTTAAGACACTTAAATGACTTGGTTGTTTGATTACAACTCAAATATAACTTTTATATTACATTATGTCCATTTAATGTCATGCCCTGACTTTGTAGTCACATTAGAGTTAAGTTTTGACCTTAAAACGCCTTGGCCGCCATATTTACGTAACGTTTGATGCGAAAAATGATATCGAATTATTCATGGAGAAAACTTAAACATAGTGGAGCTTTCAAAAAAACAGTATCTCGACACTAAGAATTATTAAAAAGAACGAGGCTACCTTGGTATTAACCACAAATAATGTTAAATAAGAAAAGGGTACAACGCAAGAGCAACAAATGGTTCAGTACTAATTTTGTTTATTAAGTATTAAAATATCGCTAAGGATTTTTTACGATATCGAATTTTCTTTATATCAGTAAATGTTTTATTGATTGATAAATTTTAATAGTAATATATTTTATTTAATTTTGTTAGCAGTTAAACAGTTGAATTTGTTAAAAGTGTTCCTCATGCGGCCACCATAAAATATATGGTAAACTTTTCATCAGTCATCTTTGTTTTGGTAGTTATTATAATTAATATTTTTTAAAATGTGATGTTTTTAATTTCTTGCCGTGTAGTGTCGGCTTAGAATAGCACTACCACGTTTCTGTACGTAAGAGGCGACTAACGGTATTGGGGCTTTTAAGGGATTATTGGTCGATGCGGTTGGAGACCCATCACCAACAACCTTCACTTAACCATCTTTTCCCCACTCAATTTTCCAGGAGCGGCTGAGGATTTTCTAATTCCTTAGCTCTGGATACCCCTTCTAGGGATTTGTGGCCGTGAGTATATGTATGTATGTATGTATATTTTCAGAAGACTATCTTAGTGATCATTGTCTTGTCACTGTCCAGTAAAAAGAAATGAATAATATAATCTTGGATACAGATAATGAAAAAGACAATACCTTTCAGGAGGATTTGAAATATTGGACTGTTGACTCTAAAATTTCTCATCATGCACTCAAAAGTTTATACATATGTGTGATATGAATAACATCATTAAATCGGAATATACGTATTTTGTAGAGAATGTCAAATGTTAAATTGTTGGCATTCCTTATAATGAATATGTATATTTCTCGTCCATACTTTGTTAAGGATTTATTCAAAATAAATTAAATATAATTATTGATTTTAAGTATTTTAATTACCATGTGAAATCATGAATAGAAAATTGTATGCTTATTGAAACAATAATTAGAATATGATACAAATATTCAACCATATTTCAGATAGAAGTTACTTATAAATTTTTCTTTACTTTTGCTACGAATGGGTTTTACCTAAAATAAATTCAAAGATAATTAATTTAGATTAATGTTGACACATTAAAAAAACTATTATAAAAATACATTTACATACCTTTTACATTTGGTGATTTATCTAATTTTAATTAACGAATATTGTTATAGT
This sequence comes from Bedellia somnulentella, assembly GCA_963576735.1. Lineage (NCBI taxonomy): Eukaryota > Metazoa > Arthropoda > Insecta > Lepidoptera > Bedelliidae > Bedellia > Bedellia somnulentella. The sequence goes on along the minus strand of OY755187.1, from coordinate 6,868,114 downwards.
ATGAAAATACAGAAAAACGAAGACTGGATGTGGAGGTTCCCGGCTTTCAGACCTCCACATCAGGTCTTACTTTTCTTCTGCGTATCTGTACTGCAACGCTATTTGTTTATACGCTATAAAAAAATAATTAAATGTTATAAGGAACCCTAATAGCTAGCTTTAATGGCGTATTGCATGGTCTTCAAATAACCTTAAAAATACTTTGTGTCTTTAAAACGTCATAAAGAGGTAAGTATGCAACCAAAGCCATATGTCTGACATTTTTAAAAATAAATTTATTTTTGGTAATAAAAATATGATGTTTTAAACACAAAACTAAGAAGGGGCATGAAAATATGAATTGTATTTACATAGGTATATTATCGTAAAACTTAAATTCCCAGTCGAACTAAACGGTATTAAAGACAAATATTGTAAGCAAAATATGAAAGTCACATAATACTCTAATTTCTTTTCCCTTACTTCCTTGTAATTATTTATCTTGCACTTAAATCTCCAAATAAAAACAACAACTAACAAGAAATATTAAACAGCCTTTCAGGGGTTGTTACTAGACTCATATAAAACGTTTTAATAATTCAAAAACATCTGTACGACCGCAATATAACCAAACAGGTGGTTGTAAAGTTACGGTGCGACTACTGCTCGATGAAAGTGGTAATTCATAAACGTTCACACGACTTTTAAATGATGTTAACGGAGTCATCTTCTGACTTTTGTATGACCATTATACAACATTAAAGGTCGTATAATTGGGGCCCTTTTCGCGTTTAGTAAACGTTATTATGACATTAGTGTGACATAGCTTTTACGAAAAGTGGTAACAAAATAACGTTAACATAACTATTGAACGACTTTAAATTGTTAATTGGGTGGAATCCTCGTCGTGGCGATAAGCCGCGCGGTAAAAGGATCTGCATCTAATTGGTTATCACAATGTTACAGCAGTGCAAAATTTCGACACAAAGCCGATGTATGTAAGATACAACCTAAACACCGCTACTTGTCTCAGCCAGTCAGCGGGAAAACTGCGACGTCATACTCAATAACAGCTGGTTCTCAGCATTCAGGAGCTAACACATCAAGCCATTGGTGTGCTTCAAGTGTGGAGCCGCGCCACGTTGCGAGCCGGTGCACGAGCGCCACCGCCACAACGCCGGAGGTTCAGGTACCAGTACTCGCGTCGAACAGAGTCGACGATTGCAGTGTACCTTCAGGTGCACTGACTCATTCTGGTGAGCGCTTTATTATTTATTATGATTCGGAGCCGAATGCTCGTTAGTTGTAGCGTCAAAGTTTGTGGAAAACGTAAAAACAATGTTATTAATTTTAATGTCATAAGCTTGAGTAGTACGTTTAGCACAGTACAAATGTTGTGTAAGGTTAAGGTCTGTGATTTTAGAATTGAGTTTTTACCCCACGTTTTGCAAGATATGTACCTGCGTTGTGACATAATGCTAAGTAGAAAAGTTTTAGCTCTAGGCTTTGCCATAAATATGTCTACCTTAAATTTAATGCTCGAAAAGTTAAATGTTGAATACAGTTCTCAAGTAAACATAGCGTCTGAAATAAATTTAGCACAAGTTGATGCGATGTTAATGACGCTGCAAAAAGCGAGTTGCTGGGTATTTTAAAATTAGAAAGTTACTTTATTGTTGCTTTTTACACTATACTTGTTAATGAAAATTCGTTCACGCCGGATGAACGGCGGGTGATAAGAGCTAAGGTCAATGAACTTTTACAAGCTAACATAATTAGGCCCAGCTGTTCCCCATTCTCTAGCCCTGCGTTATTAGTAAAGAAAAGTGATGGTATCGATAGCATGTGCGTGCATGTGCGCGAACTAAATAGTAATTCAGTGTCCGATTGGTTTCCTGTATCTTTCACATCAGATTTAATTGCACGATTGAACGGCGCGAATTTCTTTTTACTCTTTGATTGTGCAAGTGGATTTCATTTGATTCCCGTTTCGAGTACCGATCAATCTATTGAGGGTTCTGATAATAACAAGGCTAAATTTACTAGGTTTTCTCTTGGTGATTTTCTATTAATGCAGAAACGAATTTAGACAAAATTAGACGCATTGTATAAGGGTTCCTTTGGAGTAGTAGAAGTTTAAGAATGAGATAGTTACACTTTAACGGCTTTGGACAGTAACAACAGGTTGTACAATAATGTAATTTTCTTAGTTCTGATTGTTGGTATAATCTCTTTTGTGAGAAATTTTATAAATTGTAATGGTCACTGAGATGACCAAGTATGAATATAGGGGCTTTAGGGTCACTGGGATGACCGCTAAAGTTGTGTCTTAGGGTCACTGGGATGACCGCTAAAAATGTGTCTTAGGGTCACTGGGATGACCGCTAAAGATGTGTCTTAGGGTCACTGGGATGATCGCTAAAGATGTGTTTTAGGGTCACTGGGATGATCGCTAAAGATGTGTTTCACGGTCACTGGGATGACCGCTGAAGATGTGTTTTGGGTCACTGGGATGACCACTAAAGATGTGTTTTAGGGTCACTGGGATGATCGCTAAAGATGTGTTTCACGGTCACTGGGATGACCAACTCTGATGTTTCGCTGTCACTGGGATGACCGTTAATGATATGAGTTAAGGTCACTGGGATGACCTGACTGTTTGATCACTGGGATGATCTGTTTGTTTGATCACTGGGGTGATCTGTTTGTTTGATCACTGGGATGAGCTGTTTGTTTGATCACTGGGATGATCTGACTGTTTGATCACTGGGATGATCTGTTTGTTTGATCACTCTATGAACCATAAATGCGAACACTTATTAGTGACTTTAATTTAGTGAGGATTGTTGTAATAACTTTTTGTGTGTGAGTTCCTGAAAAGCATTTAAGTAATAAAGTATTTTTTGTTTTGAAATTGAACAATCCTCATTGAGGAAGTCAGTATTTTGGACAAGTGGTATTGCCATCTGACATTGTTTCAGATGCCGAGTAACACACGAGGACGTGTGTCTTGTCAGGATGGCCGTGTCGGCGGCACCTAATATGGTTGCTCATTTGACTACATGTCGGCGGCACCTAATACAGTTACTGAATTGACTACGTGTCGGTAATACCTAATAGAGTTGCTGATTTGACTCAGTTGACTAAGTGGTAAGAAGCGGAAGGGTGTGGTCACGAGGTAATCGTGCGCCCTCTGATGGAGTTCGGGCAAGGATCATTCTGAGGATGGACAAAGAGTGGATCGGTTGTGCTCGGAACCGTCATACGTTTCTAATCGGTGTTAACGCAATATAATTTGTACTTAGTTAATTTGTGAATAGTGGCGAAGTTGATTAAAGCTGTGATTATTTATTTCTGTGTCTGATTTGTGATTGGGAAATCGTGATTCTACGCCGATATACCCCTGCCGACGTTATATATATACGAGCTGGCGATCAAAACCGGATTAGTCCACAAAAATAAATTTTACACAGCGGCTAAAAAACTAATATCAACATATAATATAAGGTTTAAAAATGCACCTTTTAAAGCCTCATATGGCCCACTTAGAGCTGATTTTGATTAAAAATATTAACATGGATCGAGGCAACCGGTCTTAGATATCAAGATAAAAAAAGGTTTTTTTTTATGGTGGACTTCTCCGGTTTTGTTCGCCAGCTCCTCTTTTTATGTCCTCTGCCGACCCTCATTAAGAAAAATGCAAAAAATTGATTAAAAAAAATAGATGAAAATTTTGTAAGTCCTGTCCCCATAGTGCCCCAAGCAGAAAATACTAATGAGTACCAGTCTGCTCCGACTTCCGGTAGCTCGGATCAGTGATCCAAAATGACGGCAACATTGACCGTGACGTGGGAAACCGGATAAATGCAGGATGGATGAAATGGAGACAGGTCTCAGGTACAGTTTGCGACAGAAGGATGCCCCTGACATTAAAAGGGAAAATCTACAAGTCCGTGATAAGACCTGTCATGATGTATGGAAGTGAATGTTGGGCAATGAAAAAGACGGATGAAAGCAAAATGCACGTAGCAGAAATGAGGATGTTGAGATGGATGTGTGGTGTGACAAGAATGGATAAGATTAGAAACGAGTTTATAAGAGGAAGTGTGAAAGTGGCTCCAGTGACAGAAAAGATTAGAAGTAATAGGTTACGGTGGTATGGTCATGTAATGAGAAGGGATGAAATGCATGTGACTAAAAAAGTGATAAATATGAGTGTAGATGGATACAAGGGAAGACGAAGACCAAAGAAAGTGTGGATGAACTGTGTGAACGATGATATGGGAATAAAAGGTGTAAGCTCCGAAATGGCGTATGACAGAGACGAATGGAAGAGAAACACATGTTGTGCCGACCCCACCTAGTGGGATAAGGGCAGGAGAATGATGATGAATGATATGGTGATGAACCTACCTTACGGAACCCCGAGGCATTCGACTTAAAATTGTGCTCGATCCAGGGACTTTTCTTATTCCACAAACAATACATTTTTGCCGGCTCGCTCTTAATTTTGGGGCCAAAATTGGTTCACTCATTCTTGCAGAATAACGTATACACAACAGAAAATATACAGTTCAGTACTAAGTAATAACTTAAAAATAAGAATCGTCCTTTGCGAAAAACTAAATAACTAATGTACGAAAAAGACTTACACTAAGAAAAAAAGAATTAAGAAATCGTCTTTGCGCGAAAAAGTATTAAACGAACAGAACTAACACTTAAAAACCACACTTAACCTAGATAAATCGTCTTTTTGCGAAAAACTAAACAACGAGACAAACTAAAGTGATAAGTTAAGTAATTATGAGATTTAAATATGTAGATTGAATATCCGAAAAAACAAAACAACACAGAAGTCAATAATTGTAGTTAAGTTAAACCGAACCGAAACAATCGCGATATTGTTCTATACAATCAGGGCTTACAACCCTACGACAATATTTTATTTTTTTAAGTTGGTAGTGAAAATGTGGACGGTTTGATGTTGAGCTCAAAAGGACCTTATAATTAACACTCTAAATGCTATCACAGAAAAACAATTATTTCCAATCCACAAAAGTTCGAAGTGTCGCCCGCCTGGCTATCAGCTTTCGTCTGACTAGAATGCCATCTGTACCTTGTCACTCGAGGGTAATACTGAGCTATCAGACAGATTCCGAACCCAATTCACCGACGAATCATCCTTGCACCAGAACCGGAGAGCACCTCAGAAAACCTGGGACAGGTTCAAAACAGTGCTGCCGAATCCAAAAACTCATTCAGAGCTAACGGGGCTACAAAAAGCCCTAGATGCCATGAAAATCGGGGCATCAAAATGCTTAGATTTCGCGCTAAGGGAAAAAAACTATGCCATTTAATTAAGCAATCACGTTTAATTTTGTTTTTTTAAAGGAGGTCAACATACATAATCATAGGTCTTTGGTCCGAATATCAGTAAATTATTAGTAATCATTATATAATTACTCAAGATAATCATATATAAAGTACATTGTTCATCTTCTACTATAACAAAACTGGAAAGGCCCGCTTCATCACTGTCTTTCAATTTATATTTTTCAGATGTTCCAATATAATATATAATACGCAGTATAACTTCGTTCAGTTTATAATCAAAGCAAGTCCTGTTAACTGCAGTTAGACCTGGAATCAGTAGAATGGCATCAATGGTTTTTAACTGTAAAGGGGGATTTACATTACGTAACTAGTTGCATGCATAATAAAACTAGTTTCGTGAAACTAATTTTAGCAATGTGAAACTTTTTTCGTTTAAAATTTTAGTATCGTGAAATCATCAGTATCGCGGAAACAGTGGCCCTGTCCAAATCAAATCTGTATTTTATGATGCTAGACGTCGTCGTACACATGATAAAATATAAAATAAAAAAAAGGTTATCTCGGAAGAATAGACGTTGGTGGATTCGAGTATGGGTTGAAAGAAAGCATCTGGGTGCTACACAGTTAATATCAGAATTGGCAGATGAAGATCCAGAAAGCTATACAAACTACTTTCGAATGAGTGAAAATAATTTTAATGTTTTATTAACTAAAGTATCCAACAAAATAGCTAAACAAAAAACAACATGTCGAGAAGCACTAACAGCGAAATTGAAACTTCAAATAACTTTGCGGTTTCTTGCAACGGGAAATAGTTTAAAATCATTATCATACGAATTTAGAGTGCCATCTTGCACTATATCTAATTTTTTGCCGGATGTGCTGGAGGAAATATACGAAGAATTGAAACACTACATTGAGATAAGGAAAACAATTTTTTTATTCGGTCAATCAACATTTTTTATACATATAGGACAGCAAATAAACCGGGCCTATAATTTGGAACTCTAATCAAAATTTTCTCAAACAGAAAGAAAGAGATTTTAATGGCGATTAAAATTACTGTAAATTTAACTTAAAGTAGCCATTAATTTACACTATTAGTAATCAAACAACAAACAGTGTATTTAGTAATTATTATAATCCAATTCACTCTTCCGTTATGCTTGAAATTGCTTGTGAAAGAATGTCATTATCGTATGTTGTGTAATACTCCTCAGTTTCATTAGTGGCATAGGTGCTGCTAGCTGAAGCAATTGACTCTGTTTCCGAGGAGAATTGGGAAACTTGCTGATCCTCCGGTATAGTGATGGTTACAATCCTGGTGGACTCTATACTCGCCGGCGTAGATGATGGTTGACCACTTTGTGATGACGTCTGCTTTAATAATTTAATACGTTGCCTTCTTATAGTTGACAAAATCAACTCCTCAGTTTCGAGGGCAGATTCTAAAGGAAGCTGACGTAGCTGCTGAGCTATAGTACGTCCGAAAAGGTCAAATTCGTCATTGTTAACATTAGAAAAGTTCTACGAAGAAACTTTTTCTAACGCATCAACTGCTTTAAGAAGCGGATAGTGGTTTCGAAATGAAAGTAGCAAAAAAATTAAATTAGCTATTGTAGTTTTACTGTGTTCAAGATAGAATTGAAAAAAACTGTGTTTTTGCCTGCTAAAATTGAAGATATCTTCGTGGTTGAATTTCCTAACGGCTAAATTTGAATAAAGTAATAGTTAAACAGCTGTTGTCATTGCGGACGGGACATGCGGTGCTAGACACGTACGACACGAGACCAGACAAGGACGCACAGCATCTTCGTAGCGTCGTCGTCGTATCTACCTGAGGTCACACCTACAGAGACTACGAATAATCAACCAATCGCTGCGTTTGAGTCACAAGTAAGGTGAGCGTGTGTGCGTGCTACGTATGCGCATTGGTTCTAATATCGTCTTCTCTTATCTTATCAAGCCGAGCCGTTTTGAATTGAAATAAACGCTGCCGCTGCCGCCTCGTAACGAATATTGGTTTGAAGCGGCTACACTATTCTATGCGCTACACTTACATATCGCTTATATTATAAACACCCAATAAAATGAACTGCACCGCTTGTTGCATTAATGTTGCCTTGCCTGACTTGCTGAAATGTACTTCCTGCAAAGCAGTATTTCATTTTCAATGTTTAAATATAACAACTACTGCTTATAAGGCTAATTATAACAACTATAAAAAATCATGGATCTGCAGCTTATGTCTTAATACAACGGTTCGCAAAGACAGGAATGATAACACTCCCATACGTAGGTCTAATGTGCCTTCGAGTAACGACAACGCGACATCAGTCCAGCGTAGTGATATCGCTGTAGCGGATATGTCATGCAACGACCTTGGAGGTGGCATGGACCCACCACGATCCTCAATGGTGACATCGGGGCAGGGGGGAGGCGACGCTCTTACTGTTGAAATGTTAAGAGCCGTGTTGGATTCTAAATTTACTGAATTTAGATATTCCATTTGTAAAGATTTTAGAAAAGAAATAAATGATCTTACTGGCCAGTTGAATCAATTTCGAACTGAAATAGGCACTTACAACGCACGTTTTACGGCACTTGAAATGGAAAATAGGTTACTGAAAGAAGAAGTGAAAGTACTTAAGGAAAGATCCACAGTTTCTAATACTATCGGGGAAACCGTAAAAAACCTAGAAATTTACATTAATGCCCGCGAACAAGAGTCATTTCGTAACGATATTCAGATTTCCGAGATTCCTGAATACCCGGGCGAGTCTGTCGCTCATGTAGTGTTACAGGTGGCAAAAAAACTTCAGATCCCGGTGGAGGAGAGTGATGTGATAGATGCGAGGCGAGTCGGGCCGCGTCGAATCACTGCTACTTCAGCGACAGGACCGCAGCAGCGACCCCGACCGATCGTGGTGCGACTCTCGCGACGTTTACTACGTGACCGATTCTTAAGTAATGCTAGAGTACGAAGGAACATTACTACCACAGAGTTGGGCTTACCAGAGCACCAGCCAACTAAATTCTACATAAACGAAAGACTCACTAAGCTTAACAGAGTGCTATACGGTAAAGCGCGGGACTATAAAAGGAAGAATAACTGGATGTACGTATGGTCTAAGGAAGGGCGCACCTATGTCAGGAAAGCGGACGGATCTCCGGCAATCGCAATTAACTCTGATATTGACTTAAGTAAGGTTTTTTGATAAGTTTTCACGTTTTGTTTCTGTATATTTTCTTATTCTGGTGTTCTTTTTTATTCAGTTATAATCATATCTTAGTGAGTTATAATTATAATCTCTTAAAATTATATAGCAGATTTTACAGAGTAAATGACAGTGTAAGATTTATTTTATTTTACTTAGTTTCGTATTTAATTAATCATTATTTTGTCGTTATGCAACTCTGTGCTTTACTATTTATATTTTTACTTAAAAAGGGTATGCGATGTAAATACTTATATTTCCATCAAATTGTATATTTAGCTGGAGTAGACCTTAATTGCCCTATTTTCTTCTGTATAATTATTTATCTACGGGTCACTGCCTATGTCGCACTGACTCTTTTTGTACATGCACAGTGCTGTAAATGTGTAAATGAAATTCAGGCACTGAAGTATTTTTATTTTATTCTTTACATATATTCTAATATATTTTATTTGACATTCGTATTTATATTCTATAATTTTATATTATTTGTATTGATATTCTTACTTGCAATATTAATTTATTATTTAAGCGCTTTGACGAGAGGTATTTTGCCAGTATTATGTGTCCGTTTTCGACTAAAATTTTATATACTACTAAATATTAATATCAGTAACATGATAATCCAATTTCTTCTTCGCATTAAGGTGTCGTTTTTCATTTATTCTATATTTACCGGTAAAAAATGAGTGGGCCTGTTAGTCCAGTTCGTAATTTCAAAATGAAAGAACTCACACTAGGTTTGCTAAATATACAGTCTATGAATACGGGATGGGATGAGCTAATGGAAGCTTTCAATAATAATGAATTAGATATTCTCTGTCTCAATGAGACGTGGCTGCGACAAAACTCAGACCTAGCGCGCTACACGATCCCCGGTTTTCAGTTTTTACATGCTCCACGAAAGGACCGTCGCGGTGGAGGTGTGGGTATGTTTATTCGCGTTGATTTGCGTAAGCGCCGACTAGAGCACCATGGCACTGATTTAGAACAGTTATGGGTAGAGGTGCGTTTGCAAGGGTTAAAGATTGTCATAGGAACTCTATACCGTCCCCACTCATTAAATATTGAAAAAGCGATGGATAGCCTGCACGATTCTCTATCGGTCTTTGCTCCTAAATATGACCACATTTTTATACTGGGCGATTTTAATGTGAACTGTCTCTGTGATGACCATATTACCACTTTTACTCCTGCTTGTTTCCAGCCTATGCACAGTGGTACCGCCATAGGCCATAAATCGGTAAAGTCGACTATCAAATACTATTCATTTTATTGTTTTTACCGATAAACCGATAAACAAGCTATCCAAAGAGTATAAATATGTCACCCTTTTCATTTGAAAACAATTTGCTTTTGACCCTCAAAGTGAAAGCATCTTACCCTTATGCTCGCCGTTATCAGTGACTCATTAGAACATTGTTATGCGGTAGTGAATTCTCAGAATTGCATTGTTTGTGAGTGACTTCCGGGATATGGATTTCCAAGAACAAGGTGTGTATTACAATTCAGGTACATTTTAAACCGTTATCTGTCATATTAGAACATGTTTGTCCCTTCTAATGTACAACAATATTTTGTTTAAAAATAAACATTATTTTGACTTTTCCTAGAGTTTTAAGAGTATGTCAGATATCGTCAATGATTCTCACATAGTACAATTTTAAGATTAAAGTGTCTTCTTTCGAATACAAAAACATTCAGCCGCCAAGAGCTGCCTATGTAGCTTCTACGAGTTCTTAAAGACTACTGCGTAGACTCAAAATTAGCAAATTCTCAAAACCCGATATAACAGTTTTAACTTTTCTTTCCAGGTTATACGATTAAATTTACCTTTACAAGGATGCATTTATTTTAGGTATGGCCATTGGAACATGGTGGAACAGTTGCACAGAAACATAAACATATTTTAAGTAATTTTCGAGAAATATGAATTAGAAACCGCGCGTCCTTTGATTCAAGAATATCCGTGGTTGAACCTTCCAGCTTCCGTCCACAAAGTGCTCATTCACAGGGCTCAGGTAGTGCAATACGTTTTAGTATCGTTCGGGGAGTTATCTGAAGAGGCAGCTGAATCAAACAATAAATTCTATAAGTCCTTCAGACGAGATCACACGCGCAAGATGTCAAGAGAAGTTAGTAATTCGGATTTGCTAAATAGACTTTTACTCAGTTTGGATCCATTTATTACTGGCCTTCGAAAACTCCCCCGTCAGAAGACAAGTGTTATGTCTAAAGAAGTGTTACATCTATTATAAGTTTGATTTATATTCTAATTTATTTGTAGTACTTTTTTTCAGTTTAGTAAGAGATGCATGTATACTTAGCTGTAAGTTTAAAAAAGATATAGTTATAATGTATTTTTTATGGTAAAAATAGTAAATTGGCAATTTTATTAATACCAAAAAGTAGATATTTCGTAGTTATCATTAGAAATAAATTAATATATTTTTATACCTACTTATTTTATTTCTTAGAATTGTATAAAAATCATGGTGGTGGTATACTTTTACTTCTTTATTTACTTCTAACAATTAAATACATCATTAGTATACAATCTTAAACGTTATTTTATTTATTTACCCAAAAAAAATTCAAATTAAGAGAGTAAGGTATTTATGACCGCCCTTGTATGGCGGCGGTACCACTGTGCTATGGTCTCTGCTCACGGGTTGACACAAATCGTTAATGAACCAACTCGCATTACTCCTACTAGTTCTACACTACTAGATCTTATCTTTACGAGGAAACACTGCAAGCTGTCCAAGATTAATGTGATTCATAACGATGATCTAAGCGACCATAGCATGGTCATCACACAATTTTCAATTAAATTAAAAAAATCTTTACCTAGAAAAATCTCATATCGTCCAATAGCTGATAATATTGATTGTATCTCTCATGCCGCACAGTATACTCCATGGGAGTTGATTCAAGATTTCAAAGATTTAAATGACATGGTTGGTATGTTTAATGTGTTGATTCTGGATCTGTTTGATAGCTTTGCTCCTGTTCGTCATAAAGTGTTTTCCCATCCTCCTGCACCGTGGATGACTTACAACTTGAGGCAAATGAGAAAACTACGCGATGAAGCTAGCGTTACAGCCAAAATAACAAAGACTGGCAGTTCTTACTTATACTATCGCGAAATGAGAAATCAAGTTAATTCTGCCTTAAAGATCGAGAAACGTAAATACTTTGACACATTTGTGAATACAAACTCATCTAAACCGGCGAAAATGTGGCATCATATTAACAACATTATAAAACCGTCTCGCTTTTCCTCCTTACCCCATCATCTTTTAGATCCAAATGTTCTTAATCGTTTTTTTGTTGATTCTGTTCCTCCTATTGATTTCTCTGTCTCTGACAGCTTATCAGGAACATTTGAAAACTTCAGTGATCCCGAGTTCAATTTCGAGGAGATTTCTGAAGCCAAAGTATATCGCTTAATTGAATCCTGCTCATCTAGCACAGAGGGTACCGATAAAGTCTCTATGCTGATGTTAAAGCTCACTCTGCCATACTCACTTCATGCAATAACTACCATCCTTAATAAATCTTTGCTTGAAGGTGTTTTTCCTGACTCCTGGAAATGCTCTATCATTACGCCTATCCCTAAAAAAAGTAACGTTGAGCAACTCAACGATATAAGACCAATAGGTATATTGCCTGCTTTATCCAAAATTTTAGAAAAAATTGTATTACAGCAGATTTTACCACACCTAGAGTCGCACGATGTTATCCCATCCCTGCAATCCGGTTTTAGACCTGGTCACAGCTCTACTACTGCGCTTCTTAACATCACTGATGACATATTGTCAGCTTCTGATAAAGGAAAAGCTTCTGTCTTGGTTCTACTCGACAATACCCGAGCTTTCGACTGTATTTCCCCCCCCCCTCCTCATATCTGAGTTGCGAGCGGCTGGGTTCTCACCTGCAGCGTGCAAATGGTTCTCTTCTTACTTCACTGGTAGAACTCAGAGGGTTAAAGTGACCGATGCGTACGGCAATCTACTCGTTTCAGATCCGATTCCTGTAACCCGAGGCGTGGTCCAAGGCTCAATTCTCGGACCGACGCTTTTTACTATTTATACAGCCAGTGTATCTAGGGTCATAAAAAGCTGCAGCTATCATTTGTACGCGGATGACACTCAGCTATACGCACATATTCCTGCAGACAGTGTCGAATTTTGGAATTGCCTGACGAACTTCAATAAGGATCTTGAGAGAATTGTAGAGTGGTCCAAAAATCATCATCTGTTAATAAACCCTCACAAAACCATGGCTTTGATCTGCGGCACACCTAATCAGGTAAACAAGATTAAGGAGTTACAACCGACCATTTTAGTTGATGGAGTAATGGTGCCCTTTCAGGAATGCGTACGGAACCTTGGCCTTCACTTTGACCAGCATCTCAACTTTCAAAAACATGTTGATGTTAAAATTGGCAAAAGTTTTGCTGCCCTAAGCAGTCTATATAAAATAAGACCATTTTTAAGTTCAACCGTACGACTTAAGTTATGTGAGAGCTTAATTCTGTCCCAATTAGGTTATTGTGACATAGTCTACGGTCCTTGTTTACTAGGAAAGACTGAAAAACAAGTACAACGTATTCAGAATGCCTGTATGCGATATTGTTTTTGCATCCCTCGCCGCCAACATATAACCCCACACCTCATAGAACGGAATTTGCTCAACATGTCGTATACACGAATACTTAAATTATCTTGTTTGGTTTTTAATGTGATCAAGAGGAAAACTCCAAAATACTTATTCGAAAAACTTAAATTTTCGAACCGCGAACGCCGAAATATTCTTATATTGCCGAAGCACAGCCTTACTAGAACCAAGGGCTGCTTTAAAATAGTAGCCTCTAAATGCTGGAACGACATCCCACCACCTATCAAAAATGTTCAATCAATTCAGTGTTTTCGGAAAAAACTTCGCACATGGTTAATTACATCACAGTATAACGAATTCGCTGTACAGTATGGTTGTGCTTCAACTATGAAATTCGAATGAGGGCTTACTCTGTTTAGCGCTATACACTTATCTATGTATTACATTTTTATATTTGTCTTATATATTTAGTTTAAAAAATATTTTTATATTATGTTTTTATTAATAAATTTTTAGTTTTCTATCCATAATATGTATATCTATCTATTTATTGATTTATTCTTTATAATTATTATATTCTATTAATTTATTTACATATTTAATCTTAATTTAAATTCAAATGCTTATGTGATAGTGTGTGTGTGTGTGTGTGTATGTAGAATGCTTGCATGAATGCATGTGTGTGTAAGGATTAATGTATCTGTGTATGTGTGTGCATCTGTGTTCGTGCACTTAGTCTTAAGTTAGCTTTAAGTCATGGTCAGAGCTGAAAATCGGCGCTATCCACTTACAGTGAATAGACCGAGCTCTAAACCATTTTGTCTTTTTGTATTTTTCTCATGTTGTTTATGTAAATATGTATTTAAAAAAAGGCAAATAAAATCTTATTATTATTATTATTTATCTTTTATTTTCCTTTTGTTTCTTGTAGGAGTGCATGGTACAGTGAACTCTTCACTATTGGAATCAGAAGCAGAAGCTTCTCGATTGATGTTTGGTGTCTGAAACAAAACTAAGTACTCATTTTCTTTTTACAGATTCCTGACACTAAAGAAAGTTGGAGAGAAATAATTGATGGATTTGAAGATAAATGTAATTTTCCGCTATGTGGTGGTGCTATAGACGGAAAACACGTTCAAATACGTTGTCCCATGCATTCCGGGAGTAATTACTACAATTACTAGGGAACATTTAGTATTGTACTCCTAGCAGTTTGTGACAGTGATTTAAAATTTAGGTATATCAACGTGGGTCACTATGGTCGTGCTTCGGATGGAGGAATATTTGCTAGATCTTATTTAAAAAAGACGTTAGAGGAGAAGTCTTTAAATGCTCCTGAAGGAATGGTTTTTTTGGGAGACCAGGCGTTCCCTTTAACTGAGTATCTTATGACACCATATAGCCGACGCCTAAATTTATCTAAAAAACAAAAAAAAAAACAACTATCGACTTTGTCGAGCTCGAAGAACCATTGAAAATAGTTTTGGGGTATTAGTCAGTAAATTTCGTATATTTGAAAAGCCTATTCCTTCACTGCCAGAAACTGTGGACAAAATTATAAAGGCATGTTGTGTCTTGCATAATTGGCTAAAAAGTAGATCATCAAATTATATTCAGCCAGGATTAATTGACGAAGAAAATTCAGAAACAGGAGAAATAGTGAGAGGTTCATGGCGAGCCATACCACAGGAAGCATTTGCTCTTTTTCGCAGTTTTAGTGGGAATGATTCCAGAAATGCTCACCAAATACGACAACATTATAGTAACTACTTTATTGGTCACGGGAGTTTAGAATGGCAAGAAAGAATGATCTATTGAAATGTAAAAACTATAATAGGTAATAAGAATAAAATGATACTTACCACATTTTCTGTGTTTTCTCTGGTATATCCATCAATTTTTTTAGAAAATCCATATGAGATATCCAAGGTATTTTAGAAACGTATAGGTCCCCAGTTGCCATACCCGTAGTATTATTTTTTTTTGCCTTCAAAAGTTCATTATTGTAAGTATTACGAAGTATTCGTATTTTGCTAACCACATTTTTAATAGTTTCCATTTGCATGGCTTCCTTAATTTTTTGGTATGCCGCTTCTCGAGCATCTCTATTTTTGTACTGGGGGTGTCTCGGATCCCATAGACACTCGTTAAGTTGATATTCGTTAATAAACTTTATATTTTTATCGCCCGCCCAACGTTGGTTAGCCATGGTTTGGTACGTATTTGTCTGCAATCCAACAAAAACCACACGTCCACTCTGCGCAGTTGCTGTCACGACACTAGTTTCGCGTCGCATTTACATGTTGAAACTAGTTGCATGACATTAGTTTTAAGAAAAATATGCGCATTGCACGAAACTACTCCATTGTCACAAAAGTAAAGCATGCATTGTAAAACTAAACGTTTACAAGTGAAATTAGTGTTAAAAAAACTCTTTTCAAGCCACTAATTTCGTAATGTAAATCCCCCTTCATGCATTTTGTTTTTACAGCATTCATTAGACTGAACACGCGTACTATATCAGCATTAAAAGCGGTATGCTCATCACTTTTGTTGCCACTTCAAGTTCAAACAATTCTTTATAGGGACAACTGCCTGCTGCATCCATCGACTTTTGAACCTCCGCCCAGAAAATAACTGTATATTTTAAAATCTTTAGGGGTTCTTCTGCATAATTTATTGATTCAAAAATATGTTTGTATTGTGTTTTTTGTATCTTTTTGCCGAGAGTTTAAACCAATTATGCGATTCTCGAATCATAAACTCAGGTAAAACTATGGGTGTGGCTGGGATGGTAGGAATATTACTATCATTAAACTGGGATAAAGGTTCATTCCTCCTTATATAAAAAATGACATATGAGTGGTTTGGACACTTTTTAAATGACGTTTGTAGGGTTTGCTATGGAGCCGCAACGAGCCATCCTAGCTTGGAGCTACGATGAATAGGGTAGGGCTTACCTTTGCCTAAGATACGTTGTTCTGAGCCTATAAGGTCCCAGAACAAGTCAGTTCCTATTAACGTATCAATGGCGAAAGGCTGATAAAAGCTGGGGATAGCCAATTCAACATGTAAATTTAGAGATCTATAATCAAATGCGACTTAAAGTAAATCATTTGAAATCTTAGGTAAAACAGGACAGGATAACATAACTTTAAATGACTCATTTTCAGATCGTAAGTGAAGAGAACATCTCTCTGTATTGAAGTTAAGTGGAGTATTACCAATGACTGGCTCCCGTTATCAAGTAGAGCCCGCTCTAAAATAGTCTCATTAGTGTTTGGCGAAAATCGTCTGCGCCACCGAAACATCTCGAGTCACTTCGCAGATATTTTAATGTTAGATGCTACTAAAACTTTGGCCATTACAGATTGTTTCGCAATGTTACATGTCGGTTGTCCAGTTTGTTTTAACGCTGAATGAGCCGCACGGCACCCTTATATCAATGTGGCCGCTATTCCAGAAGAAGCAACTGCTACCGCAATGTCGGAAATCGCACAAACAGTGGCCAAAATCAATGATAGGAGGGATGTCTTTCCAGTTCCACCTAGTGCATCTAGGAATAATAAGCCACAATTTCTATCATCTATTGCCTTCATTAATGTGAATCTAATCATACACTTGCTTCTGTTGGCAGTTCAAACGGGGGTACATTCGATATAACTGATTGGTCTAATTGATCATATTCACGTTCCAATACTCGATTTAATGCGTCATTCACCCCACGATCTGGCGCTGGCATTCCCAACTGGCTTATTCCGTTTATCCGGCCTAAAACTGCCACTCTAAGTCAGATACTCAGAAACGCGTGCTTTCAAGCCACCCTGAACGGGCTGGATAATCGTAATTCATAATAATGCATTTCTTCCGATTTTTTACCCCAAGTACAGTCATTTACAGAAACAAATACAACACAGACCCGGTCCAAGAAACTTCATCAACACTAAAATACTTTAAGATATACATACGTTCTTTCCTATTTACAATTTAAATATAGTTATCTTGGTGGGAACTTTGAATTTAAAAATTGCAGGTAAGCACCTGTAGGGTGAGTATTTGGGTGAAAACCATTTAAAATGACCGTTTCGACAAATGAAACCATAACCAGAAAGAAACTCTTGACAAAAAAGTTATATAATTAAAACTAGGGTCTTCTCGCTACTGACACACAATAACAGTTAAATTATTTCTTTATTTTTAAGTATATTTGCAATAGTTTTCTAATTGTTTGTGCTGCTTGTCTTAGCGAACAACTGTGCGTTTTTTTACACGCATTCCACAAAACTTGACCAAATGTGGGTGTTCGTTTTTAATTTCACTTGACATTATACGATTTTTTTACCAGACGTTTTATACCAGGTTTTCCAGGTAGTCCTATGAGACACCCCGAGTGAGTTCTAAACCACCACAAAGTTTTCGTCTTTGAGTCATGTACTTCCAAAATATTCCACAAATGCGGTCATATTATTTTCATTTCGAAATGATTTCGCAAACAACCAGCCCTCATTAATCAAGTTTGAAGGTAATGCAACTTAATTAATTTAATACGTAATGCTATTAGCACTCATATTTTTGCATTCGGCTATTTATTGATCAGCTCGTTTTTTAATGGACTTCACATAATGAAAGTAGCAGCCATGTAGCAATATATCTGGAAATATACTTTTCAGTTTTTCCATTGTAGCTTTTTTTTGTAATCGAGCGTAAATGTTGCGGGGCTCTATGAAGGAGTTAGTGATTTAATTGTGTTAAATAACGTTAAACCACTGGTGCCGTGTAGTGCTGGCGCAGAATGTCACTGCCCTTTCTACCTACGGGTGTCGTATAAGGCGACTAACGGTATGGGGCGATGTGGTTGGAGACCCATCAACAACGACACATTTTTCTACCACCTACTCCCCTATAAACTTCTAAATGTGGCTGAAGAGTTTCTAGCTCTTCAGCTCTGACTACCCCGTTTTGGGATTTATGGCCGTGAGAAACGTATGTATGTTAAAAAAGTGCTTTTCTTTCTGTCCCTCATAATTGAAAATACCATAGGTATTATATGTGTTAAAGTCACGGTACTGTTCATATCAGCGTGTATACTGAAAACTTAGTTAAACGGTTTGGGGCGTATTCTAAAAGTTGCCTCCCCAAAGAAATTTTTGATTTTACTTATTTCATCTCTTGCGCAACTGTTACAGAATACCAAAATACGACTATTGTCTATTTCATGTATAAAATCAGCTAACATAAACATCTCATATACTTCAGCAACATTATTAAAATAAAGTTTTTTAAACCCAATGCTTCGTTTCTATATTCATATAAAGTAGTTTTAATTTTTGAAAATTCAGGAACTTCCTTTGGTAAGTTGACATTTACTCTACTCGATAGGGGTAAGCCCCTGGTCAAACTTTTTATTTTTTCAATAAATTACATTTTAAAGTTTAAATCGAACTATGATTTATATTTAAACCAATAACTAATAAAACTGCAATTAAATTTAATAAATTAATAACAGGGCAAGACCCCTGGCAGCGCCTGTGTGCGGGACATATGAAGCGCCTCTTTTTTAACGAATCACCATAAATAAACGAATTTAAATATTTCTTCCCGGATAATATTATTCCCAAGAAAAGTTATTGTAAACGTAATCATTATTGTATATTTTATAAATAAGCTACCGACCATTGTTTTATTATGCAGAACAAATAAAGATGCTTAAGCATAAGAGCTTAAGCAGGGCAGTCACTAGAAATCTAACATCAGTTAACACAAGGAATAAAAAGTAATAAGTTTAAAAAAAAGCAAAAAAGTAAAAGTTTTTCTTTATTGCTAATATTGACTGAAATAAATACATAACATAAAATACATAAACGTTCACGCCGAATATCCCCGAAGGGGTTGGCAGAGGTACTAATACTTCTGAACATCACGTGACTTTGTCACCTGGTGTTCAGAATACCCACGTTTTGCATGGACAGTGTACTCACGTGATAGGGGGCAGGCCTATCGCCGTTTTGTACGAATACACTGTCACATGACTAAGTACAACCCAGCCATGTGGGTTTCCTCACGATGTTTTCCCTCACCGTTAACAACCATGATAAATTAACCACACATATGTCTTTAAAAAGACAAATTGGTGTAGGCCCGACCCAGGATTTGAACACTAGTCGTTTGCACGATAACCGAGTGTTCTACCCACTGGGCTATCACGGTTGACACTGTCACTGAAATAAATGTTCTCCAGTTTTACAGAACTTAAATAATATTATCATTAATACGTAAGTGTACAAACAAAACTGGAGAACATGTAGGAATAAGGATACTAAATAGTTAATCCCGTTCGCTTCTACTTGCCAATTACTGCAAAAAATAAGTCGAACAAAATTTTGCATAATTTATTAATACAAAAAAATACCATCGTTACGATCATATTATATTTATTATATAAAATAATAATCGGGATTAACCTACGCTATTTTTAAAACTATCAGCCCGTGACCACGGCACCGGTAGTGCCGAAACATCGGGCAAACATATCACGTAAGTGGTTTTAAAAGTATCGTAGGTTAATCCCGATAATTATTATATATAATGTCTACAAACCGCGAGAGTTTAAGAAACATATTATATTTACCACGAAAAACTAAATTTTGTGTACTCAGTAATTGGACAACATATATTACTCTTTTGATTACATACATTCAAATAAAAAGTCAAGTAAGCTCAAATCTTTTATTTTTAATATCACAATTTTATAATGGACCTTGTTGTCTGAAAATAAATGATTATTATTATTATAATCAAGGTTTTTTTTATAAAAAATAGTCAGTAGAAAATAAATATTACGTCTGTGTTACAAAAAATCAATAATAATTGAACAATCCCTTTCTGAGAGTTTGCCGGTTTTGTATCAGTTGACTACATATGTAGTCCGCGCGACCACTCCAGGGTTAATTCTTAAATCTTACAAAATGTTTAGTACCTACTTGGATCAGTAAGCTCACACATAGAATTTACCCAGTTGGGTATTATTTACTAAAAATATACTTCTTATATAATAGTTATTTGGTATTTTTTGAATAACTAAGTCTTATATGTGTATAAAAATTAAAACTTAGAAAGAATTATACATACATATACTCACGGCTATAAATCCCTAAAAGGGGTAGCCAGAGCTGAGAAATTACAATTTTCTCAGCCACTTTTGGAAGTTGAGTGGGAAAAGATGGTAGAATAAAGGTTGTTGGTGATGGGTCTCCAACCGCATCGCCCAAAAATCCCTTAAAAAGCCCCAATACCGTTAGTCGCCTCTTACGTACACCCACCGGAAGAAATGGGGTAGTGCTATTCTAAGCCGACACTACACAGCTAAAAAGAATCATCAAAATAAAAAACACCTTTGTGAAATAAATACAGTAGAAGATAACATAATTTGCTTCAACACTTAACTGAGATCAAAATAGATGATTAAGTAGTAATTAATTACAAAACTGAGTTATAAAACCAGGCGTATGTACTAGGGATTGCTTTAGTTCTTAAAAGGTAACTCAAATCTTTCTTTTTATTTTCCGTTAGCTCTATTTTGTTACTATAAGCCTTGGATAATGTTATTTCACAAGCTCCTTTCATTTTATTTCTTTTATTGCGCATATTTACTTTTTTAAATCTTTTTCGGCGTATGTATTTTTATAGTAAAATACAAATAACTCTTTAGTGCTGATCACGAATCTGTGCGTAGTTTTTTTCTAGCACGTCAGGTTTTTAGAAAAAGTGTGTTTCAAATTTTTATAGAAACTGCCGATAAATACTTAGAAAATATTTATTGAAGAGACATTATTGCATCCTAGTTTTTTATAATTTTGGACAGTCTTAGCTACAATTTCATTGCAATTTCCTCGTTATTTTCGAGGAAATCATCAATGACTTCTATTAATAAACTCCATGCTTCAGATTCATCCTGGGTCTTTGTATTCTGGAACAATCTGTCTGATTTTAGATTTCGAATTTGAGGGCCTACAAAAATACTTTCTTTAAGTTTAGCTTGAGAAAGTGCAGGAAATTATTTGTCGCATAAGTATGTAAAGCAGTCACCTTGTTTATTTAAAGCTTTGACAAACTGCTTCATCAATCCTAACTTTATGTGAAGGGGAGGTAAAAGTACTAAATTTGGGTCAACTAATGCATCACGCTGCACATTTTTTTGTCCCGGTACAAGTCTTTCGCTGAGTGGCCATTCTTTCTTAATGTAATGTAAATTTCGTACTCGACTTCCCACTCGCACAAAAAACATGGATACTTTGTAAATCTAGACTGGCGTTGAAAAAGCGAGAAATTTTTCCGTTTTTTTCAAATTCCTTCGTTTCTATGCAAGTTTTATTCAAAAGTCTCAAGAAAAATAAAAATTAATTTTTTCTTGTTTTTAATCTATGAAACGGAAAAAACCGAAAAATATAAAAAAACGGAAACATATTGTTGTTTTTTTAGTAGAAAGTAGTGATTTATTGGGAAGTCTATCCCACTCTGCGTTCGCTCCGCCACCGCGCGCTTTCGCGCGGCGTCGTCGCTCACTCGAGTGTGATAGCCTTCCCGTTGTGAACTTCCATTCATTCAATAGTTAAATTAAGAATAAAAGCTGTGCACACCAACTTTATTAGATAAATAGTGATGAAAGGTTATGATTGCAACACTATACCATAAGAAACGCTGCTGTTAACACTTTGTACATTATGAAATTTGTTAAACAGCCCATCACATTGGAGCTTAAAAAAATCAATTTTGGTTCTGACAAATTACCACTTCGACATGGTAAACTTTTACCGAAGACTATTCGTTGTTTAGTTTGTGGGCCATCAAACTGTGGAAAAACAAATGTAGTTATTGGACTTATTTTACATCCTAACGGATTAAATTTTCATAATATTTACGTGTACTCTAAAACTTTGTATCAACCTAAATACCTATTTTTGGAAAAAGTATTAAGTCTGGTCCCTGGGGTAAGTTTTTTTAAATATAGTGATAACGAAGAAGTTTTAAGTCCTGATAAAGCTTCACCGAATTCAGTTATAATTTTTGATGATGTTGCGTGTGAAAATCAAAATAATATTCGTGATTACTTCGCTATGGGCAGACACAAAAATATAGATTGTTTTTATTTGAACCAAACGTATAGCAAAATCCCGAAACAGCTTATTCGTGATAATGCTAATCTGCTCATCGTTTTTAAACAAGATGACATCAACCTACGTCACGTGTACGATGAACACGTAACCAGTGATATGACATGGCTTCAATTCCGTGAATTGTGTTCACAAATTTGGGAAGACCCATATAGCTATTTAGTTATAAATAAAGACTGTCACAAAACCGATGGATGTTATAGAATGACATTTGACACCTTTGTTCATTTAGATAATTAAAATAAATAAAGGTAGCCTTCCCTAAACAAGTATACCATATATATATTTTCTTTTTGTGTGAGAAGTTGTGGAATTTGTAAATATGAGTGAAAAATCTATAAAACAGCAAATAATAAAATCTGCTGACGCTGTTAAACAGAAGGTTAAGAATATGAAAAATAATAAACTTGATTCTGAAATAGCACTAGAAAACAATTTTAAACCAGTGACAGATCCACTTAAGTTACTATCTAGCACATATGTTAGCAGTGCTGGAGAAAGTGCGGGGACTGACTCAAATTTCAATAGTGGAAAAGACAATTTAGCTCGACAATTGACTCCTTCACGGAAACGAAAATTGTCGAACCCGAGTGTTTCTTCAAACAACACATCCCAAGAGGCATGGAATGAAATTGATGAAGATCGTTCTCAAAATGAATCTGAATATCAACAAAATTCTAAAAATGATATGTCTTTCGAAACGGTTTCTGATGCTACCTCAACTCCAAATAAAAATTCTGTATCTTCATGGTCGTTATCATCAGAAATCTTTAAAATGTACCTTATGGAATTAGGTTAGTGAAAGGTAAGCCAATGATTGGCATGTCGCTTCTTTCTGATCTTAATAATAAAATTGAAATTGCGGGTCATATGTATGAAAAAACATTTGGACTTGTTGAATTATTGTACAAAAAAAGCCTAATTTAAGCATTGTAACTGAAAATGACAAAGAAAATTATAAATCAATATTAATAAACACAAATGCTCACCGGCGTGGCTTTGAACCCGATCAGCAAATAATAAGCAACAGGGGATTAAAGTATTTAAATATTATAAAACCTTTATTCTCTGCACATGAAACAATAAATTCTGTGAAGGCTGCTAAAGGAAAGGTTTTACCGTTGTTTAAAAAAGTTGTTCCAAAAGTTGACTATGTTTATTGGAACGATCCAAATGAATTAGTCGAAAGACTGAAATTATTAATTGCTTCGAAAGATGCTGGTAACACTGGATTGGACAATGAAATCATATCTATCATAGAAGAACAAACAATTTATTTTTTATTTCATCCCTAACCTTTGTTTAGTTACAATATGAATATCGATATATTTGGTCATCACGTTCATAAAAGATTTCGTGCAATGGACCCTCTTGAATTTACTCTTTTAAACAAAGTTTTGCTTCAAAATGAATCTGGTGATTATGATTTGAGACAAAGTAAATTGAAAGGATTACAATTAGCAGTTGCTGCAGATGAAGCTGTTAATAAAGAATATGTTGACCAAAACAATCAAGTATTTTGCAAAAAGCAGGATTGTCTAGCGGAAATTAAAAGTATAAAGGCGCAACTACAACTGTTACAGAAACAGTTAATTGAAAAGTGTTCGAGTGTTGGATGTCAGTAATATAATAAAAGATCACATCACAGAACTGAGAGATATAACAAAACCACTATGAGCAAACATGATGTTGTTGCTGAAATCCATAAAGGAGCTAGAAAAAATTTTCCTCGTCGATCAGTTATTATAAAGGGAATTGATGACTTATGGCAATCCGACTTGATAGATATACAAAAATATCAGAAAGTGAACAAAGGCTATAAGTTTATTTTAGTTGTAATTGATACTTTTTCAAAATATGCATGGTTAGCTCCACTGAAAACAAAAACAAAAACTGAAGTGTCCCTGGCCTTTGAAAAGATTTTGGAAATAGGTCGTAGACCTAAAAAATTACAAACTGATATGGGCACTGAATTTCATAATGATAATTTTCAAAAACTTATGAAAAAATACAAAATAAATCACTATTCAACATATTCAACCAAAAAAGCTTCAATTGTTAAAAGACTTATAAGAACTTTAAAAGGAAAACTATTCAAACAATTTAGTTTGGCTGGAAACTACAAGTGGGTTGGATTACCGTTGTCTGACGTGGTTAATACATATAATAATACAGTACACCGCACCACTAAATTTAATCCATCTGCAATCAACCCATCAAATGAATCAATAGTTGCTAACAATATAAAAAAAAGTCAAAACTTTTCAATATCTAAGAAAATTAAGTTTCGTGTAGGTGACGTTGTTCGGATCAGCAAGTACAAAGGGGAGTTCAAGAAAGGATATACACCAAATTGGTCAACTGAGTTGTTTACAGTTATTAAAGTAAACAAAAGTGTGCCTCTCACTTACCACATTCAAGACCAACATCGTATGCCAATCAAAGGTTGTTTTTATGAACAAGAACTTCAAAAAACTAAGTGTCCACAAATTTATTTAGTTGAAAAGGTTATTAAAAAGCGTGGCAATAAATTATTTGTTAAATGGCTTGGTCTTAGTCAAAAAGAAAGCAGTTGGATTGATAAAACTAATATTGTCACAAAATAAAGATAATAATAATCACACGACATTTTTTTCATTATCTACTTAGTTATGAAAGGTAGCGGACTCATAAATACTTTGATCAATAATTTACCAATTGAGTTACATTTACCGGGCTACAACTACTGCGGCCCCGGCACTCGCTTGCAAGAACGATTGAAGAGAGGTGATAAAGGTATTAACCCTTTAGACAGCGCCTGCATGCAAGACGATATAGCTTATTCTAAAAATCCTAATTTGAAAGACCGTCATAAAGCTGACTTAGAGTTAAAAAATATGGCAAAACACCGATCCCAATCAAAAGATGCCAGTAGAGGTGAAAGGGTTGCTTCGTGGTTGGTTAACAAGGTTATGAAAGCAAAAATAAAAACGGGTGCCGGCATTAACTCATTTAAGACATCAATTGCAAAATTAAAATCAGTTATGAAAAAAAATAAGCCAAACAATAACAAAGAAGCCATACAGTTTGCATATTTAGCAGCAAAAAAAATATTTCATAATAAGAAAACCATAAAACTTTCAAGAATTATTCCTATTCCAAAAAGAGGAGGTATACTTCCACTTATTCCTATCTTTGCTGGTCTATCCGCATTAGGCTCTTTAGCTGGAGGTGTTGGTGGAATAACCAAAGCAGTCAATGATTATAAATCAGCTCAAAAAAATCTTGCTGAATCAGAGCGGCATAACAAAATGATGGAATCTATTGCCTTAGGCAAGGGTTTATACATTAAACCATACAAGAAGGGGAAAGGTTTATGTGTACGTTTTTCAAAAAACTGATAACTAGGTTACCCAGACGAGCACTTACTAATGTTGATATAGTAAATTATACTCACGATATACCATACTTTCGAGGGGTTTACATGCGAAACACTTTGCCGAATAATTCTAAAAACATTGAGTGTGCAATTTTAAATTTAGACAGTTCTGAGAATCCTGGAACTCATTGGGTAGCCTATAGCAAAATAAATAACTATTGTGAATACTTTGATAGCTATGGAGATTTAAAACCGCCAATCGAACTAATTAAATACCTAACAACAAAAACTGATATTTACTATAACTATATAAACTACCAAAAAAATCATCCGTTCAACTGTGGTCATTTATGTATAAAGTTTCTTAAAAACTTCTGGAAGAGTCATTTAAAATAAGATTTACTACTTAATTTTCTCATTATTACAATGTCTTTCACACTATCAGTAACTGGCTGTAAATCAGCGTTGTCAACATATTATTCACCAGCATTTCAACTTGATGGTGAATATGAGTGTGGACTAATATTTTTGTCAACCTTTAACTCAATACCGAATATAGACCACAACAATAACAAGTTTTTTTATGGTGATAACGGAGTTATAGAAATACCTGAGGGATCTTATGAGTTATCTGATATTAATGCCTATTTAAAAAATATATTAAAAGATTGCACGTTTATGTTGATGTGTAATAATAATACTTTGAAAACAAAGATATTTTGTTCTAAAGATATTCATTTTGAGAAAGCAGGTTCAATCGGAAGAATATTGGGTTTTGCCAGTGAATAGTGAAACACTTAAAGCGAATATAATACATGAATCTCTCTTCCCAGTAAGCATTCTTCCTTCGACTATCGTTCGAATCGAATGTGATATCGTGAGTGGATCATATATAAATGGAAAACCTAGCCATATAATTTATGAATTTGCGCCAAATGTACCACCAGGATATCGGATCATAGAAATACCAAAAAATTTAATATATTTTCCAGTAAATCAAAATACAGTAAGTGAAATTAATATAAGAATTTTGGATGAAAATAATAATTTGTTAAATTTACGTAACGAAAATCTACACTTATATTTACATTTAAGACGAAAATGATAGATTTTATTAATAAAAGATTGGAAGCCCAAAGTAACAACGTCAGTATAACACCTGAAGTGCAGCAGAAAATACCTATTAAAAGAAAAAGGCTTATGAAAAAAAACAAACAGTTTTTAAAATACCTGAAACTTATAAAATGAATATTTTAAACATCATAGATTCTTTTACCCAAGATAATAGTATCGAAAGCTATCAAGTTTATTCGTATAAACCTTACATAAACAGTTTTAACAAAAATGATGAAATTCGAATTCCTATTAATCAACAAGACCTTTACGTATTGCCTTCAGCGAGTACAATATACATAGAAGGTTCAGTAGCAGTGCATCGACGAAATGGAGACATAAAAGAAAGAGTTAGTATTGTGGAGTTTGTGAATAATGCAATTTTGTATCTATTTCAAGATATTCGTTATGAATTAAACGGTGTAGAAATAGATAGAATAAAAAATGCTGGCATTACAACGACCATGAAATCTTTGATATCTATGAATGAAAACGAATCGAAAATGTCACGTTTGTGGGGGTGGGATACTAATGGAATAAAAAATACAAAAGGTTTTTTTTCTGTTTGTATACCATTGAATAAAGTTCTTGGTTTTGCAGAGGATTACAATAAAATAATAATGAATTGTAAGCACGAGTTGGTACTACTACGTAGCAATACAAACCTAAATGCAGTGAAATTAAGTACTAATGAAGTGTTAGATGATATTAACATAAATAAAATAGTGTGGAGAGTACCACATATAAAAGTCTCAGATCGGGAGAGAGTTAACATGCTTAGATACTTGGAAAAAGATAGAGCCATAAGTTTAGCATTTAGGAACTGGGATCTCTATGAATACCCTCTGTTGCCAAGAACAACCAAACATACCTGGTCAGTGAAAACTTCATCGCAATTAGAAAAACCTCGGTTCATAATCATAGGTTTGCAAACACAAAGAAAGAACATTGGAAGCGGGGATATGTCACAGTTTGATCATTGTCATTTACGTGACGTTAAAGTTTTTTTTAATTCAACATACTTTCCTTATGAAAGCCTCAATATTAACTTTGCAGATAATAAATACTTATTATTATACGAGTTGTATACAAAATTCCAACAGTCTTATTATGGACACTGCGCTGGACCGTTGTTGAGCTTAAAAGAATTTAAGGACTTATGTCCTTTGGTTGTCATCAATTGTAGCAGACAAAACGAAACCTTGAAAACAGGTCCCGTGGTCCGTATCGAGTTAGAAAATGACTTAGAGATTCCTGATCAAGCATCATCATCATCCGCCCGACGTTTTTTTGATGTTCTTGGTGTGCTTTTCTTTTTCACAAGTAGATGATCTGAGCTTGGCACTCTCAGTTCTTCGACGTCACTATCAAACCAATTTTGACCACATTGCTGCGGTTCAAAAGGCTCAGTCAGGATCTGTAAGCAAAAATAATAAATGAGTACTTAATTATTTTAAATTTTATTCATCAAGTCCACTTCTTGCTTTATGCTATGAATTAACGAATAGATATCTTACCGATAGAGACATTTTGTATAAAACGTGTATAAAACCGATTATTCCGAGACTGGTAGGTATGAATCCTGTTGACAGAATGAAGAAGCTTTAATGCTTCCTCAAATAGCGTTAGTTAAATATGCCATGTTGACAATTTACAGACCTCGTGTCGAGTGTCTTGTCTTGTTGTTTATATAGTGTTCTTTTCCACACTCATGCATTTGTTTGCGTTGCAGTTTTCCGGTAGAATACATTCGATTTTATTACAAAGAGTGCCGACAGTATAGACAAGTATAGACTTGTTTTTGCTGACGCAAACACAACCCCACATTAGTAAGCTACACGTGTTTGGTTGTTTTCCATCATACTATTTTAATAGTGAATAATATACCTATTTATTTATAGCATTTTTATGAATATAGAACCTATAGGTTAAAAAAAAAACAACAATTCAAATACTCTACTATGATTTAATTTTGAAAAACATTTCATTAATTACATTCTTATATCTACTTACACTTACATAATCTTAATTACATGAAGGGTACTTAACTATACTATATTAAAACTACATATTAATATCAAAGTAATCAACAGATCACAAAATATGTTTGCTACCCCAGGCTAATGTACTAATTTTATCGCTTCGTATCAATCTTTTGTCATCGTTGTGAGATAGAGCTACTTTATTAATGCTTTTCGTAATTAATTCATGACGGATAGATCTAAACAAAATATTTTTCTTGCGGATGACATTATTTTTATGAAGGACAGATTTATAGTCTGAATCAGTCAGATCTCGAACTATGCATGCTTTGACACCTTTAGCCTTTTTTATAACCTTATCTTGAGTTTTTACACAGTACAGTTTAGATCTTACACCCACAAACTCTGTGATTATCCTTCCACCCATTTCATCCTTAAACAGACCTGGTACTTTTTTGTTAATGCAAGGTAGATTGTATTCGTTCTGAATGCTGTAATTACTTGTGTCAAAATATTTTAGAAAATGAGTTTTCAAATCGTGGTAAAAATCATCTGATTTTATGGAATAAATAAAACTATCAGTGTCCGTGTAGCACATTTTAACACTATCTTGATAATATGGTTTTACAATATCGTAATGAAAGTGGTACATGTGTGCTTTAGATAGCTCAAGTACTGAGAATCCGATATATATTGGTTTATCCATGACGATTCGTCTAGGTTTCATCTGAACAGCTACTAAGTTCTCACTAAAAACAGAGACACTGTGGAAATTCGGGCTTGCAATTAGTTTATCAACACTCAATTTCTTTTTGGTTTTGTTGGTCGTGTCACTCCATTGCTTCACTAAGTGAACGCTAACCCTTGATTCGATGTTTTCTAATGTTTTTCCGAACACTGAATTATTTAAAAATTTAAAGAAATCCTGTTCAAACACAGATTTAGCTTCTTGACGAAGTTTTGTGTTAAGGTCGATATATGTTTTAAGATAAGATCTTTGTTTAAACGTAATCACGCGATGAATTTTTTGCAAAATTAAGCCATGCTGTAAGCATGTTTTTAAATGCCTGTAGTGAATAACGTAATTGTATTTATCATATAGATAACTTTTTATTTTTTCCTCCGGGTGGGGTGCATTTTTCAGGACAAAATGGTAAATCATCGTGTTCACTATGTAAGTTCCGCGGATACATCAAATCTACTTCAAGTATATAGCCATAATCTGCCTTGTCCTCTACTGATACAATATCAAGTTGGTCAATTTCATAATGCTTGAGGAATCTGAAATAAGACTCAGGGAGATGTTGACACATACTATAACCATATAAATTATTACAATCTAAATAAACTATGTATGAATTTTCTTTTGAGGGATCATAATCTGTCATAGATTTGTTGTTTGCTTTCGCATGACGATGGGAGCACATAACTACTCCTCCTCTAATTCCACTTTTAATCATGCGAATCATGGATAAATCATTTAAAAGTTCTAGTTTAACGCCTGTCTTTAACAACATAGCATCAAATGACAAACTTAGGGCAGTGATATAAAATGCTGGGTCCAGTTAGTAATGATGTTTACATGTCTTACGAAAACTTTCAAAAATGTCCGTTAAAATTAAAACATCACTTTTGAGATACAAATCAGTATATTCGCCTAAGTTATGAATTTGAACTGACTCCAAACTGAGTGGGCATGTTGATAATCTTCAGTTGAAATGTTTTCGTTCGTCATAGTATTGAAAAACTTGGGCTGGGAAGGTAGACTGTCTTCTAAATAAACCTCCCAATTACTCATGTAATTATAAGGGTAGACACCAGGAAAATGCTTGCGTAGGCAATGAAAGTCTTCTTTTTTAATGTTTTAGCTAATTTCTCTAAGCTGGTTCCCAAAAACTTGAATGAATCGGTAAATCGCAACTGAATGTGATCTCCATCACCGATAGGTAAAAATTTTGTGAAAGAAATATAATTTTCCTTTGTTTTTGGAATTAATTTTATCGTCCCAGGAAGTTCACCAAGTTCCTTGATGAAAAGATGACAATCATATCCTGATAAGTTATGAAAAAATATTGGTATGAAATTAGGTGATTTATATTGCAAATTACAGTGAGCATGAGCCGCGCCGCGGTAGCGTAAGGAGATGTGGCAGTGATCTCTAACTTTATCATTCCATAGAAAATGGTTACAAATATGACAGCGCTTTGCCTTTTGAAAATTTAGATTGTCTGGTTCTGTGAAAATCATTGGTTTATTGGTATTTAACGAATCATGAATATTTTTACAATCAGTTTGTAGCGATTGAATAAACTTTGAAACACACTTCCTACCTCTGTAAGAAACGTAGCGATTTTGGGTTTCATCAACTGAACAAATTATATTATACCCAAAAGCAAACGGTATATGATGATGCAGATCAGTTGTATTAGCAATATTAGGGTTGGGTTCACAACCATGCACTGGTTGTAACATTGTCTCAAAGTCTGCATAGATTACATAGGGTACATCCTGTTTCTTATCATAATTTTTAAATTGAAGAAAAGAACCCTTTTCGGGTAAAAAATAGGCTGTCTCACCACAAACATGATTGATTAAGTCTTCTTGTAATTTGAAAAATGACAAACATGTATCACAAAAGAATAAATTTCCGTGATGCTTAGTGATTTGACTTCTCACAAGGCGGGGTAGATTTTTAATCAAACAGTAATGTGATTTATCCTCGTTTTCAACGAGCAATAAATTAATATGCTTAACTTTTTTATTCATTTATTCTGATCTGTATAATGGTCCTTCAATAAACTTGCCATCGCTCAAACCATATACGTTGATAGTAATATTTGGATGATTTTTTCAAAAATGGTGATATCTGCGAAACTTACAGGAAAATTCATGTTTTCAGTGTTGAATAAATCCTGAAAATGAGGGTAGGAAGACACCCGTTCGGGGTGGATCTTTGTTGGGTGTAAGGCTGCTGTGATGCACCAGAGGAAGCAGTATTCGTCGTTATTTTGAATATTTAAACAAGCTTTCTTGTTTTTTATAAATTGAGGCAAAGCTGTGTACTGGGACCCGCTGAGTGGTTGATATTTATTGATGTTAATCTCAAAATGTGAGTTGTTCAAAAAGGCCCAGCCCGAGTCCCTTTCCTGAAACTCTTCCATTTTTTTCATCAGTTTGGATTCTATTTCAGAGAAAGTTTTATGAAAATCATAATTTAAATGGAGAGAAATATTTTTGGTTGAAAAGGATTTCATCTCCTGATTATCATTGCTCATCATTAAGAAAAGTTGAAAAAAGTTCAAAGTTTACTTTGATACTAGTATGCTTTTGTAGTGATTGATCTAAAAGTGATTTTATTTTATTCCTTATATTGATGAAAAATAAAGACGTTGAGTAAAGCTCTTTGCCTTCTGGCACAACAATTCTATAAGTAGCTATTCTATCCCGGAATGCGGACAAAATTTTTTGCACCCCATCCTCCACACCAATAACAATGTCATTTTTCTTATGGGAATTACTCCGCAAATGACCAATCCACTTCCTCTTGTCAACAGTTACTCTACATACGGAACAAAATGGCATTTTGCGATCTGTTGATTACCTAACTAGAAATTTGGGTACTTAAATGGGTGTATATTTTTACAATTAATAGGTACTATAAACCTACAAGCCACTGCACAACAAAAGCCTTCTCTCACCGAGTTGGATTAAAAGTGGTCTTGAGGTATCTAATTATGCACACAGGTCTCCCTACGCTTAATATTTGTCTAAAAATATGTTAATAAAATAATATAATTTAAAAAGCTGTCTAAGATCCGTCATCTGATAGGGTAAACGTGTCAGAGCGCGACTAGACTAACGTAGTGAAGGACGCTCTCAGGCTAGGTGAGATGACTACTTGTAAAAAGTGTATAGTAATAGATGGGATACGGAAAGTCCTACTTCCAGCAGTGGAATACTATAGACTAGAGAATACTTCAAAGCTTAGGGATAGAATGAGTGATAAAAAATATTAACTACCTAGTAACTAACTCAGAATTTACCAATAAAATACACAGACTAATAAAAATTGCCTGTAGCTGTATTTACCTATACCTATGCCTATACATAACATAACATATACTCACGGCTATAAATCCCAAGAGGGAGTAGCCAGAGCTAAGGAATTAGATATAATATACCTATACCAATACCAAAATTAATACCTAATACCACGTTTACCTGTAATTATACCAATACCAAAATAATATTTAATACCACATATAAGTACCCAATAGGAAAAAATACAAACAATGTATAGTAAAATTGCCTCAGTCAGCCTGTTTAATTTTAAATTAAGTCGGGGTTATAAAATGATGGTACACAGTCCTCGAAGAGTGTACCGGTCTCTTTCACGAAGCGATGCAACAGCTTCCACTGCGGTGAGCCCTCTTCAAAGTAACAGTTTAGTCGGAGCAAAGCTTTTGTCCAGCGGGTGTCCTTGGGAGCGTCCTCAGCGTCGTGGCGTTCATAAACCTTCAGCTCCACATAGAATTCGCCGGATGTGCTGACGACCCGTCGCTGGTTACCGTTGGCCACACGATTCACGACAAATGATGGTAGAGTCTTCGACTGCAACACACGATCGTTGTATTCGTTTTCGTTGCAGTGTCCGAACACATCCACAGTTTTGTTTTTTTTCTGGGACCTGAAAAAATAATAATAATATAATTATATATTTACTCTGCTCGCTTAATACACACATTAAACATCACAGTCATTTTTGATTGTTAGTTAATTAAAATTTTATGATGACTTACTTATGTAAACAGAATATAAGTAAAAATGTAACACACCTAGCAGGCTGGTTGGAGATATCAATACCATACATTACAAATATTTATTTAAAACATAACATGCACACATACATACATATGCTCACGGCTATAAATCCATAGAAGGGGTAGCCAGAGCTAAGGAATTAGAAATTCCTCAACCACGTTTGAATTTTCAGTTGGGAAAAGATGATAAAATAAAGGTTTTTGGTGATGGGTCTCTAACCACATCGCCCAAAAATCCCTTAAAAGTCCCAATTCCAAGAAGAAATGGGGTAGTGTTATTCTATGCCGACACTACACAGCCAAACATAACTGTTTGAAATTAGCTAAACTTAAGAATCAATTCAAATATCTATGTTACTGATTGAGGTAAAATTTGCATGTTGACATACTTATTTCTCATTAAAATTTTAATAACCTACTCTAGTAAATAAATGATAATGTAGTGATCTTACTTGACGCTACTGCTTGAGGTACTTTCTGCTTTTGAGCTCGACTTCCTCTTTGCCGCTGCTGGCTTCTTCTTCGCTGCGGCGGCGGCGACGTCTTGCGCGACAACAAATGATTCGCACTCAGAATCAGAATCATTGAAGTAGGTTCCCACGACTTGATGATGAAGTAATTAAATTTATGACAGGACATTAAATAACAAAATAAAAACTAACCAAAAATACTTACTAACATTTTACAAAGATAGAGCTTCGGCTGAGTGAGTTTAGGCAGGCGGCACTAGGCTGGCGGTGGGCGGCGGCGGTGGCGGCAGTGGCAAGGCACGGGTGTCTGCGGGGCGCGGCGTGGTGCGGGGAGAGGTATGGTAGCGACACACGGTTCAACAGGATGGTTGCTTGATTGAAGCGCGCAGGCAGAAATGGATGTTACGATTCCGTAAATTACTGTTTTATATAACAATGCAAACTGATGCGTGTGCAAAAAAGAAAATCACACTATATTCTTTAGTTTCTGCTAGCGTTTATTCTTACCTAGTGGTGGGGAACAATAAAATTATACACGTGTCACCTCAGTTTATAATTTGGTAATTTAGTCAAACCAGTATAGAATTTACTCTTTTTAGAATGCTTAATGGATCACCCATGGCTGCTGTAGGTATCATTCATTCACATCTAAATTTTAAGCACGTAGAAAGTAAAAAAGAAACCCGCTGGTCCTAACCACCTTTAAAATAACTATAAAAGATGATTAAATCTTCTTATTTGTCTACCCCTCTAGAGTAATGAAACGCGTGAGTTTATGTAATTACCTATGTGGTTACATTGCTGTATAGTTATGACAAATATATTTAATAGACACATAACATAACATAAACGTTGGCAGAGGTACTAATACTTCTGAACATCACGTGACTTTGTCACCTGGTGTTCAGAGTACCAACGTTTTGCTCTCCACGTGAACCCAATGTAGGCGTACCTGTGAGCCCCTATTCACCACTACTACATTACTTTTGAAAAATTAAATGGTTGCAGATTTTTACTAACGAAATATTTAATTTTTGGCTGATTAAATATATAGATTATTAGGAGGTTGCGGGTTCGATCCCCGCTGAGAGCATCATTTATGTGACGAGTGTAAATGTTGTTTCTTAGTCTTGGGTGTTATTTATATGTGTATTGTATAATATTAAATATATCGTTGAGTTAGTATCCCATAATACAAGTCTTACTTAGTTTGGGGCTAACTTGATCTGTGTATAATATGTCCGTATGTATTTATTTATTTAATAAGGAAACAAGCGTTTTACATGTAACTATGCATTTAAATATTTTTATAAGTATTTAATTCATTAGACTACACTATAAGTACTATCATTAAAATATACTATAATGTTAGTACACATTTAAGTAATAACTTAATGAAATTAAAATTGTTTTAATTTTATTTATTTTTAGTTCCATACTTTAAAAGACGCGGGCAACAGCTAGTCATAAAAATTACCTTACGTTCACGATTTTTGGGTCACACGGGTAAAGTTGATATCAATGTCGTCGCGTTGTCGGCGCCGTCGCCGTGAAATATCATACTTTTGTAACAAGAGTTTATGCCGCTGCGCCACCACGGCTTCACAATTAGGATTGCCACCTGTACTAGATTATATAGTATCGTACTTTATTGCGGTCAATTATAAAATATATTATAGAAATATAATGAAATACGAAAAATACTATGTTTTCATTGTTAATTCCACTGATGTACTTTTTGTATCAACATCAGCTAAATTTTAACGTAACCGTGTGCAATAAAGTGATATTATAGGATTGTAATTTGTAAATGATGATTAAACTTGATAAATGAATGGATGTGTATTAATACTATTCTTCTCCCAAAATTTCCCGAAAGTATTATATTTTGGCATGGTTCTGAAAAAAATACTGTACACTTTAAAATATTTCTTTAAAAAAAGGTGACAACCCTATTCACAATTCACATTAAAACTGCTGACGATAATTGTGTGTTGATGTGAATTTAATTATAATATTGAATGCTTCGTTGGTCTAGTGGTTACGGTGGTAGACTAGCAAAATAGATGTCTCGGGTTCCCCACTACTTTCCAGATTTAATAAAAAGGAAAAATATTTTATGCTAATGAGCCTAGTCTGTGTATTCCTGACTGTGTATTTCTGTGTCAGAAGGAGGGTCATGTTTTTGAGTACTTATTTTGAGTATTATTATGTAGGTATATAGCCTAAATGGTTTTCAACTGTGAAGGTGATGTACTTATAAGATTTATCAGTCATCTTTTCTTAATCATAAGATTTTAATCTCTGCTCTGAGTAGATTTATACTTTTTGTGTTTAACGCATTCAAGATTTCTTGAGTACCCATTTACACATATACATGCACATAGTCACACACACACACACATACACGCGCGCGCACACACGCCTTCTACTACTGTACCCCTTATGAGAAGGCAGAGATGTTTAGAAACCTAATGTAATAGCGGGTGAGCCTATTGCCAATTTCAGCACATCAAAAACCTGAGAACAACTACTTATCTATGATTAAACAAATATCTACCCCGGTCGGAGACCGAACCCAGGACCTTCGACACAAAAGACAGAGTTACTAATCACTGTGCCACCCAACTCAATTTAATTATTTGTATTCTGATTACTCGTAGAGCTGGTAAGGTGCCGACGTCCAGGGGTCCGGGAGGTTCAGTATCCAGGAATAATGAAACTAGCTTGTGTTCTCTTCAAGTTCTGTATTAATTGTGTTCATTTGAATAATTGGGCATTACAAGTGCCCTCTGTACAACAATAGCGGAAGCTTCTAGAATACATAGCAATCGACCGTTAAAACGGTACTTTATTAATTCGAATGTTTCTGGAAGAAACAGAAAGTTCTAATGTTCCTAATGGTTGTTTTACATTGATCGAGAATATTCTTTATTACGTAATTTACTAGCGACATCTGTTGAGCAATAGTAAATCTAACTTAACATATCAATATCAATATGCCTCTGATGGTTTTAATGTACATACTTTTACACCAGATGTCGCCACCTATAAAATACAGTCCTTTTAATTATATTCTTTACCAACCCTTTGGGAAAGGCGCAGCACTATGTTATGATAGTGCGGCTTAACATGTTCCCCACAAAAGGCACTGTATTTTTGGTATGGTGAAGTAACATATATGACCCTGGCCTACCTAACTGACAAGCCTATACTTACTAATCTAACTTTGAATTAAAACACAGGAATAATAAAGATTTATTGGTAAACATAAATTGATTAAAAACGGAACATAACTTATATCTAACTAATTCTAAATGTTTTCTTTCTTCATCTGGACTTCCGGCCTTGGGATTTCTTCGTCGGCGTTGTGTCTAATGATCAGCTTGGAACGGATAAATCTTTAATGTTATATATTCTGGTAATTTTTGGCTTCTTAAACTTCAGTATTACTTAGTAATCTTCGGTAAAAATTTACTGCTAGTTTCCGCTAATTGAGTTCAGTAATTTAATTCAAGTATGGTCTCGGTGTAAGGGCTCAAATTGTGTGGTGTTCTTTGGATTGCCCTTTCTGATCTCCCGAACCCTGGACGTCTGCATTCAACTTCCCAAATTTACATTTGTGATGGTAGTGGTAACGGACATATATTGTTGAATGCCCGCTTTATAAGTCCGTTGGCTGTTTTAATTGTAGCCACTCGACCGACGTCATCCGCCCCGAGGTGAGCTTGCTCGATCTTCCCCAGGCGCCACTGACACGGCGGTGCCCTGCTGTCCTTGATCAGCACGATGGTCCCGGGTTTCAAAGCTGGACCCTTGGAACTGCGCCACTTTAGCCGCTGTTGCATTAGGCCAATGTATTCGCTGGACCACCGCCGCCAGAAGCTCTGGTACATCTGTTGGAGTTGACGAAACAGTGTTAACTTCGATTCTGGTACATCAGTCAGGTCGTGGTCTGGGAGGGCTGTCAGTGATCGGCCCAATAAGAAGTGAGCTGGCGTTAAGGTTGGGAAACTGTCAGAATTGGAATTGGGTATGGGACAAAGAGGTCGGGAATTTAGGATTCCCTCTATCTGGGTAAGTGTTGTTGAAAACTCCTCATATGTGAGTAATGCATTACCTAAAACTCTTTTTAAATGAAGTTTGCAGGATTTAATTGCAGCTTCGAAAAGACCTCCCATATGTGGTGTATATACTGGGTTAAATTGCCATATTATTCCTTGATCGCTTGCAAAATCCATATAAATACCTGAGTTATTTTTTAAAGATTGATAGAGACTTTTAATTTCATTATTAGCTCCATGAAATGTCGTCCCGTTGTCGCTTACTAATTTAGTTGGTTTACCGCGTCTTGACATGAACCGCCTGAATGCTGCTATGAAAGCTTGTGATTCAAGCCCTGAAATCAGCTCTATATGTACCGCCTTTGTGCTGAAACATACAAACAAGGCAATCCAACACTTATAGGTTTTATAGCCACGTCCACGTCTATCGCGAATATTATATGGTCCTGCATAATCGATTCCTGTAACAGAAAATGGTAACGACGGTGTCACGCGTTCTTTAGGTAAGTTGCCCATTATCGGTACAGTTGTACTAGGTTTGGCCCTGAAGCATGTTATGCATTCCCTAACAATCTTATTTGCTAAGCTCTTACCGTGTATCGGCCAGTACCTCTCGCGCGTGGCTGACAGCAACGATTGTGGACCGCCGTGAAGTAATCTAACATGTAAGCTCTGCATGATAATTTTTGTGAAAATGTGGTCATGTGGTAAGATTATTGGGTGCTTTTTCCTATGTGTGAAGTTGGATAGTTTCAATCTGCCCCCTACTCTAATAAGACCTTGTTTCATCAAGGGATCTAATGTTATTATTGTTGATTGTGCTGGAATTGGTTTACCTTTAGTAAGTAACTGATATTACAGAGTACATATAGATAATCTATGCATTAAATTAGATAAGTACCTATATGTTTTGTACAGGATCAAATACGTGGTATCAGATCAGGCGGCTCTTACATGCTATCATGGGTATGTTGCATCGGTTCTACGATATGGAATAATTTTATGGGGTAATTCGGTTGACGCGGATAAAGCATTCAAATTCCAAAAAAAATGTATGAGGATACTATGTTCCGCTGGCTATTTGGACAGTTGTATTCCTCTTTTCAAGAAACTACGAATACTTCCTCTCCCTTCTTTATATATATACGAACTTTTATTGTTTGTTTACAAAAACCCGTCATTGTTCGAATTAACACCACCAAAAACCAGACCACAGAGGGGCAATCATAACATTCAGTACAAATACTCTGCAGTAAAATGCTTGACTATATGTCGCAGGAATTCCTATGATATGGCCGTTAAACTGTATAATGCCATAAGTGACGATTTGAAACAGATGAATCTAATTAAATTCAAAACAAAACTGTTTAATTATCTTGTAACAAATTGCTTTTATAATGTGAATGATTTTTTCAACATATGTGACATTTAAAAATTATATTGACATGATATATTTTTAATGTGTAATTATTTCCTTAATTTTAATTTCTTATTGTGTGTGTTTTTATTTTAATTGTATTGTAGTTATTATTTTTTCTTTTTTTGACATTTTAAATAACATTGATATTGTAATATAGTATGAATTTTTGGATTGACTAGATAGGACTATTAGGACATGAATATTTACACGCTTAATGGCAGAAAAAGCTCAGGACATAATTTTAAATAAGAACTTGTTAAAACTCTTGTTTTCGTAAATAAAGCATTTTTATTTTATTTTTTTATTTTTTATTCCTTTTCAAAATGATTTCTTTGTATGTGTTTAATAATAAAATACAAAGAATTATTGAGTTCATTTACTGTAATATTACCGGTTAATTTCTTTTTATTTTTTAAATTATAAATAAATCTATGTATGTATGAAAAAATTCGAATTATTTTATTATCATTAGAAAATTTATAGATTATAGTATCGATTAAATTAATATTTTTCTTTTCTAAGATTGTGTTACAAATTTTATTAATTTTTGTTTCCGGTAGGGGTGTCTGAAGAAGTGGTGGTGTATTATTAGGCCATTCTGTCATTGGTTTACTAAGCCAATGTGGTCCTTGCCACCACAGTGAATTATTAACTAACCTTTGAGGTTGACAGCCCCTGGATAACAGATCAGCTGGGTTGTCCCCCGAACAGACCCAGTGCCAGTCCTCCTTCTTTGTTATTTTTTGTATATCTCTAACCCTATTGCTTACGTAACAATTTAATTTGTGTGGTTCGGTTCTAATCCATGCTAACGCTATGGTAGAATCTGACCAAAGATATACATTGTTAACTTCGTGTCGTATAGCCTTCTTTACCTTTTCTGATAGGTTTGCTAGTAAATGGGTGGCTTGTAACTCAAGTCGGGGCATGGTTTCCTTTCTCGCTACCCTTGACTTAGCACATAATAGGTGGACTGAAATTTTATAATTATCAGTTATAGTTCTTATGTAGATGGCTGCACCGTATGCCTTTTTCGCACTATCGGAAAAGCCATGTAATTCGATATACTGAGTATTAATTTGCTTCACATGTCTAGGTATTTTAAGAGTATTTATGTATGTAAGGTCTGTAATAAATTTTTCCCACTCGGTTTTCAATTCGCTAGATAATGGTTCGTCCCATCCTAAATTTAGTTCTACTATTTTCTTAATAAATAATTTCGCTATTATCATAGTAGGACCTAACAAACCTAGTGGGTCAAAGATGGAGGCTGCGCTTGATAGCGTTATCCTCTTAGTTAAAACCTTTGGCACAGGCTTCTGTTCGAGGGTGTACAGCATATTGTCTGTATCACTAGACCATGCTAACCCTAATATTTTATGATTTGTGTCTCCTAGTTCAGTCAGTGTGTTCTGTGTAGTGTTCTTATTTTTACTCACGGTTTCTAAGATGCCATACTCGTTGGATTTCCACTTCCTAAGATGGAAACCTGCTCCCTGTAGTATACTGTCGATATTTGACACAGTTTTTACTACCTCCTCTCTGTCGTCGCTGCCATACAGGAGATCATCCATTAGAAAGTCTTGGGCTATTGCGTTGGCTGCCTCTGGAAATGTGTGTTTATTTTCGTTGTATAATTCTAGTAGGCATCTAGTTGCTATATAAGGTGCGGACCTTAGGCCAAAACTTAATGTCGTTAACACATATGTCTCCAGTCTATCCTTTTGGTTCTCACGCCATAAGATACACTGGAGTCCCTGTTGCTCTTTATCAGTATGAATTTTTGTATACATTCGTTGAACATCAGCGTTGACCACATATTGATACATACGGAACCTTAAAACAATATTAATGAGGTCGTCTTGCAATATGTCTCCTTTATACTGTATGTCATTTAATGATATGCCCGTAGAGGTGGGGCATGATGCATCAAACACCACTCTTAATGGGGTGGTGACCTTTTGGAGATTAAGTATTCCATGATGTGGTAAATAATTAATTGGTTTTATATTTGTATTTGATAATCTTACCATGTTACCTTCATCCTCGAACTCTCTCATGAATTGTGTGTAAAGATTTTTATATTCTAAATCTCGCTGAAATTTTCTTTCAAGGCTTATCATCCTTTTATATGCGATATTATGTGAATTTCTTAAGGAAGTTGATGGTAATTTCAACGGAAGCTTAACCACAAAGTTTCCCTTACTACTTCTAGTGTGCTCCTTAAATGTTGATTCACATACTTCTAGTTCTAGGTTATCTATTTGACATTTGTCCAATTTATCCATGTTCCAAAATTCGTTAATTTTGTTTATTATAAAATTGCAATTAATTTGGTTTGAAGGTGTAGGGTGACTTACAGCCCCCGTTACCACCCAACCTAACTTGGTCTTTTGAAGTAAGGGAAGACCTGTCCCTAATTTGTGTTGCCCTGCACAAATTAAGTTATAGAACAGTTCAGCTCCTATAATCATATCTATCTGTGATGATTTATAAAATGTTTCATCTGCTAGTTTGAAACGTTTTGGAATTTTTATTTGTTGGACACAGGTTGTTTGCACTGGTAATTGACACAAAGTGGGTACAATAAGACATTTTAACTCTGTACTAAACGTATTATCTCTAGAATTAATCTGTACTATACAATAATGTGTGATATTAGTTGAACCTCCGTTAAAGCCCATCACTTCCATATCGATATCGTACCTCGGTATATTTAATTTGTCATACGCACCTTGTGAAATGAAGTTTGACTGCGCTCCGGTATCCAGCAGAACCTTTAGAGTAATATAACGATTATGGTCGTCCTTGGCCTTTATTTCGGCTGTGGACATTAGTATGGTTTGGTTAAATAAAGGAATGGATTGGTTATTAATATGGGTTTGGTTGTTAATTGGCATAATTTGGTTATTTTGTGGTGTTATTTGGTTAATAGGTATAATGGTTTGTTTCGTTATTGGTACGGTTTTGTTAAATTTTAGGGACGCCGTGTTAATCACAGTCGACCCCTGTTCTCCACTCGGTGGTGTGAACATTGTAGTTTTACCTCTCGTATCATCATGAAGGGTTATGTGGTGCTTTCCTTTACACTGTCGACACGCACTCGCTCGACATGTACTGACACTGTGACCTGCTCGAAGACAGTTTATACACAGCTTTAGTCTGCGAACAATATTATTTCTAGCACTTACGTCCAGAGCCAAGAACCTAGTACACTGTGAAATATGGTGAGTTAAATTACAATGTGGGCATTTAAATTCTCTAAAAGTAGGTATTACCTTAGTATATTTTCCTATATTACTATTTATTTTTGTGGAGGTGGCTACATTACTAGGACTGCTCGTATTGGATTGCCCCATCTGCACCGTTTCCAGCATATCCGCTTGTTGCCGGAGGAAGTTTTTGAATTCCTGTAAATTAGGCAGAGTTTTACCACAATTTCTCTCTTCCCACCGTCTTACTAAATTATGATCTAGCTTAGGGGTGATGAAGTACACAATAAGAATATCCCAGTGTTCCACCGGGATGTTCATCCCGTGCAAGGTTCTTAAATGCTTTGAGATATTGTCTACTAACCCTCTCAAGGCGTTAGCTGTATTGGGAACCTCTGCGATATTAAATAAGGCATTCAAATGGTTATGTACTAAAATCTTTTTATTATTATAACGCTCACATAGCAATGACCATGCGATATTATAACTTTCTTCTGAGTAATCTAGGGCTCCTATCACTTCTAAAGCGTTTCCTTTTAAACACGCCCTTAAAAATTTGTATTTTTGTATAGACTTAAGCGTTCCCTTATTAATTATAGCATCAAATGTATCTCTAAATTCTAGCCACTCCTTAATATCCCCATTAAAGGTTGGTAAAGGTATATCGGGGTATTTAATTGATTCTACAGGTTCTTGGACATTAATTATCGAACTTTGAAGACTTGTTTCGTTATGATTTTGACTAATTAATCGTTTAACTATTGAAATTAATTTATAATAACTATTTTCATACGATTCCCTAGTAATTAATTCCTCATCTAAGTTATTACTTAAGGTTTCAATTTCACTTTGAAGGGAATCGAACTCCTCAAAGGTTTTTTCTAACTTTTCACTACGGAGTCCCATTTCCCTTAACTCGTCTGCACCCAGACGGGTCATGTCAAGGGTGCTGACCCACTTTTTAAATAAAGTGAGTTTCAGTTTACAAGTAGATCGCTGTTTTTTAAGGATTTTTAATTTGTGACCTTCAGGTTCTATTGTTGGACCTTCTTCGTCACATTCTTGGTACATTTCACCCGCGGGATTAGTGTTTAGGATACTCATCCCGAGCTAAGACACGTTATTCGTGGATAGATATTTAGTATATCTGATCGAAAAGCGTTTACGACGCCTTCCTCTTTTCAAGCTACTAAGACACGTTATTCGCGGATA
Organism: Bedellia somnulentella; assembly: GCA_963576735.1. Classification (NCBI taxonomy): domain Eukaryota; kingdom Metazoa; phylum Arthropoda; class Insecta; order Lepidoptera; family Bedelliidae; genus Bedellia; species Bedellia somnulentella. The sequence goes on along the minus strand of OY755187.1, from coordinate 6,824,139 downwards.
GATATTTAGTATATCTGATCGAAAAGCGTTTACGACGCCTTCCTCTTTTCAAGCTACTAAGACACGTTATTCGCGGATAGATATTTAGTATATCTAATCGAAAGGCGTTTACGACGCCTTCCTCTTTTTAACGGGTAACGGTATAAATTTTAGAACGGTATAGCAATAAAATGACAATTAACACAGTTTAAATGGACACAGCGATAAATATAAGCGGTCTAAACGAGATTTTAACGAAATAAAAGAGGAATTCAATTACAAATACAACATAACCTCCCAGACAGAGTTAACCCTAAAGGAATGAGGAGAGATAGGAAAAAACAACCAACTCACGATTTCAGGCCGATACTTAGCCCTCTCACAATCCTGGTAGCTTCTCAATCTTCTCCTTCGGTGGTTTTTCGGTCTCAAAAAAAAAACGACGTAGTCTCAGCAGGATTCCAGCTATTTTCTCTCAGGTATTTACTTTTCTTCCTTTTTACGTTGGGCGCCAAATGATTACTCGTAGAGCTGGTAAGGTGCCGACGTCCAGGTGTCCGGGAGGTTCAGTATCCAGGAATAATGAAACTAGCTTGTGTTCTCTTCAAGTTCTGTATTAATTGTGTTCATTTGAATAATTGGGCATTACAAGTGCCCTCTGTACAACAATAGCGGAAGCTTCTAGAATACATAGCAATCGACCGTTAAAACGGTACTTTATTAATTCGAATGTTTCTGGAAGAAACAGAAAGTTCTAATGTTCCTAACGGTTGTTTTACATTGATCAAGAATATTCTTTATTACGTAATTTACTAGCGACATCTGTTGAGCAATAGTAAATCTAACTTAACATATCAATATCAATATGCCTCTGATGGTTTTAATGTACATACTTTTACACCAGATGTCGCCACCTATAAAATACAGTCCTTTTAATTATATTCTTTACCAACCCTTTGGGAAAGGCGCAGCACTATGTTATGATAGTGCGGCTTAACATATTCTTAAGACGTTGTATTTTTTTTAAATGTAGGGTCGTCAAGAATACTTATTTATAGGCATACATCACAAACAACATACTTAATTCACTCTTAACATCCAACACCGAAATCAATCACTTATTGGTTATAAACAAATATCTACCCCGGCTGGGATTCCAACCTGGAATCCTTAACATCACAGCCAACACCTTGACCAACTAGAGTCGTGTTTGTCATAGACTGTGTGTGTGTGTGTTGTTCACCTACTGAAATTCCATAGCGATTGTGTACTAAATGTAGTGTGCATGTAATGCAGGTATCTAAAAAACTAAACCTCATAATCGTTTGGAAGTGTATGCACTATATAATAAGACCAAAGCCGCGCCATGCTCTTTAAATCAAAAACGCATTGGGAAGTCTGTCCCATTCCACATTTGCACCATGTCGTCGTGTAACAACGATTTATTGGGAAGGCTATCTATATATGTGGCTATGGCTATGTATTTATGCAACGGAATTATCATTATCATATCTGGAGATTTCAAGTTTCTCTAAAAGACATAATCTTAATCCCTTATTACAAGTATGTAAAATCTCCAGATTATGATTATCGGGGAGAACGTGTCCAGTATCCAATAGATGTTTCGCAACACACGTGGACACTTTCTCCCCGATAATCATAATCTGGAGATTTTACATACTTGTAATAAGGGATTAAGATTATGTCTTTTAGAGAAACTTGAAATCTCCAGATATGATAATGATAATTCCGTTGCACTGCTGAATAAACAGCTGGGCTACACCGTTTCCCCACTTTTGACAATTTTTTCTAATAATATAATCACTCGTCATTGATGTTCTTTGGGTGGGGGAGTGGGGAGCCTGGCCTATAAATATAACCGCAAAATCGTATGACCGGCACTCGGTAGTCAGCTGCTGAACTGTCTACTAACTGCTCGTCAATGACTCGTGTTGAGTCGAAACGCGTCGCATGTTTGTGGTTGCCTGTGGTTTTCGCTTGCGGGTGTGTGTGTGGTGCATTGTCTGCTTTCCGATTTCTTGTAAGTGGAAGGGCGGGCGGTGCACAGTGCATGTTGCATGAAGACTGCAGGTATTATTTAGCGGAATTAAGCGAAGAAATTTATTAATATTAGTATTGCTATGGATTTCCGCAAAGTAACGCCTGATTTAATCCAATTGTCTGATTCATTGTGGTCGAAATTAAAAGTAATGGAAAAGATGTTATCTCCTATATCAGAAGCGATACACAATTTGGAATCTGTTAGAGGACTGATTTCGGAAGTACCGGCAGCATTTATGAAGATAAAAAATGAAATTGGTGGTATAGTATTTTCGGATGACTGTACAGAAATTGCTAACAGTAAAGACATAATTTTGAAATACGTAGAAGAACGCAGATTATTTTGTATTCAACCTATTCATTTGGCCGCTTATTTGCTTGATCCCCGATTTCATAATTCCGCGTATTCATATTATCAGCCATTATCTGACAACGAGTTCTTACAAGTGTCTCAGTATATAGTAAAACTTGCTGAAATTTTGCAAAAAACACCCCTGAAATAATGGCAAATTTTGCTGAATATCAAGCTAGAAGTGGATTTGGTCAAATGACATAATTTGGCAATCAGTAAATAATTTGCACCCCCGGGATTGGTGGAAAGGGTTTTGTCAGTCTAAACTTGTCATGAGCGTTGCTACAAGATTATTAAGTGTTCCGCCGTCGTCTGCGGCCTCTGAAAGAAACTGGTCTTTATTTGGTCGAACGCATACGAGAGATAGAAATCGACTACTTCCAGAAAGAGTTGATAAGCTTGTATACGTTCGATCAAATTTACATTTAATGCAATCTATATCATATGAGTTAGAGATTTGTAATACTGATTCTTCTGAAAGCGAAAGAGAGTATGTATCTGATTAGTGAGCTAAAGTAAGGCCAATTTAAAGTAATAATAATCCGAACTCTTTACTGATTTTAATTTGGCAGAATGATAATTTTTCATACGTTTTTTTCAATAGTGTTTTTTTTTTGTTTTCTGCAATTGTTTTTTTCATATTCGAAAAAAAAACGGCAAAACTTTCAATAAAACTGTTTTTTTCCCAAGAGTTTTTTATTATAAATTTCAGTGTAACAAACGAATAAAACGGTAAAAAACGATAAATCGTTTCTTTCGACAGAAAAAACAATTTGTTTCTTTCGGAATTTTCATCGCTAATCTAGACTGCTGACCCAAAAGCATATATATATATATTATTTCGAGGTCTCCACAGAGTTGCCAACATTATTCGCTATACTTTATTTTATTTAGCAACAGTTCAACATTCAATGTTAGGGCCCTACAAACTTTAGGTCAACCAGTTCAACACTGGGATTCTATTTTAATTTATTTGGCTTCCTCAAAGTTTGATCAAAATACCAATGTCAAATGGGAGGAATACAAGGGCAATCTTCATTCAGAGTTGCCAACCTTCAATGATTTAAAGGAATTTTTAAAGATAAGAGCTGACATATTAGAGACATTACCTCAAAGTAAGGTAAAGGTTAACACATCACAGGGTTCAAATAACAGTCATAATAATAATAATAGCCATGATTTAAAACACTATCATAGTAACAATCATATTAAACAAACAATAAATCCACCTCAAGCATTTATTGTTTCAACTTCAGGTAATGTAAGCGGTGAGGCTAGCAATCCTCAATTGCCCTCACGTTTACCCAATGCCCCCCTAGCATTAACAGTTACAACCAATACTAACTTAAAGTGCTCTCTTTGCAAAGGTAAACATTTACTGTTCCGATGCTTACGTTTCAGAAAGCTTACATTGGCTGACAGACGAAGTAGGGTCACTGGGCTTAAGGCTTGCACAAATTGCCTTCGGTCTGACCATATGGTTGCCAAGTGTCCCTATGGAGACTGTCGTAAGTGTGGTGGACGCCATCACACTCTGCTACACAGCTCTCCTCCTCTTCAAAATGATGTTGCTCCATCATCACATCCTGTCACTTCAATGCCTCAGTCGCTTTCTCTCAGTCCTCCAGTTTCCCCTTCAGGGATCATTCGCTCCACTGCCATGATTGACATCATCAATCCCCAAAATGGTAAGGTGGAGACAGTCAGATGCTTGCTAGATAGCGGCTCTGACTACTCTTTTCTTTCCGCTGACTTATGGAATCGCCTTAAGTTAGCTTCCACACCCTCAATACACAACAGTGTTGCAGGCGTTGGGAACACCTCTCTTAACCTGAGACCACATCAGTGCTCAGCGTTAATTCGTGCCCGCACTGGCACATACTCACATCTTCACACCTTTTTGGTGTTGCCTTCCATAGCAAAAAGGCATTCAAATCAACCCATTGATGTTTCAAATATCACTCTTCCCTCAGCTATCACATTAGCTGATCCTCAATTCAATCAACCACTAAAGGTTGATATTATGATTGGAGGCGATCTATTCTGGGATCTACTTGGCTCCGAAAGGCTCACCTTAGGTCCAGGCCTACCCATGCTGCATCATTCACAGCTAGGCTGGATTATAGCTGGCAAGATTTCCCATTCATTACCACAAAATTCACAAACTTGTAATTTTGTTAGTAGCAGTTCTTTTACCAAGTTAACTAGAACTCATAGACTAAAGGCTAGACGTTTCTGTCCTCTCAGCCCACTCAAGGGTCTTAGGATTACCGTCTTGGTGATACGTACACCTTACTAAAACGAATTAGTTATTAATTAATTACCGATGTTGAATGAATTTATACACAACAAACATTCAACAATTGTTTATAGGTTAACTTTTAATTTACATTTATATACAAATATTTTTTTTTTATACAATACTTATACACTTTACAAACATCCTACACATGGATCAATCACATTATTTGCTATTTTGTTATGTCTTTCCTTCTAGATACAGTAAACAGCTGACTACCTAAAGGTCATTGACATCGAGGTAGTTGACCTTACAAGTTCATCGACTTTGAACTTTAGCATATATATATATTTTTAGATTCATTTATTAGATGTATTTGAATCAGTGCGATGATCAATCACCATGATTATTATCATCATCAACGGTGGTCATCATCATAATTTCTTTATGCTTTTATTTTCGCCAGGGGAAAACCCACGGAAATATTTTGTGACAATGGGCGAATTTCGTTGCCGCAGCTAAGGAAATAAATTCATTTTTTAACGATAATAAAGACTCATTTGTGCAGTTTGCTAATGTTCAAAATATTAACTTTAGATTTTGCCCTGTTTACGCCCCTAATTTCAACGGAAGCGCGGCGCTGGCATTAAGCTTGCTAAGTTTCACATTAAACGCATCATGGGTAACACCCACCTCACATTCGAGGAATTATCTTCTCTTTTTGCCCAGGTTGAGGCTATCCTCAACAGTAGACCCATCGCTCCCCTTTCCTCCTCCCCAAATGATTTGGCAGTTCTCACACCGGGACACTTTCTCCTCGGCAGGTCACTCACGGCTCTTCCATCACCGGATCTGGCAGACTTACCGACGAAGAGATTGGATCGCTTTCAACTGTTGGAGCAGCTACGGCAAACATTTTGGAGGAGATGGCACAGGGAATATTTATCAGAGCTACAACAGCGAACTCAATGGCGAGTTAGATGTAGAGACTTGCGTATTGGTGATCTTGTCCTAATAAGCGAAGATAACTCTCCACCTCTGTTATGGCGAAGAGGGCGAGTCACTAAACTATATCCAGGAGCAAATGGTGTCCCGAGAGTGGCCGATATCAAGACCATGCAATCGACAGTAAGGCGAGCCATAAATCGCTTGTGCCTACTTCTAGATGAAGATTGAAGACTAGTCTTCAATGGCCCCCCAGTATGTTGAAGCGTTTCAACAGAAGCACGCTGACACTGGCTCAAAACATGAGCAATCCAGAGGCGCGTCACTCACGTCAATCACTTTCACAGTAGAGACAAACAGCTGTCAATATTTTTATATATAAACGCCGATACCGGCTCAATTTCCCTTTGTTATGGTGACGCCGCACAGGCCGCAGGGCCAGCAGCACCGAACCGGTGGGGTTTTAGTCGGTAAAAGTCCTCTCTCGAGCGACGGGGGATCCTATGAGGATTTCCCCACCGGTAAACAAAAAAAAAAAAAAAACAATTTCCCTTTTTTTTTCATCACATTTTACATCAGAAGACACGGAGAAGACAAGAAGACGTTTAGATTGTTTAAAGTCATTTTATTCATACTGTATAGAGTCCATATACCTTAATACAGATTGTAAAAGTACATCTAACAGTAAATCTAAGTAACAGCAAGTTGCCGTATTATTTTTACTACAACTCCACCACCTTCGACTTGAGACGCCACCACGAGGCTGATCGAGTCCGTGAACGAGCAGCAGGCGCGCAACAGCCTGCTATCCTTCAATATGTATAATATTACATATATACAGATAGGTATATATTTCAAATATAGTACAAATATACCTTCGTGGGTATGGCATCTTTTAAAAGTTTTCTGATTTCCGATTTAGTTAAATCAAAATATGTTTCTTCAAAATGCTCGGAGCAAATGCGTGAGCTTGAGGTGGGTTTCCAATACGCATCAATTTTAGCTTATTGTATAATTCTTACCCACGGAGCTCGCCTGCTTTCGTCTGCGGGAAATCTAAAATACCCAAAATACTTATTTTTCACCATTGAGAATTTCTACCTAAACATAATATTCTTATGTTGAAAATAGTAGAAAATACAAAGTTCTTTGCTTGCAACACTGAAAAATTCAAAAATTCGTAATGTAAACAAAATTAAATTGCTTTCAATCATCGAAAGTAAGTGAAAATAAACAATACTCATAAATAAAAGATGTTATTAAAGGAAAGAAAAATTTCGACACTGGCGGGGTTCGAACCCCGCCAGTGTCGAAATTTTTCTTTCCTTTAATAACATCTTTTATTTATGAGTAATAATCCCCACATGAGGAATTCATGTCAAAAAACATTAAATTAAACAATACTAACCGGTGAAATGTGATTCCTAGTCCTTTTGCTTTGGTGTTCACTCTATTTCGGCAGGTTGGAAGTATACAAGACGTCATTATGAATTTTTATGTGGAGCTGTTTTGGCTCGTCACTTTCAAAGCTTCTAACCAACTGAGTGCGGGTGCGTTGACTGGCAAGTGAAACCAATGTGGTAGGACTATCGATATGGCCGCGAGCGGATTCTGGGTACTCTTTTTTCTATGTGTGGCACTCCTCATATTTGTGTCTTGTCTTTGAATTGCTGGTGAAACTTTTTCTAATAAAACATCAAATTGTGCCGTTGACATTCTCATAGTTACTCTATATTCTCCTGGATCTTCGGTTGCTAGCTCTTTTAATAGAAGAGCAGAATGGCCCCGTTCATCTCTGCGCAGTAACCACTGTCTTGTCCACAAACGTTTTCTTTTTAATGTTTTTCTTTCAAGCTCTTCGATCATGCTTGAAATAATAATATTTGAATATTGTTTAAACACACTGCGCAAAATCAGGCGGCGTCGTTCCATTTCGAATGTCCTGTCACTAATGACTTCTGCTGGCTCCAACGTGTAAACGGTTACTTTTCACTTGTCTTATGAGGCTTTAGTATAGTGAAAAGTACTAAAGCGCTTAGCTACGAAGCCCGTGTAAACCAGCCTTTATGCATGTTTGTGCTTCTTGTTTAGATATGGGTATGATTTCTAACAATTCAAATTGTCACGCGATATAAGTGGTAGCTTAATTTCGAAAAGCAAGTATCTAATCTTGTTGGATATTGGGTGTAGGTAATGACAGCTCTGTGGTTTTATTTAACAGTTGGTCTGGTGTCATCAAATGAAAGTTAAATCTGCCTTCATATAATATGTCTGTGACTGTGTCAATCCAGGTTGTTTGGGTTGACTTAAGATTCTGGGCTAAATTAGTCGCAGTGATGGCTACCATGGAAAAATCGTTCCTGTGTGATAAATTCATGAGGATTTTGTTAATAACTTCCATACTCTTATCTATTTTCTGAAATATTTTTACACTGCAACTACTCGAGAAGAACTCATTGACAATACAACTACTATATCCCGCAGATTGCTGGGTCTGCGAAATGACCAATTAGCGTTAATTTTTGACGGGACTTATATTCGTCACGAAAAAAGCCAAAACAATGAATATCAGAGAAAATCTTATTAAAGCCAAAAAAAGTTCCGAAAGCATCAATTGACCTTACATAGTCCTTTTGAATCCCGCCAGAAGGCGAGGGGCGTCGTCGTACGGTATGGACTCCGGCGTCAGTCGTCCGTGATCTACCAACCTGTGATGTGTGCAAAATTTTGCCATAATACGTGACGTAAAAGTATTTTCTTTCGAATACATTATGTTAAAATATTACTGAATTTTAGTTCAGAAGTGAGACGATTTGTGTGTTGTCCCTTTTCACACCGTACACGTTGATCATCTTGGCCCATTTTGCAAAGTCCCTCTGGTAAAATGTATTATATGCTATATGTTGCTATTATAGATTCGTTTACAAAGTTTATATGGATTGAGGCAGTACGCGATACTAGTTGCGCTAACGTACTTAAAACTTTGGATTTATTTATGAAAACATTTGGGTTACCGAGCCGGATTGTAAGCGATCGTGGAAAAGCCTTCGATTGCCATGAGTTTAAAAAATATTGTGTTGAGCGTCAGATCAAACATATTATGAATGCCGTGGCTAGTCCTCGGGCCAACGGACAGATAGAGCGATACAATCGTACTATATTGGATGCTCTCGTAACCTACGTTGGTGATGATCAAAATAGGTGGGAATTTTATATTCCTAAGGTTCAATTAGGATTAAATTCTAATATTAATAGTTCGACCGGTAAATCGCCATTAGAATTATTATACGGTTTTCGGCCTCGCTTGGGCGGTGATATAGTTACGACCCCCAGATCGGTCTGTTTAGATGGACTCCGAGAAAAGGCTGTCCCTAGATTGCAAACAGTTGCTCAACAATCGAAACAATCATTTGATCGTAAAAGGCGAACTGAACCACCTTTTAAAATTGGGCAGTTAGTTCTTGCCCAACGAAAAGTGTTTAAGAAAGGGTTAAGAAGTGGTAAATTGGTGTTGCGTTATGACGGTCCATTTGTTATTATAAAAGTGCTTCCGCATGATAGATATCTCATAAAATATACTAATAGAAGTGGTCGTTCATATGAAAATGTTTTGGCAAGGGATAAACTTAAATTGTTTTCCTGTATCTCAGAAATACATTCAGATTAAAAACTGATTTGTCATAATTGATTTGGTTCTGATAAAAAAAAAACATGTTTGATGGATATTGAGAAATAATGAACATTGTTGCCACCCTTATCTTAGGACGATTCTTTCGTGCTGTATCTAGTATAAATATTATCTGTATCATTCATTACAGATAAATACGTGTTAGAAGATAAGATAAGTTATATGATAGATACGCACGTTTTACCTTAATATATAAGCTGTAACCTTTTATACAATAAATCAGACTATAACCATCTTTCGAGTCTCATTATTCTTCCCTGCCAAGACGCAATGGCAAATTGGTGACCCCGAGAAAAGAATATACGCAACATGGCGCAGTCACCGTGCAAAACAAATGGAAGTCAACAAGAAACATTAGAAATAGCAGCTGGCACCTCAGTTTTATCCCGAATTCTGGAATTTTGGAAGGATCAACCGCGATTATGGTTCACGCAATTGGAAGCTACATTAGCACCACAAAAACAAGGAGACGATTACAAATACAATATGGTAATAGCCAAGCTGTCCAAAGAAGAAATACTACAGGTCAATGACCTAATTTCATCACCGCCAACCACAGAAAAATACAAATCCATTAAAGAGCGTCTAATTGATTGCTATGAAGAATCTGAACACCAACAATTTGAGAAGTTACTAACAAACATGGAACTAGGCGATCAAAAACCATCACAATTGCTACGGAAAATGCGAGTCCTCGGCAGAAACAAAATCGGCGACGAAACCATTAAACTACTGTGGCTCAGACTTTTGCCACCAACAGTTACCACAGTACTAGCTGTCACCGAGGACATAGACATCGAGAAGATGAGCCACATCGCTGACAAAATAATTATGAACTCAAAAATTACCGAGGTATCAGCAGTCAGCAGAAATACAGATGACAGCGGAACGGCACTCATATTAGCACAGTTAGCAAAATTACAATTAGAAATAGACGCAATTCAACAAAATCGCGGAGGCCATCGGCGTAATAATTATAAACATCAACGTTCTACAACGAGACCAAGTTCAAGATCAACCAGTCAAGTAAGAAATCAATTTTGTTACTACCACAGCAAATATAGAAAATATGCAAGAAACTGTATTAAACCATGCAGTTGGAATCCAAATTTCTATTATAAAAATCAGGGAAACTGAGTGAAGCACAGACTACGGCGGATCTCTGTGCCATTCACCCATCTAACCGCCTTAAGATCACAGACAAAAAAACGGGCATTACATTTTTAATCGACACGGGAGCAAATATTTCGGTTATCAACAAGTCACACAGACAATCATTTAAACAAACCGAACAATATACCCTCTACGCCGCCAATGGGACAAAAATCAAAACGTACGGTGAGAAAACAATGACTTTGAATCTCGGACTACGGAGATGTTTTACATGGAATTTCATCATCGCTGACGTCACACAACCCATCATTGGAGCGGATTTCTTAGAACACTATAAATTATTAGTGGATATAGCGGGTAAAAAAAATTATTGACAGGGTTACGGAGCTGACGGTTCCGGCAAGCCTGAGCAAATCTACTCATCAAACAATTAGCACTATCAACATGAGGGCGAACGCGCGCATTAATCAACTTCTACACAAATACGAAGATATCACTAGACCCTCCTCCCTACGCACTACTGGACCGCGGTCCCCAGGCATACCACCGCCTGGCGGAAGATCTTCCCTTTTCCTCCACATTGGTGACCACCGACTACAGACCACGATGGCGTCCTTCTAAGCACAAGGAGTCATTTGGATTGGCCAGACAAGTACGAGCAGCAAAGGATATCAAAGGACAGCAGACAAGAAAAAGCGCTTCGAATCCACGGCTCAAGAGACACGACTCGCAGCACGGCAGCAATGGGAAACGCAACAGGGCGTAAGGTAAAAAAAACCGTAAGATATTGTAATCTGCTGACAACAAGAAGAAACAACCAGCATAGTTGCAACGGATAAAATGTATTCAGCAATCCACACTAAGGTCAAGAGGGAAGCACTGACCTAATACTCAACAGGCGTCAGCAAATCACCATAACAACAATCGTCAGCACATACATTCTTCGCGCCACAACAACATCAGCAAAAATCATATTACTTAAGAATGTCAAGTTCAATTCGTCATCGTAATATTGTACCATAACTATATTATTATAATATTATTTTCTTTCATTTTTTTTAAAGGGGGGTGTATTGTTGCCACCCTTATCTTAGGACGATTCTTTCGTGCTGTATCTAGTATAAATATTATCTGTATCATTCATTACAGATAAATACGTGTTAGAAGATAAGATAAGTTATATGATAGATACGCACGTTTTACCTTAATATATAAGCTGTAACCTTTTATACAATAAATCAGACTATAACCATCTTTCGAGTCTCACTATTCTTCCCTGCCAAGACGCAATGGCAAAAACATTATGTATGTTATTCCTGTTTATTTCCATATTGATTTTGTTTGAAATTTGTTTTGAACTATATGTATGAACCGTTTTGTTTTGAACCATAATGGTTATTCATGTTTATTTCCTGATTGTTGTGTTACATAAGAAAACCGTTTGTTTGACATTGTAATACATTAAATAGTGATTAATTAGCCTAATTAATTGTTTTTCTCTAAAAGAGTATTATTAGTATAAAGCATGCATGCCACCCTTAAGATGGTGATTTGTGAAGGCTTGCGAAGCGGACCACAAAATTTGGAGGTACTATTATTAATTTAATAGTGAACCGAACTGCGTAGTGAGGACCCATTAGGATGAGGTTGGACCATTAGCGCATTTGGAGGCCTTAAGTGGTGGACCATAACAGACTGTCTGAAGTCTTGATTATCGAGATAAATAATTGATTCGTTAATGTGAAAGCCTTAAGTGGGAAACTATTTGAGCTTTCAGAAGCCTCGATTTATTTATTCTTTTAGCATTCATAATCTGCCTTAAGAGGTAGTCTAAAAGGACTTTAATAGGTTCTTCATTTCATATTAATCTACCTTAAGAGGTAATCTAAAAGGACTTTAAGAGGTTCTTCTTTTTATACTAATCCACCTTAAGAGGTGATCTAAAGATAAGCAGCGTACGTAACAGCACGCTACTCGCGCTTCGGCAAACATGCCTGATGCGCTGCAGAAGCGGGGCAGCCCCATCAACACCCTGAAAGCGTCATTATATTGCACTCTAAGTGCATGATACTGCCGCTTCGTATGATTAGCCCATAGAGCGCACGTGTAAAGTGAAGTGCAGTAGGCTCTGAACAGAGTTACCTTTACTGACCTGTACATCGTGCGAACTGCGAACCTACGGGCGATCATGTTGGCTCTTACTGCCAGCGCGCGCCTCTCGCGTTCGATGTCTGCATCGTCCTTGAGGTCGGAGGTGACAATGTGACCTAAGTACTTAAATTGTTGCACCTGCTTTAAAACGACACCATTAAGTTTAATGGGAGGAAACGTCGCCTGACAAGCACCCCTGGCCTCAAAGACCATGCATTCACTCTTGTTCACATTGTATTTCAGACCATGGGAGACCGAGTACCTTTCGCATATCCGGATAAGCGAAGCGAGACCTCCAGCCGAGGCGCTCAGCAGCACCATGTCATCCGCGTAACTTATGATATTAACGGCTATTCCGTCAATGTGACAACCGACACGAGTGCTGCTGAGCTCCTCGACTAGCGCATTTATGTACAGATTAAAGAGCTTCGGAGAGCTTAACCCTCCCTGTCTCACTCCGCACTCCATTTTATACGGCTCAGAGAAACTGTCCATCCAGCGTACAGTGTTAACTTGATTTTGGTACCAATATTTAAATATTTGTATAACGACACTAGGAACTTTTTGAGCTTTAAATTCTCCCATAGTCTGTCATAACATACCAAATCGAACGCTTTGGACAGATCAAGAAAGCACGCACAGACAGCAGTTTGCCGAAGCGTATAGTATCTGACCGTCTGCTTTAACGACAAAATCGCACTCTCCGTGGATAAGCTCGGTCTAAAACCAAACTGGTTGTCATGTATATCTAAGTGCTTATCCAGGTGCGAACTAAGCAGGCTGTCAAACACCTTTGCTAGTATCGTGGCTAGTGAAATCGGGCGGTAGTTAGTCTTATCGGAAACATTACCAGTCCTATTCTTTACAATGGGTCCCACCACCGTCCTCATCAGTTCCTGTGGTAGGTATTCATGACGTAAACACAGTGAGTAAAGATCTGTGAGTAGCTCAACTATTCTCGGGCCGGCATGCAGTAAGTGTTCTAGACTTAAGCCGTCATGTCCGGGAGACTTGCCCCTTTTCATGTATCTTATTAAATGTTCAATGTCCTTATCTACTACTATAATACCATTAACATCAAACCGATTCTCGTCACTACTTTCCGAGGAGGACTGTGGTGGACCCAACAATGACTTCACTGAAAAATGCTCTTTAAACAGTTCAGCAATGTTTTTAGGTTCGCTAACTCCGTCAACATTCACAGGAAAGCCAGATCTGTCTTTGGGTTTGTTCGTTGATTTCCAGAAGTTTTTAAAATCATTCATTTATTCCAGCCAGTTACGTATTTCCTAGGGCCACACGTAGTTTTCTTATCTCCGTGACAGCTTATGGCTGCCTCGCGAAGTGCGTTAACTATATCTGCATACAACTTATCAATAACTTGTAAATGATCCTGTTCCTTACAGATACTATTTTTATCACAGAGTGAACATTGATATGAGAGGTTAGGTTTATTTATTTTACTAAGTTTATCTGAACAAATAATATTATATTGCTGTATTTGATTGCTTGACCTACTCCCATATATTACTTTACTATTATTATTATTAATACAATTTAAATTTAAAGGCACATTTAACTTTGAAACTACTACATTAATATTTAATTCAATAACTAACGGTATGTGATCTGACCATGACACTCCATATTTTATATAAACTTTTTTGACAGTTACAAAACCAGATTCAGTGACAAGACAGTGATCTAACCACCGGCATGATCCGTTCGCTTCACGTATAAAAGTATATATACATACATACATACATATACTCACGGCAATAGATCCCTTGAAGGGGTAGCCAGAGCTAGGGAATTACAAATTCCCAAGCCACTTTTGGAAGTTGCGAGGGAAAAGATGGTGAAATAAAGGTTGTTGGTGATGGGTCTCCAACCGCATCGCCCGAAAATCCCTTAAAAGCCCCAATACCGTTAGTCGCCTCTTACGTACACCCACCGGAAGAAATGGGGTAGTGCTATTCGAAGCCGACACTACACAGCTTAAAAGTATAGTTGCCCGAATTAACGCCAAGCAGTTCCGTATCTACACATGAACACATTTGGTCGTCACAAAAACTTGTAAGTTCGTTGTAAAATAATGTCGCTGGATGGGCATTAAAATCACCAACTACGTACACACATTCAATCCCTGAGTTATTTATAATGGCACTTACCCCAGCCAGGCAATCCGTAAATAATGGTAGGTTCTCACTTTTGTCTGTAGGCATGTACACATTTACCACCATAAAACACTTATTATCGATACTTATTTTAACTGCACAAAATCGTGGGTTATCACACTCCACCACCATCACTTGTTGAAACCGAGCTTTACGCCATAGCAGCGCTACGCCACCGTACGGCCTTCCACGCAGCATCCCGGCGCTGGTATCTACAGCTGACGTTCCCGTACAACTGAACTCGTTGTCTATACTATTAAGGTATGGTATTTCGTTAGGTAGCAACCATGTCTCTTGGAGCGCGACTACATCACATGTTTGACATAATTCTCTTATGTCAGACACCGACCGCTTAACGTTCTTACAATTAAAGCTGACAATCTTGTACGTTGTATTATCCATTAATCTGTATTATCTTGTCGGAAGCCACCTTAACGTTGTTTATACTTTTACGCTTGTAATTTACAAAGCGCCTAAATATTACTCCTTCGGGCCAAAGGTTGCAATCAAGGAATATAGATAATTTATCTTGAGATACAAAGAACTTATATGCATTGTGATTCGATTCCTTTTGTATGTTTATCTTTTCTAGAACAACAGATTCTTTGGTTTTTTGGGAGATATAGTTTTCAATGTCTTTCTCGAAGGTATTTTTGTGAACTTTGGTAATAAATATAGGTACTTGGGTTTCGGCTGATTTGAAATTGCTGTTCTCACAAACTGCCATTCCCTTTTTGCCTATGTAGTTCTTAGATTTATTTTTTCGCCGATACTGAACAGTTTGCCAATCGCCTACGTAGTCGGTACCACGAATAGGGTTTGATTTTACGATTTCCGACATCGTAAAACTATCTTTCTTTGCAAGACATGAAGCCGTCGATTTCTTATCTATATGTACAGGTATAGATTGCTTTAACTCAATTGTCCGCGGTGACGATGACTATGGCTTCTATCGATTCAAAACGTTTTCCTCGAAGTGGTAATTTTAACTTAGGAAATAAAAAAAAGTCAGACGGAGCCATATCAGGTGAATACGGTGTTTGGTCGAGACTTTTGTTGAATTTTTCGCTAAAATCTTTTCACTATAATGGCTGTGTGTGATGGTGCATTATCATGGTGCAGCATCCATGAGTTGTGTTGCCACATATCTAGACGTTTTCGTCGGATACTCTCACGCAAACGCTTCATTACGCCAGAAAAATATTCTTTATTCACTGTTTCTCCCTCTGGAAGGAATTCGGAGTGAACCACACCACGGTAGTCAAAAAAAACTGTCAGCATCACCTTGATTTTGGAGCGACTTTGCCGCGGTTTTTTGGGTTTCGGCTCGTTTTCGAGACGCCATTCTGAAGACTGTTGGCTTGTTTGCATGTCGTACTCATAAACCCATGTCTCGTCGCCAGTTATTATACGTTTCATAAAGGTCGGAACTCGGGAAACCATGTCTTCAGCGA
The DNA here is from genome assembly GCA_963576735.1 of Bedellia somnulentella. Taxonomy (NCBI): domain Eukaryota; kingdom Metazoa; phylum Arthropoda; class Insecta; order Lepidoptera; family Bedelliidae; genus Bedellia; species Bedellia somnulentella. The sequence continues at coordinate 6,807,980 of OY755187.1, read as the reverse complement.
CATGCTTTCGCTGCGCTTTTTGAACAAAATTGAGCTCTTTTGGAACTAGTCGAGCGGCGACGCGTTTCATGCCTAAAATGTCAATGATTGTCAATGAATGTTGTGGACGGACTTAAAAGATATGTTCACCTCACAAGCCAACTCTCTCAGACTCATACGTCGATTTTCGAGCACTAGCTTCATGATTCTTTCGATGTTTTCTTTGGTCGTAGCGGTTGAAGGTCTACCAGAACGAGGCAAGTCTACTACTACTTCTCGGCCTTCTTTAAAAGCCTTATACCATTCATAAGCCCTTGTTTTTGATATACACGATTCGTTGTAGGTATTTCGCAATATTTTTAGTGATTCACCACATGAAATATCATTCGAAACACAAAATTTAAGGCACACTCTTTGTTCAACAATATTTTCCATTGTAAAAATCGCCGAGGACTCAAAACTATGACCAATAAATAATGTAGTTTAAAACAAATTAAATGACAGATCCCGCTCAAATTTTGCGCGCTAAATCAGTACAGTGCTACCAACATGCAGTAAAAAAATTTGAACGACCTCTTTTACGCGGGTCTTTTTATTGACATATTCCCGATACTTTTTACACAGAGTAGTATATATTTTATTGCGTTATATATATAAATCTTTCGTCGGGCGTCTCTTCCTGCTGGTAAAATCTCGTGCTAAGCCGACTCTAAATTCGAGATGGGTAAGTGTAAATCTTTTACTTCGCCTGCCCACTGAATAAGTCCCTTTCAGCTGATGAAATGATCAACGCCACCCATTCGCTTATTGTATTATTTTACAACAAATGGGCAAGGTGCATTCTTTTTTGAGCCATCTTTCTCAGTTCGTGTCACATGTGTTCGAGTAACTTAGGGTGGAAAGCGTTACTCATAAGAAGCACTTCTTTACTGTCCTGCCAAACCACAAATGCGACGTTTACTTGTACTCTCCATTTGAAGTGTCCTTTTGGCAGTTTCAGCTTTGTCTTATTTTTGATAATTAGAGGCATTTCCGCCCGGTGCCTGCGCGCAAATGTAGTTCGACGAACGAGTGCAATTGATAAGAAGTATTTCACATGGGTTTTTTTTTAAATATCAATAAGATAATAAACATCTATTAAACGCTATTTCAAGTCACCACCGCAGATAACCTCAACGATAAGGCATTATTTTTATTTTATTGCAATTTCCGCTTTCTTAAGGAAATATTTAAATTTTTGTTTATTATTTTAAAAAAATAAATGAGAAGATAATGTTAAAGCGAATTTATGAGTAAAATATGAGATTTTATTTTTATTCGAAAATTCAAATTTTGCACACACATGAGAATGCGTTTTGTCACAAAAGGTGCAGACATAAGCAGAAAATTTTTTTTGGCTTATTATTTCAATTACCTAAGGCATGTAAAGAAGATAAAATATCAACGTCGGGAAAAAGCGGTAACTTTCAAATGTCTATTTGAAATTAAGCATTGAATAATAAAACGCCTGTTTTTAAACAGTCATTACACAAATTTTGTAAAAGAAAATTTTTCTTACACTAGTATAGTATAAAATTCCCTTTTTTAACATATATAACACTTGCATGTATGATTGATACCCAAAAAGAAAACTTCGTTTGAAAACTTGACTGCTCTCTACTGGGCTTAGTTGTAACGCATATCTCTATATAGCTATAGATAGGCGAATATAGAATCTTAGTTATTAATTTATGTAGGTAATCGTAAATTATACATCCCTTTTTACGTTCATCACAAAAATTCAACTATTATCTGACTTTTGTAACCCCTATTTTTTAAACGATCCTTACCCGTTTGGACCATAGTGCGCGCGCCGGTGGATTTCATTATGATTATAATTACTTAAAATACTCGTACTATAAAAACTAACAGTCAAATCCGGGAAAAATCTAACAAATAGGCCAAACGACTTGCCAAACGACTTGTATAGTCGAAATTATTTTCAGTATGCACATAACAAGTCCTTAAACAATCGCGTCTTTATCGTTTCCATTTATTTTTATATATATTTTTGCTGTTACACTCGATTATATTATTTATTTCCCCTTGCGTCATCGTATAAAATAGCTGTGTACAACCTTGCTTCCTTCTCAAGTCTTGTTTTTAAATTCTATATCTCTTCATATTCCACGAACTGATAATTATATTCGCGGATAATAATTTAAAAATAATTAATTACAAAGTTCTAGTTTTGGAATAGTTTTATTTCTCTTTAATGGGGCTACACGAGACTTTGAACAAAGTAAATTAACTGAAGCGCTACCATTAGGTCCAATCATTCGCAAGTAGAGGCAACAACCAAATGCCTTCATTGAAGCGTCAGAGTACCCAATGAGCTCCACAGTGACTGCATTGCCAGAGTTTACACATCTAGGGACACTAATTGTGCCCATTAATTTTAAACTAGTAAGATATTTAAGCCAAATATCCACTGTTTCTTTGGGCACTATGGAGTCCCAATCTGTATTCATAGACCATAGGTTTGCATAAAAAGTTTGGCTACCACTATTCGCTGGGTGCGTGACGGCAGCGCCAACTAGCGTTCACAATTATGGCGGACATTGAAATGTCAAATGGGCGGGTGTGAACAAAAACAAACAAATAATTTCAAGAAAGTATCGTAGTTTATATATATTCTATTTGATCATGTAAATCTATAGCGTCGATAATAACCCTGATGTTTTGTATTACCCGTCGAAAGTGACAATAAATAAATTACAGATAGTATACACGGACTTTCTCATGGCTGACTTCACGAAAAGTAAGTACAGAAATAAATAAATGTAATCGAATAATACATTTTATAAATATTGCAGATGATAATTTATGACTGTATTGTTGTAAGTAATGAACTCTTTTTATGTATTTTCAGTTAAATATGGACAAATTATCCAAACAATATCCTGTATTCCAAGCAATAACACACGACATCACTTTCCAACTACAAACGACAATAAAAGGAAAAAAAAATGTTTTAGCTCAACATGTGCAAGATGTGAAAGAAATTAAATCTGAAAATAATAATAAACAGATTCTGCCAAAGCGTTCTTTTACTGGTAAAAACATAATAAATCTATAAAAATTATGAAGTTAGGTGAATGCTGTTGTTGATTATCTGTTAAAGCATATTGTTCTGTTCTATTATTGTGTTCTTAAATAAAAGTAAATTGTGTTATATAATTTGTTTTATTGAGTTCTGCAAATTTACTAATACACAACAAATATGCAAAATATCATCTGTATGGCAAACAAGTTTTAATAAAGTCTCAGCCGTTGCATTATCGACATGAATCCTAACCCAAGCGATACCGATGTAAGTAGTATCTGTCTCATCTCTTGAAAATTCCGTTTTATCACTTCGAAAAGGTGGCCTAACAATTCCTATTTCTTTTTAACTTTCATTTAAATTTTCTTTATTTGTGGAAGTCCTTCGTCAGCCAAAACAATGTCTCCATTTTCTAAATACCTAATCAACTGATCCTGATTCAACTGTTATTTGAGCATAGCTTTTCCTTCCACCGGCCACTTTTGATATAAAGGAAATGAAGCCTGCGGGTGTAATACCTATGAGCACCTTTGCAGTAAATCCTTTCTTATAGCACCACACACGATAATCAACTGTAGATGGTATTTCTACTTAAAACTCTGTACCATCAATAATGGCTCTAGTGGTACTGTAATTTGGATGAAAGCAAGCCGGCATTTGCAAGCAAGGTTGCTCGATGAGCGAAAGTCTTTACAATCGTATTACATCCTTGGTGCTTGTTTTTTTTTTGCCAAACTTGATAATCTTCAAATTGCTTGATATTTCAGTTTGAACTTCAGAATCACATATATCTTTGCCACTATGTGCATAAATATTGCAGATGAATGTTTTTCCTTAATTTCCGACACGCGAAAATATATTAACTTGGCATTATTTGTAAATTTTAGTACTATGAATATTTTCCATCATTTCAATTACACTTGATTAGCCGCCGAATGTTCCTTTTTTTGCCACAGTGCGCGCTGTGATCGATTCGAGTTCCCCCACCCCCTACTTTGCACCCAGCGAATAATTGGACCTATCAGGCCAAGTGGATCAAACATCTTGCCAATGAAACTCAGAACTTTCCTTTTGGTTAGTTTCTCATGATCGTTAATCACTGGGCAAGTAAACGTTAATTTATCATTAATAATATCGCATTTTAAGCCTAATGTTTTAGCTATATTATTTTTATTTATATCCAATGTATCAAAATATTACTTGTCACTGGGAAGTAGAGATGTAAAGAACTCGAGCCTTTTGAGTCTTAAATTTTAGACTCGGCTGACAAATTGCACAGTTATACCAAGAACCCCAGACTCGAGCACTTAAGTCTAAATAAAGACACGAGCGCAACATGGCGCTCGAGTCTTGATTCGCGCTCGAGTCGTTTTTAGGCGACGAGTCGCGCTCAAGTTCTTTTCCATTTGGAGTTCCTTTATAAATAAACAGGAAATAAAATAAGTAACTTTGTGAGATATAATAGTAATTTAATTATTTTTGTAACGTCTAATATTCTTAGTTTTTGAAAATCCTGCTAATATTATAAATGCGAAAGTTTGTGAGTATGGATGGGTAGAATATGTTTGTTACTCTTTCACGATAAAACTATTGGACGGATTTAGTTAAAACTTTACAGTAATACAGGTTATACGTCAGATTAATCTTTCCTATTAAATTAAAAGAGGTAAATATGACAAACAAAATTTAATCATCATGAAAATAATTCTTAATATAAACAAATCACATTAGGTATGTACATATTGTACATACTTAGTACACCTTTATTTTTTATTATATAAACGTTTAATCAAAAAAGTCTAACCATGATGCTAGACACATTGTGGCTTGTATGGTTTTATTACCGAGTCTGTCTCTTTTTTTTGTGATTAAATTACCAGATCTTGAAAATGCCTGTTCGCTCGGTGCACTTGTTGCCGGAATACTGAGTATATCAAACGCAAATTTTTGAAGGTGTGGTAATCTATTAGCTTGTTGTGTCCACCATAATATAATATCAGTGTCTTCTGTTTCTACTGGCATCATTAAATACTCCTGAAGTTCATCCGTTCATTTATGTTACAACGTTGATCGTATTTCGCATGGTAGAATATTTTCAATAACTGAAGTGGCTCATGTTCCTCTCTTTCAGAAAAATAATGATTTTTTAGTCGGGGGTCCAAAATAACTGCATTTTTTGCATATTCTGTCCGCAACACTGATATGTATTGATTTAATTTGTCAGCCATAGCATGTGCACAAGCATTCAAAAAATTGTCATCATCATAATTCTGTGAAATTTGATCCAACAGCACATCAATTATAGGTATCACGTATACCAAACTAGGGTATTTTGATTTAGAGAGTAAAAGGGTAGCATCATAATAAGGTTTTAAAAAATCAATCAACTTTTTTACTTGTCCCCAATCCTCAATTAGATACTTCTTGAATTCCTCAAAATTGTTGCACATATGATCCAACACGGCACGCATGTTATAGGCACGTTCCAACATTAAAATGTGGAGTTCCATCTTATATGTATTTCTTTATTATACCTCAACGATATCTCCACTATTCCATTGGGGGACGCAAAGTTGTTTTGTTATGCAGACGACACTGCTGTCGTCTTCAACGGCTCATCATGGGATGAGGTGTTCGTTTGTGTCGAATCAGGTATGTCCGCTATTGCAACCTATCTTACTAAAAACCTTCTTACCTTGAATACCGACAAAACACATCTTTTATGTTTTCACAAGACTCTAGCATCTCAACCTCCTGTCAATGTCCTTAAAATACATAATTGCCGCTCGTCTCTGTGGCCCTCAACCGCTGGTGCGGTCTGCCATTACCCTATTCTTACAAGAGCGTCCACCATCAAATATTTGGGTGTCACCTTGGATGAAAACCTTTCTTTTAAACACAACATCCATCTTATATTAAATAGAGTAAGGAAGGTTATAAACATTATGAGGTTGCTTCGTAACAGTGCAGATTTAGAACTCCTTAAACAAATTTACACAGCCATATGCCAATCAGTTATAGCCTATTGTTTGCCAATTTGGGGAGGTGCAGCCAAAACCTCAATGATAGAAGTTGAAAGGGCTCAGCGGTCTGTCTTAAAGGTAATGCTGAGAAAAAACTTTAAGTTTTCGACTGAAAAGCTGTATGAGGAATGTAGACTTCTAAGTGTAAGGAAAATGTTTGTTTTAAGTTCCATTATTCAAGCGCACAAAAAATATTTATGTGGTTTCTTTAAGTGTGGTAGATCTAAAAGGTCTCCTACTGTGTTGACAAAAACCTGTAAAACAACTTTCGCTAAAAGATTTTCCCCTTTCCTCCAGCCACATTTGTATAATAAACTGCTAAAGCTGTGTGATGTTCGAGAGTATAATAATAGAGAACTAAAAGTATATGCAAGAAACTGGATTCTCCATCTATCGTATGAGGCCACAGAACAATTGGTAAACGTAATTGACTAAAATATTCCTACCTAATCTCTCACGTACACTACTAACACATAATCATAGATCACATATTCATTATCTTATGTCACACAATCATACACACAAACATACACACACACACACACCAACTTACTTTAAATTAAGATTTTCACGGTCTACATAACTACATAATTATTAATTACCTCATCCAATGTAATGTAAGATTCGCTTATATGTCTAATTGGTATTGATTAATTGTTATTTCGGAAAACATTTTTGTTATTATTATTCTTATTAATTATAATTATTCCAAATGTTTGTATTAATTCAATATGTTTTCTCTGTTAATTTCATTTTGTAATGCTAATTGTGATTGTAAATATAATATCTTATTTCTTATATATATAATTTGTTTATTAAGTCATGTATTTTTGTAAATGCATTATGTTTAATTTGTATGGGTACCCACGATACAGGCTTGCCTAGTGTGGGGCCACAGGATAATATGTTCTACATTGATTTATAGTTTGTCAATTGTCTGTATAAATTAATAATGTATTTGTAGAATTTGATGTAAATTATGAATGCCAATAAATACTATTTGATTTGATTTAAGTAGGGTTAATCGTGATATTTTCAACAAATCACAAATATTAAAGAACAGTTGTTTTTTCTTTGGTGAAAAATTAATAAAATTTACCAATTTCGATATATCTGACACGACATTATTCAATTTTTCTAATCCTTTTTTAACACTTAGGTTCAATATGTGCGCTAAGCATCTGGTGTGAATGACATTTTCATAATCGCTATGAAAAAGTTGTAACAACTGCATAGTCTTTATATTGGTGGCCTCGTTATCTGTTGTTATAGACATAACTTTATTTTGCAACCCATAACAGTCAAAAAATTCCGTGATTTTTATTAATATTTCACTACTTGTATGCGGAAAAGGTATAAGATCGAAATCCAATATGATAGCATTCATTTTTGATTTATGAACAAAATGGGCTGTAATAACAATGTACGGTTTGTTCGTCACTGATGTCCAAAAATCAAATGTTAAAGACAATTTATTTATTGACTTTATGCATTCTATTAAGTTAGTTTTTGTGTTACCATAAAGTGTTTGTATATTCAGATTCAAACTATGGCGTGTTATTCCCGGGAAATTAGGCTTTAATCCTTTTATCATTTTAATAAAGTGTTCTTCTTCCACAACACTATGAGGGTGAGCACCGTGTATTACAAAGTTTAGAATCAGCTTATCGTACTTACTTGTTCTGTTTTCTTTAATTGTTTCTTTATCGTGATGATTAGCAACGTGTCTTTAAAATTGTATGCGACGTTGTAAGTGAAAACTGTTTCATACATTTTTTGCATTCATAATGCAATGACGTTTTATTATAATTTGTATTCTTAACACTTTTTGCCCGTTTAAGTCCGAAATCCAACATCATTTCAGTCGGCGAATCAGTACTGGGAATCGGAACACAATGAAGTACTGGCTTTTTCTTCCACGGACTCCATATTCATTCGTTGACACAATTGATTAAAACAGGAAAACTACAATCTTAAATAATATAATGTAAATAGTCTTTTATAATAGCTAATAAACCGTAACTGTGAAGTGATCCAACAAATACTATTTGACATTCACCACAATAATAAATATTGAGGGTAAAATAATAAAATGTTGGAACATTGTACCTTCATACGAAGTATTTAAGTTTATTGATTTGAAGCACAAGTAGTAATTGCATAACTACTTGTATTACTTGGTTACTAAAAGTATCATAAAACAAGGAAACCTAGATCTACATATTCGGGTGTCATAGTTTATTACAAGTGACAACATTTCGTTCTTTGAGAATTATTTAGATCGTGTCAAAAGTGCGTTCATTTTTTTACAAAAATGTCCAGTGCTGACGGTGAAAGATCTACTTCTCCTAGTATTTTAACAGGATTATTTCGAGAGAAGAAAAGAAAATTATTAGAGTCGACCACTCCAGTAAAAGCCGATAAACAAACGCAGGTTACGTATGGAGATATCCTAGACTCGTATGTGTATAAAAGAAATCGCTGGGACTCGTCTGATGTACGCCCTTGTACAAGCTTACTAAAAGATATTGACTTTAGTTTGGAAAAACCATGTGATCCAAGGAATCAAGAGTTTTCTAAACTGATAGCGTTTGAGATGGATCGAGTACCCGAAGAAAAACGTACTTTGACTTACTCCAAGATATTAGACTTTATACGGAAAGTACGAGAGGAAGATAGCTTAAAGGATGTTAGTTTGCCTAGTTTCTCCGATTCTGAATAGCATAACGAATAACAAAGAAAAAATATTAAATATCATTGTGTTGTAATTATTTATTGTCTCCATTTTTATTCCAATAATTATAAATAATAACCACAGAAGTAAAAAGGTAAGTTAAGTAAAGATTCGTAAAATAAAAAGCAATAAATATTGTTCCGTACCCACATAACAAATAAGTGTCGCGTTTTTATCCCTCTTGAGGTACACAGAACATAATAATGCCATGCCTAAAGGCCACATTTAGCATGTTGCCACATAAACTATGTATTTTAAATAAATCAACCTTATTACGCTCAAGACTCGATACGCTCGAGCTCTTTTTAAGACTTGAGTTCTTTTTGAGACGTGAGTTTTAGCGTGATTCGAGCTTTTTTTGAAATACGAGTTCTATTTTGGCGCTCGAGTCTTCGAAAAAGGACTGGAGCTCGGGTCGACTCATAGCTCTGAGTTTTGTTAGCACACCGAGTCTTGTAAAATTGAGCCGAGTCTATCGAATTAAGACTCAAAGACTCGAGTTCTTTACATCTCTACTGAGAAGGTCCTTGAGTACCTGGGGGTTGTTAGAACACCATTTATGGAGTGTAAAGCTACCTTTATTTAATAAGGATATAAGCTCTGTTTTAAGTTGAAGAAGTTTGGCTTCTGTATCGGTCCCACAGATAATATCATCCACATAGGTACTCAAAAGCATAGCTTGAGCAGCTAGTGGATATTCATTTTTATGTATTCGGGCTAATTCTATTAGACAACGTGTAGCCAAAAATGTGGAAGATTTCAAACCATATGCAGTTGCAAACAGCTAACAGGCTTGTTGGGGTCGTCACGCCAGAGAATATTTTGCAGCGAAGTCTGTTCTGGATTTATTAAGACATTACGGAACATTTTTTGGATGTCACATGTAAGTGTGAAAAGAAAGGTTCTCCATAGTATCAATATGTCAAAAAGTTTACTCTGCAGCACGGGACCATTCAACATGACATCATTTATTGACAATCCTGACCTAGATTTCATACTTCCATCTAAGACTACGCGAATCTTTGTTGTTAAACTCTCATCATTAAAGACGGCATGATGTGCCAAAAAATAAACAAAGCCACAATGAATATCATACATTCCAATGTCAACCTCCCTGGCATGTCCCAAAGCTAGATATTCATTAATGAATTTTTTATATTTCTCTAAAAACATTTCATCCTTTTTAAATTTTCTCTCCAGTGCTAAAAAACGTTGAAGGGCCACTGAAAAAGAATCACCAAGCTGAAGCTGATTTAATTTCGAAACAAGTGGTATGTCCACACAAAACTTATTATTTTCTAACTTAAATAGCATTGTTCTGCTTTTTGAATTTCATTATAAGATTTAATTTGAGGAACAGCTTGGGAAACACTTTCAGAAAACCAAAATTGCTCCATTACATCTTCTAACTTCTCACTATCACAGATAGCTAAGTTACTTACCACTTGCAGATGATTACCTTTATTAATTTGATTAGAGACATTTCCACCAATTGTATACCCAAACATAGTTTCTTGTAACATTGGACCATTTGGGATTTTAATTTGTCTTTTAAATAAAATATTAAAATAAATGTCAGCACCTAAAAGAATGGAAATATCTGTCGGAACATTAAAATCATTATCTGACAGTTGTATACCCTTTGGAATATTTAAATTAGAAATATTAAGCATAGTCAGGGGCAAGGGGGATGTAATGGTATCAACTACATGACATTTTGTTTCAAAAACAGCATTATTCACTGGAGAGTGCATTACAAGATGTACTTGCTTATCAATATGTTTGGATTTATTTCCAATTCCGATAATATTAGTATTTGTATATATTGGTTTTAAACACAATTTTTCCACAAGACATGTGGTTATAAAGGAAGCTTGACTGCCCGAGTCCAGCAATGCTCTCACATAATACTCAGTTCCCCTGTAATCAAATAGCTTAACCCGTATAATAGGCAACACAACATTAACAGAGGAATCAACTGAATGCAATGTGACTGCAGGGTGAGACACAGAGCTAGCATCTTTACGCAGGAGGGTATTATGACCTGACTTACAAATTTTACATGTAAAGGTAAATCGACACTTACCAGTGTGCGATTTTAAACAAATGTTGCACAAATTGTGTGATTGTACAAAGTTTTCACGATCTACTTTAGGAGACATTTTGAATTTAGGGCATACATGTATAGCATGATTTGGCCCTTTGCAATATGAGCAATTATTATTTGCATTTTTGGTAGCAACATTGGTTACCTTGAAGGTACACTTAGTGTTAACTGAGGTACCTTCACTATCTTCAAGGGCTATAGAGCGCCTTTCTAAAAATGACATAAACTCTTGCATAGATGGAATGTTCCTATCTAATTGATAAGCTCTATTTGTATATTGATCTAACTTCTTAGTCAGTATAGTTATTAAAAGCATATCCCAGTGTTCAATGGGCTGCTGTAAATTTTTTTAACGCATGCAACTGTTGTTGTATTTGCGAAATAAATGACCGTATGGAGGTCGCTGTACCCTTCTGCATAGATGGCAGCTGTAAAATTAAATTAATATGACTACAAATTAACCTTGCTTTGTTGTTAAAGCGTTTGTTTAAAAGCTCAAGCGCTCCCTTATAGGACTCATTAACAAGAGGTAAATTAACAATAACTGACAATGCTTCATCATCTAGAAACTTTCTTAAATAAAACAACCTTTGAACATCTGATAGTGAAGAGTTTTTGTGTATGACAGCAAGAAATAAATCCATGAATGGATGAAATTTAGAAAAGTCCTTTCCAGTAAAAATGGGTATATCTATGTGTGGTAATTTGGATGTTGAAATATTACTACCTTGCTTCACTTCAGTCACACTCAGATTTTTCAAAGTAGCATTAAGTTTCGAAATAACAGAAAAATATTTTTCTTTAAGAATTTCTACTTTTTCGGGATCACTATCGTCAATAGATAAAATATCTAACTGAACCTTTTCGTAGTCCTTGAATGCCATGCTTAGTTTTTCTATCCTAGCCTGTAGCATTTCAAGAAGCACTATCGGGATCGTTTATAAAGTTTTCAATACGAGTTACGGTACCTTTTAGCTGCGCTCGTGTCAGACGCAGCTTCTTCAGGACATCGTCAGAAGTTTCAGTCATACCTTTCGGCATCGTTTCGTTTGTTTACACTCGAACCTCGTAAAGTCAATTTGACAGAACGGCAGTGCAGCCAATCTCGTGGACTCGATCTGTCAGCACAGTTATTATTTTGGCATTACTTTAAGTTCCTCGCCTCTCCCATGGCCGAAAAAGAAAATATAAATTTTAAATGGGAGAGGCGGTACTCCCCGACAAAAGAACAGTCAGTTGGGGTCAGGGAGTCAGGTTCAAGAACCGACGGACGATCCGAGCCGTATCGAGCAGCACCGCTTTCTGCATTTGTGCTGGAACCGACACGCCACAGAAATCCAACCGTCTCAAGTTGGTCGCGAGGCTGGTTGGAATTAACCCGTTCGCGGACAAAACAATTGGGATTATTTCTGTCGAAGTCACACCCCACATGTCGGTGATCTCGTGAGCCAGATCGAGATATTTCCGACGCTTCTCGGTGTCGGCTTTCACGAGACCCTCGTCATGAGGGATAGTGACATCCACTAGAAATACCCTCGACTGCGACCGATCCCATACCACGACATCAGGCTTATTCGCTAGAATAGTCCTGTCCGTGATAACGGATCGGTCCCAATAGATTTTGGCTCGGTCGTTTTCTAGAATTGGCTCCGGTAGATACTTGTAATACGGCAGCCTCTGTTGCAAGAGTCCGTATTTCAGAGCGAGCTCCTGATGTAGGATTTTGGCTGCTTGGTTGTGTCTGTGCAAGTACTCAGTGTTAGCAAGAGCCGAACAACCGGAAATAACATGCCTAAGTGACTCTCCGGGACGGCCACATGCTCGACAGATGTCTGTGGTACCGTCCTTTAGGATGTATTTCCGATAGTTCCGCGTCTTGATAACCTGGTCCTGTATTGCACAGACAAAACCTTCGGTTTCCCCAAAGAGGTCCCCGAAACGCAGCCAATGCAGGGAGGCTTTACGGTCCACGAAAGGTTCGTGAAGTACCTTGTAAAACCTCCCGTGCAGCTCCTTCTCTTTCCATACGGACTCCCGATCAGAGGTGCTAAGTACCTCCGGGGTTCGCCAATCCTGTGAGGCCAACGATAAGGGAGTCAGTCCTTTATCACTAGCGACCACCTCTCCCTGAATACTATCATCCGTCATCATCAAAAAATAGTTTCTGAGGTTGCATATCTCGCGGTTGTGCATGGTTTTGGCACTCAAGAGGCCTCGACCACCACACTTCCGCGGGATATACAATCTCATAACCGACGATCTCGGATGATGCATAGATGAGAGGTCATCGTCGTGCGGACTCGTCTGTCCAGAGCGTCTAGTTCGGACTGAGTCCACCTGAGCACGCCAAACGTGTACATCAGTACAGGCATGACCCAGGAGTTAATGGCTCGGATTTTATTAACGCCTGACAAGTAGCTATTACGCACACTTTTCAGGCGTTCATAAAACTCCTCGCAAACACCCTGTTTCACGTCTGCCACCTTCACACCGATGGTTTGTGACATGCCCAGATACCGGTATGTTTCAGCCTCGGAGAGTGCCCTCAAATGATTGGTGCCGACATCGACACCATCAGAGTGCACGACATGCCCCTTCTCAACATGAATGACCGCACACTTATCGACCCCGAGCTCCATCTTGACGGAACCACTGAAATCATTAGTGATCGTCAGTAGCTCCGCCAATCTGTCAGCCGTGGGGGCGTAAAGCTTCAGGTCATCCATGTAAAGGAGATGAGGCAAGCGTGGTCCGCCTCTCCGAAACTGAAAGCCTGTCCCTGAATTCTCCAAGAGTGTACTTAGAGGATTCAGGGCCAAGCAAAACCAAACTGGACTCAGGCAATCGCCCTGGAAAATCCCTCGCCTTATATCAATTTGGTCATCCGCTGACCGTCTAAACTCAGGATCGTTCTCCAGCACCCCATACATTGCCCGAGGAAGTGTCGAACTGCACTATCAATTTTGTACAGCTCGAGGACCCTCATGAGCCATGTATAAGGTACCGAATCGAACGCCTTCCTGTAGTCTATCCAGCCAGCGGAGAAGTTCCGACGGTTGCGTTTGACCAGTTGGCCTACGACCGCATCGATGAGGAGTAGCTCCTTGCTACCGCAACTACCGCCCCTACATCCGTTCTGAGCTCCAGATATCACATTGTTATCAACAATGTGTTGAGTAATCTTGGAGCTCAGAACGGATGTCAAGGTCTTGTAAATTGTACAAAGACAAGTAATGGGGCGGTATTGTGATGGATCCGCGGTAGCATCGCTCTTTGGAGCTAAATGAGTGACCCCAGTAGTTAAGAAGTTCGGGAGCGTCCCACTCTCGAGGGCGCTTTGGAACTGACGGGCGAGAGTAGCGTGACAGCGCGTGAACCCCTTCAACCGGTAATGGTGCAATCCGTCCGGCCCCGGACTTTTCCAGTTCGGAGCCTTACGGATCGCAGCCACCACATCCTCCTCGTATATGTTGACGGGGTTCATGGGCGCTATGGGCTCGCACGCTCCCTCGACCGCCTCGAACCATCGGCCCTCTTCGTGATCAACAGGCAGCGACCAAAGCCCACGCCAAAAGGCAACTACATCGGCTTTTTCAGGTCGCTGACCTGTTGAAACCACATCGGGACGCTCCAAAGTTTTGTAGAACTTCTTCTGGTCACTCATGAAGAGACGATTCTGTTGGTACCTCTTTACCCTTTCAGAATATCGCCTAATTTGCTTACCCCAAGCAGCGATCTTCTGCTTCAGATCATCGATGCGCTCCACCAGTCTACAGGCAAACTCTACACTATACTTATTATAGTGTAGTGAGTGATAACGTAAAACGATAAAGTGTGTATTAAGTGTAGTGAGCAAAGTCGGCAATTAACACCAGATGAAGCATTGGCCTATTATGTGGATTTTAAATTGACTAGCCATTCCTATAAACAGACGAGAAGAAGGTCAATAAAGACTAGTCATAATGTGTTTCCATCATTCTACTGTTTATGTAAGTCTAAATCATTTTGTATACCACCTAACGAACACATTAGTGTTACTGAGACTCGCGCTGAGATTAATCTTCAGGCTGTTCTTAACAAAACAACTGAAAGATTAGTCGAAGTTCAATCTGAAGTTATCACTAATGTGTCACCTCGTTCATCGTTTACTCTTTTCAGCAAGTGGGGTTGTGATGGAAGTTCAGGGCATAGCACATACAAACAAAGATTTGACGACAGTAACGCGACAGACGAATATCTTTTCATTTACTCATTTGTCCCTGTGCGTTTGCAAGATGAAGAAGGTACGGTGATTTGGCAAAATCCACGGCCTTCATCGACTTTATACTGCCGTCCAATTAAATTTATCTTCGCCAAAGAGACAAATGAGTTGACAATATATGAAACTAATAAAATTATCGACGAAAGTAATAATTTATTACCACCTTTTTGTAACGTTGCTGGATCGCAAATCTCTGTTAAACATGAATTAATGTTAACAATGACTGACGGAAAAGTGTGCAATGCCCTGACTGACACTCGTTATACACAAAAATGTTTTATTTGTGGTGCTACGCCATCAACGATAAACGAAGTACATCCAAATTATACTAGCAATGTTGACATTTTTGGTTTTGGTTTATCTACTTTACATGCTTGGATCCGTACATTTAAATGTATTGCTTCACATTAGCTATCGGTTAGATATAAAAAAGTGGCAAGTTCATGGTGAAACTGATAAAACTACTGTGAAACAACGTTCAAAATTAATTCAGAGCGTGTTCAAAGAAAAAATGGGATTGATAGTAGATAAACCAAAGCCAGGTTTCGGCAATACAAATGATGGAAACACAGCTCGCAGATTTTTCTCAAATGCGGAACTATCAGCTGAAATCACAGGATTAGATACGAGACTAACAAATAGATTTCATGTCATTTTGAGAACTCTGTCATCGGGATATGACATTGATAGTTTTAAATTTAATAAGTTTTGTAGTGATACTCGTAAATTATATTTAGATCTGTATTTGTGGTACTCCATGCCTGTTACTGTGCACAAGATCTTAGTTCATAGTTCTGAGGTAATCGATTCTTGCCTTCTGCCAATTGGGCAGCTTTCGGAAGAAGCCCAGGAGTCAAGAAATAAAAATTGTCGAGGATTTCACGAACGCCATACACGGAAACGGTCACGGGTTGCCACAAATACAGATCTTTTGAGAATGCTTTTAATTACATCTGATCCTCTAATTAACTCATTTTGGGAAGTACCTCGCAAAAAATCAACTTCATTGCCACCAGAAGTCTTAGAATTAATAGTTCCTCCAAAACTAATCCCACGGCAATTAATTAATCAACATAATAGGACTGATGCAGAGGATTATTTAGAGTCAGACTCTACCGAATTAGATAGTGATGACTATGGATCGTCTAATGATGGTGATTGTTAATGACTTACTCAATAAATATATTGGTACGATTAAAATTGTGTTTAATTTTCTAATTCATAACGAAAAAAATATATAATGAAAATGTCGATAATATTGTCCCGCTAATTAGTACTAGACGAAACAGTGTGCGACGTAAGTTTCTGTCACTGTATTATTTTATATTCACATTCCAAATACATTCTCGTGTATGTACTTCTGCAATATTTTTTTCTGTGTCGAACATAATGAATGAAACACGTCTGTTCCGTGCAATTCTTGACTGGAGTCTGCCGGCCGATCTGGATCCAATACGCTGACGTTTAGCTACGTAGCCAATCAGCGTCCGCGGAGCGTAGTGACGTGCTATATTAATCAGCCGCCGAATGTCAGCGTCTACGCATAGCGTATTAACGTATTGTCGGTTATATGTGGACGAAAAAGTGAATATGTATGGAAATACAATAAACTGCGTAACGGTCGCTCACTTTCGGCGGCTTACAGTCAGTTTGGTTTGAACACGGCCTTACTGTTTATTGGACATAACTATAAGTAAAGAAATATTTGAAATATGTAAATAATACGTATGCCACTAAAAATAACATATAAAATAATAAAAAAAACAATAAAAGTACAAAAAAAACCAACGTCATGTACGAGTATATACAATCAGTTGATTTATAATACGCGAACCAAAATGTACTTACTTTACTTCGGCCGTTCAGAGAATGCGTTCCTGACACCTATCAGTTAGTCATAATAAAGTCAACATAAAGCGCTGACATAACCTTTTAATAGCGCAGTATAGATTTAGAAAAATATTGTTTACCAAGTTATTTGACACTCAGTTTGGAAAAAAATTATAACATTAATTGATAATTGATATAATAATGTTGTTTTAATGCTTATCAATTGTTAAAACGGTCAATATAGCAATAGTATAATCAAAATAGCAATGTTAGTCACAAAATCATTACATTTGTTTGAAAGTCAAGGTCAAAGATAAGTATACACCACTGATTGACAAAAACCGTAGTCATGTAAGTAGTCATAAATTCGCCAACATAGAAATGTACATAAATTAGTATTCAGCGTTTGAAAGAGAACTATGTATACAATTGTTACAATAGTATGTCCTCATTTATTAAAGAATAAACTTAGAAACACCATAAAGTTAAATATATGTATACATACTGTCACTTTTGGATTTTTAATTCCATTTGACATTTGACTTACCGTTTCTTTTGGTTTTGCAATCAGAAAGCAATTAGAAAATATATAGCATAAGCGAACTTTTGAAACATAGAGATATAGCTGACGAATTGGGCGTAAGAGTAAAAAAAAAACAATATAAATTACGACAACTTACCGCCGAAGATATCACTTATATGGACGTCAGAAATTATATTATTACCTACATTCCAGAGAAAAACAGTACTAAGATTGGCTGATGAAGGCGTTATTACAAAGCATGTGACATTTGACCGACCAGAATAGTGCAGCAATGGATTGGTGAACAAAATGACCTTGATCTAATGAAAGATGCCCATCTATTTTCTGTCATACCTATGCGTTTTATTTAAAAAAAAATATTTTTATGTTGTATTCAGTATCTAGATTAAAACATTGTAAAATAAAAATGCAAAAAGTAACCATCTAACCTGCAGGTTAAGATCCTGGGATTCTTAGACTAGATATGACTCGACAGTGGTAACTGAAATTTGCTTAGGCGAAATATTGAAACACATTAGATTCTTAAGTCTTAAGTTGACAGCTTTATCATTGTTAAATCTGTTAAACTCGCAATGCCAATAACATTGTGACAGGTAACGTGAGACAAACATATGCAATGACAAGTCTGCACTGTTTTCGTGGATTGTCAAAACGTTCTATTCAAATTTGTTGTATGTGACAAGACCGTAAAGTTGGTTTTCGTAAATTTATATTTTGTGTACATATTTTCGTAGCAGTTACTGGCTTTATAAATATTGAGGTAGATATGGCTACAATTTGCTGGATACTAACTATGAAATTTTTATTGTGTACAAGTTTTTGAACTGGTGGTATACATATTTATGTGGCCATTGATGTTTGCATATTTATCAGCACTTGGTTCAGTTTATGTTCGTGTATTTCTCTGCTACCAACAATGTTAATGTAGGAACATTGTAATTAAAATAAGTGTGACTATAATAATAATATGTAATAAGTGGAAGAAGGGGAAAGAGGCCTTTGCCCAGCAGTGGGACATAAATGGCTAATAATACAATAATAATTGTTTTGAATGAATAAATTATTCATTATAACCATTCTTTTAACTATTCCACTCTCTCTTCCTTCTTCAATAAGATGCCCCCCTTCTGACTACTCTTAACTGTACTTGTTCCACATCCATTGTATCACCATTTAAAATACAGATGTTATGTAATACTGCAGTAGCCAACAAATATTCTGGGATTTTTTCTATTGTTATCATAGGCAAACAATGCAGAATACTGCGCCAGCGGGTTTTCCATAAGCTGAATACCCTTTCAATGGACATTCTAGCTTATGAAAGGCAAAAATTATTATTTTTCTGGTGTTGTGTGAGATGTCCATTGTCTTTAAATGGTACCATTAAACTTTGATGGATCCCATATGCAGCATCTCCCACTAAATGGGTATCATTCGGGAAATGATTGTCAGGGTCTTGCATATAAAACACATCACAATATTTAGTTTAGTTTTCAACCATGAATGTTCCATGAGTATGTGTTAATCAATTTCTAAATTTTCCTAACTTTATAATACGTTTTTTCTTTTTACTAAACGTTTGCAAAATTACTGTGATGAAACACGGTCAAAGGCCATTTAAAAAAAATGAAATGAAACAAACAAGAGCGATTACAAAATGCCTCCCGATTCGATAGACGCGCTGTTAGCACTGTTATCACTTTTAGCGCGATAACTGAATCGGACCGCAAAACATCGCTGACAGCGATATCAGCGCTGACATCGTCATTCGGACCAGGGGGAAAGTTTTATCGTGGTGCTTTGGAGGTAACGCAGGGGCTGGAAACTTCCTTACATCCTCACTTTGTGATTTTTAACAGCGCAATCTATTACCGTTCCACCAGAACTTATTAAAAAAGCGCGCCGTAATTTGCATATTCATCAATAGATGGCACTGTTGGTAATTCCTACATCGCGGTATGATTTCTTCTTTAACCTCGTAACGCCCGTTGTATCACTAGAGGAACAAAACTCCTGTGACTAATAGTAACTATTAAAAAAAAAAAAGCCATAGGAATAGTTCTTGTTAAAGATATCATTAATTTTAATAATGGGCAGTCAGCACATATTTTTTTTGTTACATTAGAGATACATTGGATAGAACTTACAAGTCATAACAATTTCTATACGGGCGTTACGAGGTTATTAGAGTATATAAACCTAAAATTTTATGCAATATTTTTACAAGGAAAATTACAAAAAACGATGAAGGATCGTGTCTACTGCACATAATATTAACTCAAGATAAGAGATTTCGACATGTTTTGGTTTTTGTTAATATTATATTTTCGTAGCCATACAGACAGTCAGTACATCTAAGTTAAGGCGCAATATACTTATAGTATAGATAGATATGCAGGTGATTAAATTGTAGTAGAAGTTCGGGTGGAATGCTCCGAGATGGCGTTAAGTTTGCATTATAAACTAGGTGACATTAAAATCCATCAAGTTGGCTCTCTATATCCAGTGTATTACTTTACTCTATGAGGTAACGATAGATGATTGTTGATAGTCACAAACTATATAGAGATTACTACGTAATCAGACTAACCACTGCCCTAGCTATCGACAAGACTTTAGTCTATGACGTGCGAACGTTTGCTTTTGGCATGTTTTGTTTTTATTTTAACGAAAGAATGACTAAATGGCTCTCCAATGCGTTATAGTGGTAAGTTATGCCAGCTGCGAACTAGAGGGACCACATAGGCCCTTGGGGGAAAACAAAAGTGCTTATTTTCTACATAAATTCATATACTACTCAAATTCTTCAGCCAATTTTGGAAATTAAGTGGAGAAACGATTGTAAAAAGAAAGTTTGTGACGGGTCTCCAATAACTTCGCCCCATAACCACTTAAATAGTCGTAATACCCTTAGCCGCCTCTTAAAAGCACCCACGGGAGGAAATAGGGTAGTGCTATTCTAAGCTGACACTACACCGCTACCTACCTATATAATAGATACAATAACATAACATAAACGTTCACGCCGAATATCCCCGTAGGGGTTGGCAGAGGTACGAATACTTCTGAACATCACGTGACTTTGTCACCTGGTGTTCAGAGTACCCACGTTTTGCATGGACAGGGTTACATACTGTATATCCGAAACTTTTAAACCCGAATATTATTTTACCGAAAACTAATCGCCTTTTTTTTAATTGCCATAATATGGTTTCACCGAAATTTCAAATACCATATTCTTACATTCCAGATTATCGTTTGGTTTTTGTTTTTGTTTACTATCATTTTGATTAACCACTAGAACGGATTCCCGAAGAATCGAAAACCAGATATACCTTAATTCCGCAATATTGCTTTTCCGAATAATCACTATTCCAAAAAATCATTTTCCATATATTTGAAATACAGATGTATTGAATGATACCTACTGCTATGAATAATTTTGCAGGTATATTTTAAGTAAGTAGTATACCCCGCTTAGTAGTATACCATGCATCAGACATTTAGGTGCTCGCTCCGCTGCGCTACGCTCGCTCGTTTTATACATAATCTAACCTAACCTAACTGAATGTAACCTAACTTTTCTTTGTCTGCAGGGGGCTTTCGCCCCCCGACCCCCCCAAGCAGGGGGGCTCTGCCCCCCTGCACCCCCCCTACATGCAACCAAGCATGCAAACAAGCAAGCAAGTATACATACAAACACGCATGCATCCGCGTTCTATTTATAAAATTTTTCTAACATAAAAAATATCTGGTTAAAGAGATTTACGATATGTAAGACTATAGATAAAGTTACTTCGGTCTTTTAAACCTTTGGAATAACGAGATTATACTAAAAGATATAGTTGGTAAAAGCAAAAAATTCATTTTAATAATCTGGTTTTAGTTTTTCTGGGAAGTGATACTTCTAGAAAATGTACTAATGAAGTTGTGGAAAATAAAGCATCTGTGATACGTAAATTATGTGAACAGTTTTCTGAATAGTGAATTTCGGATTTGAGATATTCGAATTTTCGAAATGTTACCCTTTAGAAAAGACAAATTGGTGTAGGCCCGACCCAGGATTTGAACACTAGTCGTTTGCACGATAACCGAGTGTTCTACCCACTGGGCTATCACGGTTGCTATAGATACAAATAACAAATGAAAACAAACATAATTGTTTTGTACAATATTTATTTTATTTAACTTAGTTCGGAAAAACACATATAAATATATTACATTTCTAAAAGCCAATTAGGAGAACTCACAAATGTTCACTTAAATCATTGAACGATAATATTGGGTTTGTAACAAATTTAACTTGGTCACTAGCTTTTAAAATAAATAAATAAAATACCGATCCACCATAACCGATCTTAACACTTTGAGTTGAATACTCGTGTATCAATATTCATTTTTAAAGTAATATCATTTAAGATAGCTCTTAAAATAAATGTGTTTTTTTAATAATTTGTATTGAGTCTGTGAATTGCTAATGGTGTATGCTGTCTGCTTTATCTACTCGGAACTTAAGTATTAATTTTTGAGACGAGTTCTAGACAATCTTTTAGAAGTTTTAACAAATAAAAAGTGTCAGAAATGTTCCTTCTCTCTGATAATGGTAAGAAATTATATCTTTTGTGAAACACACTAGCCTTAAAATCTAGAAAACTAAGAAAACGCAAAATTATTCGCGTTTTATATACTTAAAGGCTTCATCCATTTTACAAAAAAAAAATACTCACTAAATGAAAATAACGTGTTTAGCAGCATAGATTTAAATGCTGGCAATACTTTTCATCAGAAATACCCCAAAAGCAAGAATAAACTCTCATGGATCCCCTCTACCTCTAAATGGAACATTTTGTTTGAATGCACCGTGACTATTTTGTCCTCTAAAAGAACCTCTGAAACGATTATTCATACTATTACGCATATACAACATACCTCCAGTACCAGATGGCATACATACTTCCTCTTCCACGGCTGCCTGGATCGCGTCTTTTAAGGAGTCGAAGTTACGAGCTGAAATTATCATGCTTAGTCTACGATTGCGTATACCGTCAGCAAAACGTTTAATTGCCTGTTTTTCGTTAAGGGGTTGTAAAATTTTCAAATTTTCTTTTTTTCCACCGAATTGCGAAATACTAAGATTCATGAATATTTCGGAAAGTTCCTTTCCAAATTCATCAATAGTCCTTTGATCCTGTCTTAGAGATTGTTATTTGTTTTGTAACGCTACCGGGCCATTTTTTGGTAATAGAGTTGTGTTTATATCTTTTAACAAATCTTCGACGGAATCATAAGAAGAGTTCAATTTAATTTTTGCATTTTGGGACAATCTATTTTTTAAAACGTAATTAATTACTTGTTTCTGACAAATTGTACTGTAATATTACGTATTAATATTGTATTGTAATAATATGTACGGAGAGAACTGTAATATTCGATTCCATCGATGAGTTGTTTTATTGAGTTTTCGTCATCATTTGTCAAAATCGGTAATAAGCTAAGCGCCGTTTTTAAATCAAATTCCATTTTTAACGTGTTTAAGTTACTACTAGATAAGTCACCAAATGTATTATTACTACAAACTGGCTTTACATTAGGGTGGGTCAAAAAGTTTTTTTTGGATTTTTTTTGAGTTTTTATTTCTATAGCAAAAAAAGTGTGTATATTGGGATATAATAAGCATGTGCAAAATAGTATTTTATTCTGTTTTGGTTCACTGCCTCCGGATTGGGTTTAAAATTTTGAAAATAAATATTTTAGATGTATTTTTACGATGAACAATAGAAACTATAGTCTATTTCGATAAAACACGCATCAAACGCATTTCAAACAATTTTTAGAGGCATGAGGTGCGGGGGCGGAAGGCGAAATTGCATTTAGCGCGCCATTTTTCCACCTCAGTGACGCTGCGGCTAGTGAAGTTAGAGGACGTGTTAGATAGATAGATAGATTAGAAAAATGGTTTCCGCAATTGGTCACTATAGGGCCATTTCACGTGGGCCACGGCCGTCATTCTATCCACCCGAGCTCTACCCAGAAGTCGACAAGTTGTGTCAAATGTTTTAAGTGATTTGTCATACTACCTGTCTTTTCCAAGTTGGTGTGGCGTTGGTTGTTCAAGGTGTTGCACTCGAACATTACGTGGTTTACCGTCTCTTCAGTCTCCATGCAGGCTCTGCATAGTGGGCTGTCTGTGATTCCTAGTGTAAAGTAGTGTTTGTTCAGTGAGCAGTGTCCTGTTATGATACCTGTAACCATTCGTAGTTTCCTCCTGTCTAGGTTCAAGTCTTTTAGTGAGATGTGGATCCATGTTCGGCATGGCTTCTTTGGATGGTCGGCATTCTGAAAGGGCGTGCCATATCGCCTTGTGTTGTTCTTGGGTTCGTTCCCTTAGCCAAGTGCGATATTGGTTGTATGGGATTGGTATGATCGGTTCTGGCCCTTCTATTATGTTGCTGGATCCTCTGCGGGCTAATTCATCGGCCGCATCATTTCCAAGCGAATTGCTGTGTCCTTTTATCCACTGCAATGTGATGTTGTTTTTCTTGGATATACATTCAAGTGACTCGTGACATTGTAGTTGGTTTCGTTGTTTTTCAGAGCGTATAACACTGCTTTGCTGTCTGAGAGTATTTTAATATTTGTATTTTCAACTTTTCTATTTATTATGGCTGTTGTTGCTAGGAGTAGGCCTATACATTCAGCTTGATAGACACTATTGTGTTTTCCTAGCGTTGAGTATGTCTTGATGTTGAGGTCATATGAAAAGGCTCCTGCCCCTGTTCCATCATTTGTTTTCGATCCGTCTGTGTATATTCTCAACTCTTTTATGTTGGGGTGGTCGTTTGGTTCTTCCTGAAGATTGACTTGATAGTGGTTGTTGAAGGTGTCTCTCTTTTGTATTCTGTCGCATGGCCCTGCCAATAGGGGTTGATATTCCATCGCCTCTGCCATGATTGTTGTATGTTTTATTCTGGAGTCTTTACTCAATGTTTTGTTTCGATCTAATCTGGTGGTGGCCATTGCTGCTTCTTGTGGTATATAAAGATGTAAGGGAGGCAGGTTGAACATAGCTTGCAGAGCAGCTGTTGGTGTTGTTTTCATGGCTCCCGATATTGCTATGCATGCCATTCTTTGTACTTTCTCTAGGTCTTTTTGATATGTGCTCAGCACGGTCCTTGGCCACCAAACCAGCGGGGCAAGCACGAGCTTATTATAAGATCGATAAAGGGCGTTATACGGAGATTTGATCAAGTGTCCTTGTATACCATATCCCAAAACATTGACTGCGAGCACGAGGCGCAAAGTTATCGAGTGCCCGGACGTAAGTGACGTCATAGACCGAATGTTTTCATCGATTTATTGAATAATATCGATATTTGCGAGCACGAGGCACTTTGCAATGCACCAAAGTTTTCGATTTCTGACATTTGGATGACGAAAACTTATAAACCTCCTGGTCCGAATGACGATGAAATGGATTATATCGCTGTCAGCACGCTAAATCTTGGTCCGAATGAACGTTAGCGCGCTTACGAAATCCCGCGTGACGTCATATATGACGTCATTACCGGCGCCATTTTGCGATTACAACGATATCGCATTAGAGCGTTAGCACTGTGAGTCAAATGTCAAACTGACGTTTAAAAAGTTTGAAAAGTTAGGGAAGTTTTGTTTTGTTAGCTTTTAAATTTTCATTTAAAATGGAAAATATTCCTGTAGTCGTCACGGACGAAAGTAATGGAAGACAAATAACCTTGAATTTAAGTTATTGTGGAGTTACAACGCACTCGATTGGGTTAGTAATCAAAGCAGTGGTCTATCAAGTTTGTTATTTCCGTTAAACTCAATTTTCTATATTCTTTTTAACTTTAATCTTTATTGTTGTATGATCTAAGGCATCAATAATATTTATTTTGTAAATCTTTTAGATAGCAGCTATTTGGCTAACCGAGTGCAATTATTTTATGAATGTGAAAGTGAGAATACAATTTCTATTGATGCCCAAAACGAGGAAGGTGTTAATGAAGTTGAAGCAGCGGCGGTTAATCAAAATGATGAAGGTCAGTAGTCAAACCTTATTTAATTTATACTATTCGTATTCCCGTAAGGCCTATTGGGATAAAGAGAAAGCGTGGCCGACAAATAAGATGAAGTGACGATTTAGGTCTCTGGGACAAGAATTGGTGGGAGATCGCTCAAGAACGCCTGGAGTTGGAAAAGGGGTGAGAGGCCTTTGCCTAGCAGTGGAACACAACAGGCTTATAACTAAATTATGATAATTTGTATTCTACTATGTATAAATAAAAAGCTGTATATTGAGGGGCTTAGAATAGCACTGCCCATTTCCTATGGATGGCTTATAGCCTTATCAAATTGTAATTTTAATTTTTGAATAAAATTGTAATTTTACCTTTTGAATAACCCCATACATAGAATTTAGTACCTTATTATAATGATACACTGTCACTCAAATTCCAATAATTAAATCTAAGCTTTATATTATGTGTATGTTTGAGAGAATAAATTTGTTTGTCTCTCCATTTTCAAATATTTAAGTGAATTATAATACAATTTTCATGGTTAAGTAATATAGTACTAGACATGCAAATTTTGTGAGGTATTAATTAATGATTTGTTATTTTTGCAGATGAGAATATAGAAAAAACCCTTGTTCATCTGGAACAATGACTGCATATTTTTGTTACTGGCACTGTATGAGGAGCACCAAGAAGAATTTAAATTTAAACGACACAAAAAAGTTTTTGAAACAATTGCAAAAAAAAATTAAAGATCAAAATTTTGCCTAGAAAATAAATGGTAATCAGTGCCAATCAAAAATAAATAGCCTCAAAAAAAACATTTAAAAAAATAAAAGATCACAATAACACATCGGGGAATGACAGAGCAACATGGCCTTATTTTGAAGTAAGTCAATGGTTTAATTGTGCAAGTCAAAATAAAGAGTGACTAAATAATTCTTACTTTTCAAATTTTTGTATTCTTAATAAGAAAATGTGTTAGCGAATGCAAGAAATTTTCGGAACCCAGGGATGGGTAGAACCACCTGCTGTTGCGTCAGAGATGCCGCTGAAGCAAGTAGTTCTACTAATATAAATAAAAACAGGAAAATTGAAAACATATTAGAAAATTTAAATGATCAGAGAAATCAGCGCCACCGACAAAAAATGGAAATATTTGACAATCTATTGCCACAAAAAGAAAAACACCACCAGAGAAATTGGTTGTTTTGCGCAATTTGCTGTGAAAATTTAAATAAATAACATATATATATATATATATATATATATATATTATATATATATATATATATATATATATATATATATATATATAATATATATCTATAAATCCCTAGAAGGTGTAGCCAGAACTAAGGAATTTAAAATTCCTTAGCAACTTTTGGAAGTTAAGTGGGAAAAAGATTTTAAATAAAGGTTGTTGGTGATAGGTCTCCAAATGCATCGCCCAAAAATCCATTAAAAAGCCCCAATACCTTTAGTCGCCTCTTATATACACCCATGGGAAGAACCGGGGTTGTGCTATTCTAAGCCGATACTACACAGCATAAATAAATAAGGAGTTATAAATTCAAACTAGATGTAGTAGATTGTTGACTTTGGGATAATTTTAATTTTCCTAGACTTTTTAAAATAGTCATTATTAATTAAGGCTTGGAAAGATTTATCTCATTAATAATTAATGTTTGGTTGATTGTTGTGAAATTAGTAAAGTTTAATTAACATATTATTATTAATTATATATGAATAAAGATAATTTTATTTATATATAAGTGTTCAGATGCAGAGACTGATTTATAGATGACTTAAATGACAACAAGTAAACTTATAACAAATGATTATTTTTATATATATAATTGTTTTATGTATTTAATTGTTTAAAGTGGGATTGGGCAGGCCGGATGCACCCGAACCGATGGGCCAAAAGAGTCACGCAATGGACCCCCGGTGTAAAGAGAAAGCGTGGCCGACCAAGGAAAAGATGGAGTGACGAGTTAGGTCTCTGGGACAAGAAATGGTGGGAGACCGCTCAAGACTGTCTGGAGAGGAAGAAGCGGAGAGAGACCTTTGCCCGGCAGTGGGACATAAATGGCTAATAATACAATAATTGTTTTGAATTCATAAATTATTTATTATATGCATTCTTTTAATTATTCCACTCTCTCTTCCTTCTTCAATAAAGAAAGAAAGAAAGAAAGAAAGAAAAACATTTATTCGCTGCTACACACGTACAAAGGAAGACACAGCACAAAAATAAGTAATTACAAACACATAGAAAAATAATAATAAAAAGACAATATCATACACACTAATTCCAAGATATAAAAGAAAAAAAAACTATAGCTGTATAACCTGCGTAGTAGCAACGAATTTGGAAGCTGCCTCAGCATTTAATAAATAAGAATAAAGCAATAAGATGCCCCCTTCTGACTACTCTTAACTGTACTTGTTCCACATCCATTGTATCACCATTTAAAATACAGATGTTATGTAATACTGCAGTAGCCAACAAATATTCTGGGATTTTTTCTATTGTTATCATAGGCAAACAATGCAGAATACTGCGCCAGCGGGTTTTCCATAAGCTGAATACCCTTTCAATGGACATTCTAGCTTATGAAAAGCAAAAATTGATTTTAAGTATAAAACAAAATAAAGTGGCGAGTGAGTCTCTGGCTTCTCCAATGGAAACAAATGGCGATAGTATATTTGTGTATTGTATATGTACTCAATTCAATATATGTAAAATTATTAATTATCTTTATAGTCTTAGCTACCCTTTTTTTATCATGAAACGGAGTTAACAAAATGTAAAGCCCAATTACAAAATATTCTAAGCTAAGAAATTTGCTTCTTATTAAACTTATTTAACATAATAATATTTTAGGGGATCCTTTCGTGGAGATAAATGATACACCGCGGTACACCGTGACTAATATTTATTGGATAGTGAAATAGACTCTACTTAGCGGACACGACTGACTAACAATGCTCCAAAGGCAACGACGTGCGGAATGCTGAGCACGCAATCCGTGTGCCCCTACACTCATCCCCCGCTTTTTCAAAAAAAAAAAACAAATAAAATAATTAACATACATTATGTAAAACACCAAAATTAAAACATCATAACACAAACAACTTAACTCGACAGCAAAAATAACACAACACGAGTTGAACTGTTAATACACAATTACACAATTACACATTTACACATTTTGAAAATTGGGTAAAGTAGTGGTAACTGCTGGCGTGATTTCTTTACGCAGTATCCTTCTTGTCTTTTTTACATATTTTCTATATAAGAATAAGAAGTAAATACATAACATCACGACCACTGCGGCCATAAGCATCGTCATGTTAGACAATAAATTTACTCGTTCCTCTATGTGCTGAGTAGAAGCACCATTTGCACCATTCTGTGCTATAACAATTTCTTCGGTTTTACTTTGCGTTTTTCCCATTATGTTACTGAAGATAGCAATGATTAAGTTTTTGTACACAATATTTTTCAACTAAAACCTTACACTAAGTATTTATACTAAATTAACTATACTTGGTCATCAAAAATAGTAATAGGTTACACGCGCATTTCTTTAAATAACAATCAGCTAAATGTCATTTTTGTTTACTGCAAATTCTCTGTTGTATAATTTAATTATAATGTAACATAATAAAACTTAATTAGGTAGACAGGATAAGCAATTTTTTTAAAATAGGAAACGAACCGGTGGTTTTATTGTACGACCACTACGCGTTTGAGTTTGTTTTTTTTAAGGGCCGGAATTAATACTTTATGTCTACTGTCTTTGTTAAGAGGGAGTTTATTACTAAAATTTGACGGCAACAGGGGAAACTCTCTTTGTGATCTCATCTTTATCAATAGTTGCTGACTGCTTACTAACAGGGCTTGTTTCTAACATATGTGCAGGCTTTAATCGGTCGATGGAAATTCGCGTCTGTCTATTAGGAAATTGAATCGTAAACCACTTCTTCTCTTTATTTATGACCTTGAACGGGCCTTCGTACGGTGGTTGTAATGGTCTGCGAACTAAGTCGCTTCTGACGAAAACGTGTGAACACTAATCTAGATCTGGGTGCACAAATATATTCCTATGATTTGAGTGACTATGTTGGGGCGAGTTCATTCCTCGTATTGTACTGCGTAAATTCTCTAAGTATGAATGTATGTCTTTCCTATCTGATTGTGTGTTGTCGATGTAAAAATCACTAGGTAATCTAATTCCTTGACCGTACACAAGCTCTGCTGCACTAATACCTGAATCGCTTCGAATTACCGCCCTTAATCCTAAAAGTACGGTAGGCAATTCATTTATCCATGACGTGTTATTCATTTTTGCCATAAGAGCTGCCTTGAGGCTTCGATGCCAACGCTCTACCAAACCATTGCATTGGGGTGATAAGGTGTAGTTCTGTTTTTCCTAACTCCAACCATTTTCATTAATTCTCTAAACAAATCGCTTTCGAACTGACGACCTTGATCTGTTGTGATAACTTTAGGGCTCCCAAAACGGCAAATCCAACCCTCATAAATAACCTTAGCAATAGTTTCTGCTGAAATATCAGTTGTAGGAAATGCCTCGGGCCGTCTCGTGAATCTATCTACCGCAGTAACGCAATACCTGTACCCCTCTTGCGAGGTAGGCAGAGGTCCTATGATATCTACGTGAATGTGATCGAAACGCTCTTGTTTTTCAAACTGTTCTAACTCGCTATTGTTATGACGAAGAATTTTAGCTTTTTGACAACATATGCATGATTTTGCCCACATTCCTACATCTCTGTTTAATCCCGGCCAAAAATATTTTTGAGCAACCATTTTACGAGTAGTTCTGATTCCTGGATGACTTATGTTATGTACACACTCGAATACCTTTTTTCTAAATATCTCTGGGACATATAGTCTAAGACTTTCAGTAGATATTTCGCAATAAATATTCATATTTGAATTTGGTACAATGAACTGTTGAAATCTGTAAAAATATTTGTTCGAATTATTAAGCAACGCTGTAATTTGAGCGTCGCCTTCCTGCGCAGACGCTAACGCAGCGAAATCAATGTATGTGGGGCAACTTATGCTCTCGACACGCGATAAGGTATCGGCTACTATATACGCTTTACCTGTGATATGTCGGATATCGGTAGTGAATTCACTAATGAATGAAAGCTGTCGAATGCGCCTGGGAACCTCGTTTTCGTTGTTTTTCTTACTGAATGTAAATGTTAAGGGCTTGTGATCTGTAAATATACATATTTCTCTGCCTTCTATTTGAGACTTAAAAAATAATATTGACTTATAAATTGTTAAAAGTTCCCTATCGTACGTGCTATATTTCTCTATATGTAAGTACTATATTTAAGCTCATCTTTCTTCATTCATTTATTAGTTCTACAATACAATACTGTCATGGTTCTAAATTCTAGTTGGACATAGCCAGAGCTTCAGAATTAACAATTTTGGAAATTAAATGGGAAAAAATATAAAAGAAAACTATCATTCCCAATGCGCCTCCAGCCACATAGCCCATTTATGGTAAGTTTCACGTTAACTCATTGTTTGAAATACATGAAAGAATCAATTAAATACATTATATATTATAGATTAACTTGTTTCTGTATTATAAATGTTTTTTTTAACTCTACAAATACAAAAAACATTAGCCACAGGGTAAAACTTGATTTTTGTGGCTTATGGTGGTTTATTGTGGCAAACAGTTACCAACAACACACAAGTTGACTAAATCGCCCATCTCTAGCCAACCGCCACTTAAAAAGCCCCATACCCTTACTCACTTTGTGCCTCATTCTACTAAATATATCTTATCGGTATAATATGCACTGTAATAACTACAAACTATTCATCGTGCCTCATTTGCTTATTGCTAACAATTTAATTTTACCTTCCTAAAATACACAGTTAGTATTTAGTTTCCAAAGTACATCGCTTAGCAGCAATTCTGAATTAATTTACTTTATAGTCTATCAACATTTTTCAATAAAAATATGTTATGTTGTATTTCAGTTTATCACCTATCAAGATTTAGTTATGGGATTTTATGATAGCACTCTGCTATCATTAATATTCAGTATGCAGTGGATTTATGTGCAAATGAAAGATTAAAATAAATTGTAGTTAAGAATTTATTTTAATCAACTTGTTCACATGTAAAAATCAGAAGTAATAATAAATAACAAAATTTGACATATGTCTTGTAAAAAAGAAGAATAGACAACAATGAAATTATTATAGAACTTAGAATGTCACACGACCTCTTTCGCTTCAACACTCCTCCTTAATTTCATTTCTCTAGACCCATCCCTTTTACACACCATTCAAATTTTCCTTTCGGTAAAGACTTTGTCAAAGTCTCCTTTCCTCCTTCCCCCCGGATCTTTACACAGTGCGGACGTGCTATTTGTATAAATAAATAGGTTCTTAACTATATTTGTTAACTAAATTAGTGACAATTAATAGGAGCGCATAGATACTCAGGAGATAGTTAAACTAGTGAAGCAGTGCAGCCGCGCTGTGATGAGTCATCGTTATCGCTTGGATCTATCCCCGCCTATTTACTACGCGGAGTAGTAGCAAACAGGCCATTCATCATACCTATCTGTCGCATGTTCCGAGTGAGTGTTTGCTCCTTTTCTTTCTTACGCATATACCTCCGCCGCGCCCCGACACTGTTGCTGCTGAAGGAAACCGGTTCTATTGCGCTCGCTACACGTACCATACTGTACTAGGCGAACATAAGTTAGCGAATATTCTAATAGTGCAATTGTAATAACAATATGCCGAATAAAACCGTACGCACTCCGCCAAAACAATGTTTCCTCAAGCCTTCGATGTCGGATTCTAATGTTTCAAATATAACTGAGGATTCTACTTTTTAAAATCAGAGAGCCAAACTGCCGCGCTTATGATAATTACAGTAAGTCACATTTTGGTCGATATTGAGTTAAGTATATATTCGGAATGTAGAGATAGGGCCTAAAATTTCTGTATACTTAAAATTTGAAAATGTGGTTTATATAATCAAATAAGCTTAAGCATAATTACAGTAAGACGCGTTTGGCGCCAAGGCATACTTATTATGATTGCAGTATGGGCACATACTGTTGATTTTTTCACAAAGTTAAAACTATTTCCTAGGTATTGATACAGTAAGTTATTTTGCTCTTATTATTTTTAAGTTATGAGTATTTTTCATCAAGTATCACTGAAAAATATTAACAGTAAGTACAATTTGCTATAGTTATATTAAGTGTTGGGAATAAACGTTAGTATACTCAACCTTAACAAATCTACAGTAAGAGTATATACTATATTAATGCTTAAAAGTTTCGCAATGTATTATTCTATTATCTTACCATAAGTACAGTAAGTAAAACTTACTGTGTATATGATAAGTCAGCGAATTAAAAAAAAAAAAATGTGTAGACGTAATAACAGCAAGATTCACTACTGTAATTATGTTTAGGAATATTACATCTTATGCGTAGACTTGACTGAAACAAATAAGGTAAACACGTTACTTACTGCAAATATTCTAAGTGCTTAAGCGGCCAGTACACAATGGCGGACGATGGCCCACTGCTCGCCATCGCCACTGTGTACAGGGGGCAATGGTGCATGATGGCGGACAATTGCCGATCGTGGCGCGCAATGGCGCGCAATGGCGAAGTTGTCGGTTTTTCGGGCACACTTCAAAGGAATCGTGGCGTAGCATGGCCGGTGGTGTTTCCACAATGGGCCATTGTTTCGTTCGTCACCGACCGCTCATAGATACTTATACTTTTTTTGGAATATTTTATTGCAAAATGTATTGATAATCACTATATGACGTAAAAATAACATAAATAGCGCCATAAATAAAATAAATTACATGCATAATAATAAATAAATAGCTGCAACCATAATTATTTCGACGTCCGTCGCAAGTGGATTGCCAGACAGTAATGAGCAATGGGCCATTGTGTGAACACCAATTGATCGTGGCCAACAATTGCCAATTGCGAAGCGTGGCCCATCGTCGGCCATTGTGTACTGGCCGCTTTAGGGTCCGAATGGGTAGTGCGGGGAGGGGCAAGTGCGTAAAGCAGTCGCGTTCCACGCAACAAACAAGGCTGACGTGCGTCGGAGAATAAAATTGGCGCCAAAATCACTCGTGAGTATACGTACTTTCCTAGCTTTTGCATTCGGGTCTATAATATTAGAGCTACACACAACACTTAATATTTTTACAGGTTAAAATATTAAGTTTAGTACTAATTTTACATTAATTTATCTTATCTAATTCGAAAATTGTTGTCGTAATCGTTGTACCTACCTACATATCCATAATATACAAATTACAATGAATTACTTATTATTCTTATATTAAACACGAAATATATACCTACGTGTGTAAAATTACTATGTCTTTACTCTGTTCAAAATAACATTAGACATTTAAGAAAACCTTTTTTACTGTCCTTTCAATCGGGGCGCACGGTAGGCCAAGTGGTTGAGCGATTGACTGCTGCGCGCCGTGTCGCGAGTTCGATTCCCGCACGGAACAAATATTTGTATGACCTACAGATAGTTGTTCCGGCTCTGGGTGTTGTGTATGTGAGTTTATATGTTTGTAAACGCACCCACGAGACAGGAAGAAATTCCTAGTGTGGGGCAACGTTTTTAAAAAAAAAAAAAGATGATTTTGAGTTTAATTACGTTAATGGAGTGTCATATGGCGGCAGCTGCAGTGAATACTTAGTTTTTCAACGACTTTTTTGCTTTTAATGTCATCCATATGCAAACGGAATAGAAGTTAAAATCGGTTGAACAGACAGTAAAAAAGGTTTCTTTAAATGTCTAATCTTAACGCGAATAGAGTATAAGCTGGTTTTACAAAATCTTTTCTAGTTTTCCGAACTTGTGTTTCATTTTTTAACATCGCCTCAAATATATTGGAATACTAAGCCTGTTGCCTTAGCTTGTTTGTGTGAATGTGTTGCTTGCAAGTAGCATTTTAATTTGTTTTCCAGACAAAATGACGTCCAGAAGTGACCGAATTCTGGCTTTGGCTAGAAAAGCAGCCTCAAAACCTACCGACATGAATGAACAACGTGTAGTTACCGACGTGAATGAACAACGTGTAGTTACCGAAGTGAATGAACAACGTGTAGTTACCGACATGGATAAGCAACATGTAGTTACTGACATTAACACAATGTGGTTGCGGTATGTAAATTTTAATGATCATCCAAAAATATTTGATTTTGATAATGAATACAGAAATTCACGTAGTGCTGTAATGGCAAATTATATGACTGACTTTGATAGGTTGCTTTTTGAGAAAAAGCCTTTTGATGAAGATTTGCTCAAATGTAATGAAACTCTAACAAGTTCGGATCAAGAAAACGAAAATTCACAAATTAATAATTCTCATAGCTTATTCGAAGATTCTGATGATAGTGTTAAGGACAAAGATTATATACCTGCGGGGCAAGCACGAGCAAAAATGGCCATGTCGATATACACACTATCTTATCGAAGTTTTCTATCGATCTCTTTCCCAAACTGCGAGCACGAGGCGTACTGTACATAGTACTCGATACAACCATCAAGCCCGTTAAGTGTTATCGAGCTGTGAAAGTTGTGGTATTGAACCATTTGACCGACATTTACAGTTCAATCAATTAAGGCTAGTTTCAGACTCTAAACACCTTCAAAGTCACTTCCAAGTAAACGTTTTGTTGTCTATTATTATCACCCTAGTAAATTAAAAATACATTGACCGCAGTGAACAGTCGTGCACACATTCAACTCTTGAATTAGTAGGATAACATTACACATAACATAACTGACAGATGATTCAACCATACATATTTTTACCAAAATAAACAATAATGGCTGCTCATCGCAACGAAATTAAAAATGGTATCAGGGATTATGAACGATTAAGACGAATCTGCAACGAAAAACTGAAGTATTTAACACATAGAAACCACTATGATACATCGTTATGCTGCAAAATGCCGATACTGAAGAAGAGTTGTTAATTTGTGAATTAAAGACTATCAGTTATTTTCCGTCATGAATTCAAGCAGCACTGTGTCCAAGAAATGTGACGATATAGTCTAAATTAATACGAGATCATATTTCATCATATTAAGTCAACCTCAAAGTTATAAAAGAAAACCTGCATATAACGTATATGTGCGTTTTCTTGTGCATAAACTACCTTTTTAAAAAACTACAAACTAGTCTACTTAGTCAAGCAATTTCATAAAATAACAGCCGGTTTGTAAAGTACAGTGGAAACAAAAGCTAAGATCTAGGCAGCAACCCAAGGTATGTTTACATTAATAACAATGCAACAGTTTAAAGTTTGGAATAAGCCAACTAACAAGAAACAAATGAAACTTTTATGCTATGTCATGGTATTGCTATGTAGGCCTACATTATGTTATTTATTGTAGGCCTAGAATCAGCATTTTCAATATTTTTTTGAACTTCTTAACTACTAAAACTACCTAGGTTGTATTTATTTACATGTACCAGAGTAGGAAGAATTCTGCCACAACTCATATAGTAATGAGATTTGAGATGATGATAATTATTGGCATATAACATATTTATTTGTATATAGAGTTTACTTAGAATTAACATTACCGCATGTTGTTGTATGAGGCAACTAAAATTTTGGGCCCTCTTAATGTTTTTTGGGCAATGGCAGAGTCCATTATGATTTTACCACCAAATTGTTTCATTTAAATGTATCTTATTTAACTGAAAACATATTTTTAATTAGTTTTATTGAGTTGCTAATGTTTATTGTGTATAGTGTCGGTTGTTGTTAGAGGCAAAGTCCCTGAAGGATTTCTATTTTTGAGGCTCTATGGGTAGGGTAATTTATGAATCCTATCTACATTTTTATTTATTTTCCAAAAAGGGTAGGTTTTGGAAAATACATAAAAATGGCTATAAAGCAGTGTAAGAGGAACACCATGATCTATCGCCAACAATTATCTGTAATATTTTCTTTAATTTCAGGATAATGCAGTAGTTAAGATCAAAAAAGTATTGTGGTATGAACAAAATAAAAGGTAAACTTTAAAATTAATCTTAATTAATTAAAATGTGAATTGTTTCTTTCCTTCTAGCTTTAGCATGTCTTAGTTTTCTTTATTTGGCAAATCAAAATCCTCTTATGTTATATTTTTTACTACTTAAATAAATTATTACATACATAGATTTTAAAATACAGTAACATTGAATACTTTACACAGAAGGTGCAAAACATAATGTATCAGCAGTAATAAGAGCATGTATGAAAAGATTGATGGATGTAAACAAAGCTAGAGAGGTTTGTCAGGATCATACGAAGTGGCAATCGATATTCTCTGCCTACCCCAATGGGAACTAATGGCGTGAGTATATGTATGTAATCAGGCAACTAAGTCCTCTGTCATATGTCAATGACATTCTGTGTGTTGAATAATGCCACAGAGTATGACTTTTCTCTGTGGGTAGCTCATATTGCCCCACTATAAGTGAGGCTTGTAAATAGTCAATAAAAATAAAATTTGTGGTATTTTTATTTATTTCAGCACATCAAAATGAAATTGATAAAATGGACAATGGTCAAACATTCAAATACTCAAGACACAGAAAATGTAAAGTTTTATTTTAATCATTTTACTTGAAAAAGACTAGTATATTTTTTGTGCTTTCATTGTTTTATTTTCATCACCTTACATATTAGAAATAAATTATATTGCAGCAGTAGTAATGAATGTACTAAAATATGCAACTAGCATATGGGCAACCGTTAGGTTTATTCCCTTTATCCTCCCTAAGGCGGATATTTGGAAAAGCACATCCTTCTATCCACCCTGATCGGGGTGGATAGCCGATAGCCTTAATTCTCATGAAGTGCTTTTTCCGATTTTCTACCCTGCCTACGTACAGTAACTTACAGAAAAAAGACCCTAAGTTAAGATTTGTCACAACGGTCATTTTAAATGGTTTTCATCCTTACTTACTAACCCTACAGGTGTTTACCTGCAATTTTATGATTATATTATCTAAAGTATATGAATGTTCACGAAGTTCCTAGGAAGTGAGATCCCTTAGAAGTATATTAATGTAAGGTTATGTGATAGAGTGAGAAATAGTGTGATTCGTGAACGAGTAGGTGTGAAAGATGACGTAGTATGCAAGATAGAAAAAGGAATGTTAAGGTGGTTTGGGCACATAGAGGATTGATGAAAATAAAGTAGCGAGAGATATATAGAGCCAATGTGGATGGGATTGTTATTGTTAGTAGAGGACGGCCTCGTAAAACGCTTCAAGACCAAATAGAAAAAGTTCTAATAAAGTGGGGGGTCCGAAGTGAGAAGAATAAAAGAGCATGTATGAGAAGAATAGTGAATGTATGGGAAGCAAGAGAGGTTTGTCAAGATCGTACTAAGTGCAACTCAACCATATCGGTTTAGAAGCGCCTCAGGGTTTGAACCCTCATTGTCTGCACGATAAGTAGTGTTCTGCCCACTGAACTATCACGGTTTATATAAAAAACTTGAATAGTACATTACATGTACATACAACCATAACTCATGGCTGTAAATCCTGAAAAAGGTTTGCCAGGGATTTGAATTTATTTAGTAGCGACTTCTGGGAGTAGAGTGGAGAAAAAATATGAATGGTTGGTGATGCTTGGCTTATTTAACAATTATTTCCTCACCTAACTAAGAGAAATGTCTGAAGATTTTATTTCTAAGGGGTTAGGGATCTGTAGCTGTGATTATATTATGCATTCTAAGTCATCATTCTAAGGGTTTTTTTAAACATAATGGACACTGCCATGTCAATATATTTAATAAAATATCATGTATGTATGAAAATCCAGGCTGCTGTTGTCAAAAACAATGTCAGACATATTTAAGACTAAGAGACAACAACAATATTTCAGTACATAAATACTGATAGACACAAGAAAATATATCTTTCATGGAATTATGTGAACTAAAATACATGGAGACATAAATTTTTTTTCAGAAACCAAATACAAATCAGTAGTTAAAAGAAATCATACTTTGAAAGCCTTTTATTATACTTACTAATGATTCCATTAATGATAAAATGGCTTGATGTCATCAGGGCTCTGTGCAGTGTGTTTCTGGGCTAACACCAAAATACTCAATCATTTATTGCATTCAACAATGTATTGTGTATGTCAGTTCTTATTTATAGATAAATTCATAGTTCTACATTAAAGACCCGGTGGGGCACAGCAACTTCTTAAATCTAAGTTATTTTATAATAAAACTAAATTGGAAAATAGGTAGTACACTGT
Source organism: Bedellia somnulentella (assembly GCA_963576735.1). Classification (NCBI taxonomy): domain Eukaryota; kingdom Metazoa; phylum Arthropoda; class Insecta; order Lepidoptera; family Bedelliidae; genus Bedellia; species Bedellia somnulentella. The sequence goes on along the minus strand of OY755187.1, from coordinate 6,769,020 downwards.
CCATGCAAAACGTGGGTACTCTGAACACCAGGTGACAAAGTCACGTGATGTTCAGAAGTATTAGTACCTCTGCCAACCCCTTCGGGATATTCGGCGTGAATGTTTATGCTTATGCTTATTATGGAAAATAGGAGAGGAGGAGGAGGAAATTATATAGAAGAAATTATAACTTTCATGGTTATGGACTTTAAAAAGATGTGTGTTTGATGAGTTCTTACAGGTTCTCCTCACAACCATACACCTATCGTATGCAAAGTAGATGTGTGTTTTATCTTAAAAGTTACCATTTATCATTTAAAAAACATAGATTAATCTTTTTATTTTAAAGAAAATGAATATTTTATTTCATAATTTTTATTATATTTAAAAATGAGGTAATTTACAATAAAAGTAATAAATTATTCCCTTATTTAATCCCAAAAACTGATTCTTGATTGATGTATGAATGACTATAAATCCAAATAAGAGAAACCAGAGCTTCACATCTTGAATCTTCTGCTACTTCTGAAATTAGAGTGGAGAAAATTTGATAAGTTATTGATGGTTGTTGTTGCTTTTCTTATCTTAAAACTTTTCACTTACTCAAATTTAAGAAGCGGCTGATGTATTTCATATTCATAAGCTCTGGCTACCCAGAGATTAGATTAGGGATTGACAAATGTGATTCAATTATCCATTCTATTTCATCATATTGTCACAATACTGATATTGGATATAGTTGAAAATGGGTGACTTACAATTAAAGTATTTACTTTCCAAATTATGTATACTTACCAATTGAACATAGTACAAATATGATTTTAGTCCATTGGGAGGCATCATGTATTACATCTTAAATATTAGGCAATTTATGTTTTGTCTTCAATTGATATAGAATTTATTCCCATCAAAGAGGAAATGCTGCCAGTATTTTAGGCACGATACCGTTCTGCGAGAGCGATGAATTTCATGAAATTTTCCATCTTTAGTAGGTATTTATTAATTTAGGTTGTGAATTGTCTGTGTAAGTATTTTTAATTATTCTTGAATAAAACGGTTGTATTCCCATCTTAAATCCCATAACTATATCTTGATATGTGATAAACTGAAATACAACATAACATATTTTTAATGAAAAATGTTGATAGATTATAAAGTAAAAATTCAGAATTGTTGCTAAGCTATGTACTTTGGAAACTAAATACTGTGTATTTTAGGAAGGTAAAATAAAATTATTAGCAATAAGCAAATGAGGCACAATGAATAGTTGTAGTTATTACAGTGCATATTATACCCATAAGATTTATTTAGTAGAATGAGGCACAAAGTGAGTAAGGGTATGGGGCTTTTTAAGTGGCGGTTGGCTAGAGATGGGCGATGTAGTCAACTTGTGTGTTGTTGGTAACTGTTTGCCACAATAAACCACTATAAGCACAAAAATCAAATTTTACAATGTGGCTAATGATTTTTGTATTTGCAGAGTTCAAAAAAACATTTATAATACAGAAACAAGTTAATCTATTATATATAATGTATTTAATATATCAACTTTCTGTTTTTTAAATAAATCTAACTTAATATTACACAGAATATAATAAAAAAAATATATGAAAAGTAACACGACAAAATTAGGCCTTCTATATTATCAACAAATTAGGAATTCCTTCAAATTAGCAAGGTGCTTTAGCTTTTACATTTTATACGGTTGAATTTATTGTAAAGGTGGCAACGTCGCATAAAAACATGGACGTTAGATGCCTATGAATATAAAATAAATTTGCTATTATACAACGGAGGTCAAGTTAACTATTTTTTTTTTTATTATATTCTGTGTAATATTAAGTTAGATTTATTTAAAAAACAGAAAGTTGATATATTGAATAAACCCATAATTGTTAATATACAAATATATGTATATTAACATGCATTGTCCAACCCATCTGAACCCACTACCACATCAATGTATATGTATTTAATTGATTCTTTCATGTATTTCAAACAATGAGTTAACTTAAACCTTAACTTAACTTACCATAAATGGGCTATGTGGCTGGAGGCCAATTGGGAATGATAGTTTTCTTTTATATTTTTTCCATTTAATTTCAAAAATTGTTTGAGGAATTGTTAATTCTGAAGCTCTGGCTATGTCCAACTAGGATTCATTTAACCATGACAGTATTGTATTGTAGAACTAATAAAAAAATGAAGAAAGATGAGCTTCGGTTTTTCCTAAATGTTACATATTATGGGGTTATCATGGAGATGAACAGTGATATTGCAGTATTTCCATAATTAAAGATAAATAATAAGATCCTTGCATTTGTTATAATATTATTATGTTCAATAAGTTAGATAAGAAGAAAATTTCTTAGCTCAGAGTATTTTGTAATTGGGCTTTACATTTTGTTAACACTGTTTCATGATAACAAAGGGTGGCTGGGACTATAAAGATAATAATTAATCATTTTACATTTATTGAATTGAGTAAATATACAATACACAAATATACTATCGCCTTTTTTTTCCATTGGAGAAGCCAGAGACTATCACTAGCCACTTAATTTTGTTTTATGCTTTGTAAATACACTTACCTCTTATTTCACTTTAACCATAGTTCTCGTGTTATGCCACAGTTTTTCTTAAAAGCTATCCAAACGGATAATATCATCATTAGAAATATTGTTATTGGATTCTATTTGGTCTTCTTCTTAATCTTTATACTGGCAGTGGCAGACCCAAAGGATTAATTAAATAGCAATTGGGTCGTAACGTAAGGTTGCTATGTCATATGTTCATTCATGTATAGTTGTAAATTATCACCATCCACACAATTATTGAAGAGGAAATACATTTTTCTAAAGTTCGACGGCACAACTTAGTGTTATAATTAGTATTTTATTCACAAATTTTTTTCACTACACTACAAATGAAGTAAAACTAGTGCACCTTTTGAGCAAAATCAAAGAAAGTACTATCAACAATCATCTATCGACACCCCCAAAGCACCACGATAAAACTTTATAAGTTTTCGTCATCCAAATGTCAGAAATCGAAAACTTTGGTGCATTACAAAGTGCCTCGTGCTCGCAAATATCGATATTATTCAATAAATCGATGAAAACATTCGGTCTATGACGTCACTTACGTCGAGGCATTCGATAACATTGCGCCTCGTGCTCGCAGTCAATGTTTTGAGATATGGTATACAAGGACAAGTGATAAAATCTCCGTATCACGTCCTTTATCGATCTTATAAAAAGCTCGTGCTTGCCCCGCTGCTTCTGATACAACCGACACTGATTGCGAAGATTCACTGATCTCTCGTGTTAGAACATTTATTCCAGAAGAAGATACTACAGCAATTGAAACCAATGACTCTGGCATTAATATTAACGGATCTTTGCTAGAACATAATTCAACTCAAGTTAATTGTGAGAGTGTAGTAAATAATGTTAATAATAGTTTGAATAATTCGGAACAAATAAATCTAATTAATAATCCCGTACAAGAAGGAAAAGGATTAACTAAGTCTGGTTTACCACGAAAAAGACAAGTGTTTGTAGAGCCATTTACAGAAAGAAATAAGATTAAAAAGCAATTACTAATTGAAAAGCTATCACTTAAAACGGCATGCACGGAAAATTGTAGACGAAAATGTTCGACGAACATTAACGAAGACCAAAGAAATACTGTATCTGCCTAGTGATATTAATGTGCCAATAATGTACAAAAACTTTTGCGAAAAGTTTCCCAATTTGAAAGTATCTCTAGAAACTTACCGCACAGTAGTAAAAAATGAGTTAAACATATCTTTTACACATCTAGGAAACGAAGAATGTGAATTATGTGCAATATTTAAACTACATAGCCCAGAACATAATAAAAATCCTGAAACTACCTGTGATGTTTGTAACAAGTAAAATGCTCATAAACTAAGATATACAGAAAGCCGAATAAAATATAAAGAAGATGTAGATAATGCTATTGTTGACAAAACTACTATTCGTTATTCCGTAGATTTACAAAAAGTGATCATGTTGCCAAGATTAGACCAATATAAAGCCGCAATTTTCTGCCCCAGAATAATTGCTTTTAATGAAAGTTTCGTGCCTTTGGGAAAAACATCCAAAGATGAAATGCCATTCGCAGTTGTTTGGAATGAGTCTATATCAGGTCGCCATCAACATGACATAATTTCAACATTTAGGGCTTTTTTATTTCACAAACGAGATGCCGAAAATGTTATTTTGTGGGCTGATAATTGTGCATCCCAAAATAAAAATTGGGCATTGATGTCGTTTTTAGTAAATATTATTAATAGTTCTTTAATATCTGCGAATACAATCGAGATACGATATTTTGAACCAGGGCATACCTTCATGTCTGCTGACCATTTTCATCATCAGGTTGAGAAAATGTTAGGTAAAAATAAAGTGTACGATTTTGATGATTATGTCCAAAGAGTAAAAATGGCAAATAATCGCAAATGTATTGTCAAATCATTGGATGTTTCGGACTTTTATATATATGACGACTTATCGTCGCAATATAAACTGAGAAACATGGAAGACAGGGTTTACCTCAAGGATATAATGGTAGTTAAAGTTGAAAGGGGTCAATTCGTGCTTAAGTATAAAACGGGTCATAATGAGATGTTTCAATCATTGGACTTCTTACAGGCTAAAATTTTAAAGACCCAAAAGTTCCCAGAGGTTAAGTCTAAAAATATTCCACGAGGAATCACTGCAGATCGTAAAGCAGAGATTATACAGAAAGTGTCGGCTTAGAATAGCACTACCCCGTTTCTACCGATGGGTGTACGTAAGAGGCGACTAACGGTATTGGGGCTTTTAAGGGATTTTTGGGCGATGCGGCTGGAGACCCATCACCAACAACCTTTACTTTACCATCCTTTCCCCACTCAATTTTCCAAATGTGGCTGAGGAATTTCTAATTCCTTAGCTCTGGCTACCCCTTCTAGGGATTTTTAACCGTGAGTATATGTATGTATGTATGTATACAGAAACTTGTACCTCTGATGCCTGAGAATAGAAGGGGTTTTTGGTTAAACATTCCGGTTTCAAATTTCACAACCAATCTATTAACAGAAGAGTTTTAAAACTCTACGGTTAATATAAAAAAATGTGTTCTTATAAACACAATTTATGTAAGCCTGTAAGCAAATATTATTTATGTAAGCCAGTCAGTTAAAAGACATTTTACTTTCCTACTATAAACTGCAACAACGCCACTATATTGTTAATTTGTAAGACTGTTTTTTAAGTTCGTATAACGAGGATCTCATGATCTATATACCTACATATAATAGTTAAGTTTTATATCAACCTAAGTAGTTAAATGACTTACAAAGAGTTTAATGTGCCTTCATAGGCTATTTTTATAATGAAAAAATCCAAAGAGAAAACTATCTTATTTTTTGGAAACAAAGTGTTTATTTTAGATGTTTATTGTTTTTTTTCTTGTGTACGAAGGAGTACAAACACGAGTGACTCAGTTTTTTTATAAACAATGTTTAGTTTATTTGGTTTTTGATTGTTTCTTGTATGAAGCCTGTTGCGCAGACACGAATTGTAATTTTTTAATGTTAGCTTTTATGATGATTCCAAATGCTTCAAAGACTACCTACACTACATAAATGGAACTGATTATTTAATTTTAGAGTATTAATAAAGCTACTACTATAAAGCTGTTTAGTTTTTACTGTGTACCTACTTCTATTAAACTATAATTTAAAAAAAAACTTTTGTTTATTTTATCCCAATAATATCGAGGAAGAGTAAATAATTATGGTTCATGCTGATGCCACAAGTTTTCATATTGATCCTAGCTATAATCACAGTAAGTGATTGAATAACATTAGGCAAATTGTGCAATGTTTGTTATTCTACCTAAACATTTACCTCATTCTGTTATCATTGTTGCAGTATGTACTTAAAACTAAAGATTGTTACAGTAAGTCACACACTTACTGTACTAATACAAAAAAAAAACATTATTTTTTAATTGTCCATTCCTTAACATACATATTTTTTCAAGCTTTATAATTTAAATATTATTACTAAATAAAAAAGAAAATATACAAATTATGAAACAAGCACATTTTCATCTAAGACATTTTAGAAAAGTTAATTTTAATTTATATTTTGAGAGAAACGTCAGAAGTAAAAAAAAAACTTTGACCGCCTTTTTCTCGAAAGTGTCTTCATGTTACTTACTGTATATATCACAAGCACGGCAGCAAACGTCCACGGCCCGAGAGCGAATCCATTTCCTCGGAACTAAATGCATTCAAAAATGAATTCTTTAGTTTACTTAATAGTTTCGTGTCATCTCAAAACAATAGGATGGATGCTTTGGATGAAAGGATGAAGACTATACAAGATCAGAATTTAGAAATCAAGTCGACTAATCAGGACATTGAGAAGGCAATGAACGTTTTATCTCAGGATATAAAATCTATTGAGAGTAAAATTAATTTATTGGAAACAGAAAGGAAAATTTTAGAATCTAACATGCACTCCATAGTGGAAAGAATGGACTCTCTAGAAATTAATTCTCTAAAAACATGTGTCGAACTGAGAAATGTCCCTAAGATCTCGAAAGAGTCAAAAATAGACCTATATAAATATGTTAGTAACCTGTGTAACTCAATTAACATTAAAATCGAAAATTGCGATATCAGAGATGTCTATAGATTACCGTCTAGAAAAGATAAGAAAATTTCTTCTATAGCGGTGGATCTGAATAATACTCTTACCAAATCTACATTTCTATTCGCAGTTAAGAAATATAATCAGGAACATCCATCTGATAATATCAACACCATCCTTTTAGGCATACCAGAAATTAAACAAAAAATTTATATATCGGATCTTCTCATACCCAAAATGAAACGTCTTCTTTTCTTGGCTAAAGATTTTGCAACAAGTGCTGGCTTCAAGTATACATGGGCATCTAATGGACGTATATACGTCCGTAAAACGGATGGAAGTCCACATATAATGATCAAGAACGAAGCTGACATTAATGAATTAAAGCAAAGTCAGGCAAATGTTAAATGACTATTTTTTCATATATTTTTATACTTAGTTTTTTATATTAGTGTTTTCTTAGTTTACTACGTGCTTAATTGGGAATATTCTTTTACGTATTTAGTATTATTGATCTTAATTAACCACCATATAGCTAATATATTTATTAAATATGGCTGTATGGTTTATATATACTACTTTAATATATATCAGTTGCGTATTATTTATTTTTGTTTAAACATTATTTTTTACACCATTTACACTCAACTTTTGTCTATATATTATTTATTTATACTTAATGACTATATATCTACATTATTTAATTCGACATTTAATACTCATTTAGATGAACTTGTTATTTATACTTGTACTTATATGTCATGCATTCAATATAATAATAAATTTATATTTCCGTTATATTTTAGGCGGGCGTTGAATTCGGTTTATCTATATCTTTTTTTCATACAAATTCCTTTACAAACATTTATCATATCATTTTATTACTACAAAATATTTTTTACAGATTATACCTTTTTTAAACATGATGATTTTTTACCCATATACCGTTGTTTCCATGATAATGGATAAAGAAAATAATAACTTTATCACTAATGTCTTAGACACTTATGACATCTCGACATCGGTTCTTTGTGAACCTGAACAAGTTAGGCCTCTTTTACCGGAATCCACAGGATTAAGCATCTTATCCCAGAACATTCGAAGTATATCTCATAATTTTTGTGGCTTTCAAATACTACTGAATAGAATAGGTTTTTTTCCAGACATTATCACCCTGTCAGAATGTTGGTTGAATAGCCCTACTAACACTATAATCCCTGAACTCGAGACATATACGCTGTGTAATACCAAATCGAATTGCAATCAAAACGATGGTGTCGTAGTGTACGTGAGAAATAATTTGCTCAGTAAGAGCTATGAGCCTTCTTTTAATGAGGGAAGCTGTCTTGTTACTATAGTGAAACAAAATTTTGCTATAATTAGTATGTATAGGTCACCATCATCTAAATCAGTTGAATCTTTTCTGAATTCGCTCGATCAAGTTTTAAACTCATTATCAAATTATAAAAGTATCATTCTAACAGGTGATATTAATATAGACATTAAAAAAGAAACACGTGACTCAAATGCTTCCCCATACCTAGACTTGTTAGCTTCACATGGTCTTCTACCATCGCATACCATTCCCACTAGAGGTCCGAATTGCATAGATCATATATTTTTAAAAAGTAGCTATACTGCTAAGGTCTTCGTGGTTGGAAATGGCTTAACAGATCATTACACTCCCATAATGACAATAAATTTACCTAGTGCTAATGAATATCATAAAATAACTAAATGTATTGATTTTAACGGCATAACAAACGACATCAATAACAACGATTTCAACCCCATAATAAACTGTTCTGACTGTAACTCTGCTACGGATATGCTAATAAATGATTTAACTAAAATAATAGACTCTAATACTACCCTGAAAGCTATACCATGTCGTAAATTTTTAATAAAACCGTGGATTACCCCCGGTTTGTTAAGATGTATTAAAAATAGGGATAAGTTACATATCAAGTCCAAACGCAATCCTCAAAATGAAGTATTTAAACTAACCTACCAACGTTACCGTAATTATTGTCATAAAATCCTCAACAATATAAAAATAAAATATGAAGAAAAAGAAATCGTAAAGGCAAGTAATTTGGGGGTTAAACAGACTTGGCAAACTATCAATACTATTGTACGTCATAAACTACCATCTGACGAACCTAATGCTCTTCTCTCTGTTTCAAACAACCCTGAAGATTGTGTAGAATTAGTTAATGATTACTTTATAAATATTGGAAAAAGTATTGCCGAAAATATTAACAAGTTTAGTTGCCCTTAAACAAATCCAGCCAAGCAAAATCTGATTGAGAAGCCCTGTGGTAGTTTTGTACTTCTTGAAACTGACCTTTCTGCAGTGGTATCCGTGATCAAATCTTTAAAAAATAAATGATCATCAGGCTGGGATAACCTGACAGCTAAAATTTTAAAACCAAATTCATCTATTCTATCTGGTCTTTTAGTGCACATATTTAATCTTTCTCTGTCTTCGGGGATCTTTCCAAACGCTTTCAAAAGATCTGTTGTCATCCCTATTCATAAATCCGGTCCCAAAGAAACTTTTAGTAACTATCGTCCCATTTCTCTTTTACCAACAATGTCTAAAATTTTAGAAACCATCATAAATCGTCAGTTAATAAAGTATTTAGAAAAGTTCGGATTTTTATCAGATAACCAATATGGATTTAGAAGTCGAAGGTCTACTGAAGATGCTGCCTTAAATCTAACTAACTGGGTAGTAGAAAGGTTAGATAAATCGGAAAAGTGTCTTGCACTGTTTATAGATATACAAAAAGCGTTTGATACAGTGTATATCCCCATTTTGATTGATAGACTTGAGTCCCTGGGTGTACGTGATACTCAACTTAAACTTTTTATTAGTTACCTTAGTGATAGATGTCAGAGTGTAAGGATAGGTGAGTTTTCGGGTACAGCTAAGCCAATATCATATGGTGTTCCACAAGGAAGTGTCTTGGGTCCTACGCTTTTTTTAGTTTATATTAATGAGCTGTGCAATCTTAAGTTGATCAATGGTAAAATAATAACTTTTGCGGATGACACTGCCTTATTATTTTCTGAAAAAACTTGGAATAAAACGTTTTATTTTGCTCAACAAGGTCTTGATAATGTAAATAGATGGTTAATAAATAATCAGCTCGCTCTCAATATCCAAAAAACTAAGTATATATGTTTCACTATTAATAAAACGACCCAATCATTCCCTGATGCTTATAAACTGTTAGTTCATTCAGGAAATTGTGAAATTTTCAATATCTCTTCTGTTTTTCCATGTTCTTGCTCATCCTTTTGCATTGACAGAGTTGATAACATTTAATACCTTGGTATTATCATCGACCAGCACCTTACATTTGAGAAACATATCTCAACACTTTCGGCTAAAATCCGAAAATTGATGGCTCTTTTTCGACACTTAAGATCTTTAGTAGACCTGAAACTACTAAAAACGATCTACTACGCGCTTACTCAATCACTATTGTCTTATTGTATTAGAGTTTGGGGTGGTGCTTCTAAATCTTACATGCTAAAACTCGAAAGATCTCAAAGAGCAATTCTCAAGGTGAGCTATAATTTGCCCTTTCGTACCCCTACGACCAATGTTGTGAGGGCCAGGTCCACACACCAATTTGATAAGATGATAGAAATGATAAAAGAAGTATATAATTATGATAATTTGATTTATTTAAACTGATAACTATTCTATAATGATATGAGGATGAGTACGTGTCGCGCGCGGTTGATGACGGACATGAACTGACTTAATTTAGGTCACTAAGGTAAAATTGTTTACATAGCAAAATGTACGGCTATTGGCCCGTACATACTCCCCCACCAGAGAAGGAAGGAAAATCTATTAAATTAATGATAAAGGCAGAAAAAAATAATATGATATATGTATTAATAATGATGATGATTGACATGAGACATGATGACTGAACAATATTAATTTTATTTTTTCAACAAAAACTTAAAGTCCACTAAAGTATTAAAAGGATTTTTAATTCGCACTTATTTATTTTTATTTTCACATTGATCTATTGAACTTTTTATTACGCGGGCTCACTATAGGGACTTTGTAACCACTCTCACTACACTGAAAATTTAAATTATCACGACCGAAATTTGCTATTTCACATGCACTACACTTAACCCTGTAGAGAACAGCAGGCTCGGGCTTAGGGCCGCCCGTGGCCGTCGCCGCGTCCCCGGCGGAGCGCCCGCGCCGCCGCCGCCTCCACAGAAACCAGCCGCCCGCCGCCGCCATCACTCCCAGCATGCCGTACAGAACCGTGTATTGATGGATGTCGTGATATGTCGCTCTGTCTGATAGTAGCGGAGTTTCTTCTTTCATAGCATCTATTTTCTGCTTGATTAAATTTAGCTCTGATTCGTGATATTCTGATATTAGCGTTAACAGGTAAGGTAATGTTGATGATGTTGTTGATTGGTGCTATTTCTGGGATTGATAAGTCGGCCTTTATGGTCAGGTTGTTAAACCTTTGGTAATGGGATGTTACGGTGAATTCCTTAGCTCTGATAGTGCATTCTCCAGATAGAGTAAATAATCCAGCCTGACTCAGCTGTAGCGCGACAGCTTGGTCTTTGCATAATATTTTGATGTTGCATTGATTACAACAAAAATACATGTAACTATTGATGGGATGTAGTTCTATCCAACTGTTTCTGCAATCAGTGGTAATTGAGTTACAAATGGATGTTTGATTATTCTTCTCGCATTCATCATTTGATAAATGAATCATTGGTTTGCTGATATGGCATAAAATTGTGTCTTCGTTTTGGTTTAAGCATGAATTAATATCTTCGGCAGTAATCGGTATCATAGACTCTTTCTGTAGGTTTATCGCTACGTAACTTGATATAGGGACTATTTTTATCATATTCTTGTATGATTGTTTCGGAATGGGAAGGACTTGATATATTTCATACATATTTCTTGATAGTAGAGGTATGGAAATCTCGAAGATTAAATACTCTCTTGATATTTTTGATTTTACTTTAAGAAGATGATAAAGTTTAGGTAATTGTACCTCTGATGTCGGGATGCTTAAATCTCTCGGTATTTGTGCTGATATGATATTTAACTCTTGGTGTAATTGTTCCGGGGTCAACATATGTAAGCTCAGCTTTCCATTGTATATATCTGTGATGGTGTCAAGTAGAACAGTCTGCACAGATTTAATTTGATTTAACATATTGTTGGCTATTATTGATGACATAGTGAAATCGTTTATCAGTGATGAGTAATTTATTTGTTTTCCCATGGTATTCATTGTGTTTTCGAAACTTGATAAGCGTTGATTGATAGATTTGTGCTGTTTATTTATAAAACTCTCCATTCTTTTCATAAGGTTAAATTCTGCTTCTACAACTGACGTTTGATTTTTCCATAACTTCGCTAAATGATTTTCATTTTCTCTAATTAGGCTGATGTCCCTTTCGTATTTTGAAGCGAACTTATCGTCTAATATTCCGAATAAGTTGTTTGCTAGGTTTCCAATACCGTTTATCAGTCCGCGACGATGCCGTCTGTCGTACACGCTCGGCTTTTGAGTCAGCAAAACCTCATTGTAGTAGCGTATTTCTGAGAACCCGTGCTGTAATTGTGATATGATCTGTTCGCAATGTGACTGACCTCTTATCGCAGAACATGAGCCGTCCAGGTATTTTAATTGTTTATTAAGTGTTTCTAGTCCAGCCCAATACGGATCTAAGTCATAATAGACAACGAGTCGCCAGTCGTCCTTTATAATTTGCATGTTGCTCAATTTGTCGAAGTATAACATTTGATTAGGTGGTAATTTTGTGAAGTTGTAGGCGCATTGCGACGTGGTTAACAAGCTGAAGAAAAACAATAGTAATGAAGCTAATGATAAAAGGTTTATGTTTTTCTTCCTGATTGTACTCTGTGGTCTTTTATTATTTTCTATTGATGCAGTGGGTTGTTTTAGGTCTTGATTGCTTGATGAAGATGATACATTTTTGGAGCAGTTAGTTGAATGGACAGGTGGACGAGAGAGTTTTAATACTCCGTTCTTCGTCTTCACAGTCATCACCCTCACATACCCATTCCTAATGTCTGATAGATATTTGATAAATCGTGCGAGCCACGCTGTTGCTGGTACAGCTTTTGAAAATGAGCTGTAGTGATCCAGTATCTTGGTGATTGCCTTTTCTGATATAAGAACACTGTTCACTTGTTTGATCTTTTTTACCTCCTTTTCAGTCGAGTAAAGTGTCCTTTCCGCATCTCTGTTATGATATGTAGGTAGCCATGAGGGCCCTTGCCACCATATACTATGGTTTTGTAGTTGCTCCGGTTTGATACCTCTGCTTGCGCAGTCAGCTGGGCTGTCCTTGGATTCCGCATAGCGCCAGCAGTCCAGTGGTATAGACTTGATTGTTTGCTGCAGATTCGGGTCCCTCTCCATGAGGTCATTGAGACTTAAGTTTGATGGCAGTCCTGGTGTGCTAGCATTGAAAACAACTCTTAACTTGCTGCTAATAGAGTCCTCTCTAGTCACATGATGATGGGGCTTATAATAGTCGGGTTTCATGTTGTTATCGGCTGGTGTCATATGACCGAGCTGTTTGTACTTATTCATAAATACTTTATATTGTTCCGAGATGTTTTTATTGTTATTTAATTTACGTTCTAATTGATGAAATTGGGCGAAAGCTTTTTGTTTTGTTGTTTCTTCATAAAACTTGATGACATTTTGATCTGATACTGATAATGATGATGTTTCCGTGATATCCTCGATTTGTTGTATTTCGTCCATGTTATGTAATACGATGTTGCATTGATATGATCTGAAACTACCGCTTAAAATCCAACCTAAGCACGTCTGTTGCGCAATAGGAAGGTTGTCATCAATTTTACAAATTCCATTCATTAATATTTTTTTGAATATACTTCTGCTCCTAGCAGTAAATCTACTGGACGGCTCACGTAGAATTAAGGGTCCGCTAGGTTGATGTTTTCTAAAAAGTCCCACTGTGGTTCCGCAAATGAATAACTAGGCAGGTTCCTGATAAGATGATTCATGATAAATGCTTCCATAGAGAATGAAAAGTCATGGTTTACTGATGAACATTGTATGCTGATCAGGCCCTTACAGCTGTTTTCCTTCATTCCTACGCCTGATATAGTTCCTAGGCATTTTTTCCGCGAAAGACCAAGCTCTTGTACCGCTCGCTCCGTGATAAGGGATGTTTGCGATCCTTGGTCCAGCAAGGCTCTGAATGTATGATAGCTCCCGTCGGCTCCCTTGATATTGATAATTGCTGTTGCTAATAGGATCTCGGTGACGTTATGTGGTTGCAATGACACGTGCGAAGTTCCACGTATTTGACCATTTTCCATTCTTGCTGATGATGATGATTGCGGCTGTGACACGCCCGAGCGTTGAACTCTTGCAGTGCCCTGATTATTTGCGTTGCGAAATTGAGTTATTTATCGCCGTAAATGATTGTTTCAAATAAGTAGGTTTTGAGTATTGATATTTTGAATGATTTTGATTGTAATTTGGACCCGTTTTTGATATCATATTCTCCTGTTTCTTGCGCGACGACTCCAATGTTGTGAATTTATTTTCGAGATATTTTAAGAATTCATCTCAATTCGGTAGTTCTCTTGGTTCTTTTAGAGAGGCCAAGTACTCATTGTGAGTCTCTGAGTCCAACTTTTGTGCTAGAATGTGGACGAGCAATGGATCCCAGCTACTGGTATCCACACCAAGTTTTTTGATAGCGTTGAGCGATTCTGACGCCGAGTCGTGAAGGCGCTTGATGCCGTGAATTGATACTGATTGCATGATAGGGATGTTCATTATGATATTGATAAGGGATGTGAAAATTAGTTTTTTGTTATTGAATCGTTGATTAAGTAGTTGCCAACAAACGTCATAATTCTCAGAGCTGATAGGAAGGTGTTGGATTAAACGTTCAGCTTCTCCTTTCACCTTTGATTTTAAATACTGCATCTTCTGTGCGCCTGATAATGAAGGATTTAGATGGATTGTTTCCGTAAACAGGTCCTTGAAGGACACCCACTGGTGATAATTGCCTTCAAAAGAAGGTATATCCATCTGTGGAGTCAGTTTGTCCCTATGTTGAGTCGACCACATCTTCTTGTTAAGTTCTTTTTTGACGTTGCTGTAGCTTTGCTCGTAATAAGAGAAAGCTTCTTCATACTCCTCATGTTTTCCCTCCAGTTCGCTGTCCAACTCCCAATGTAGCGAGTCTATGATCTGCCATCTAGCTTGGATGCTGCGTAATGTATCTTCTAATTCCCACTTCTCCGTTATATTATTCATGTGGATACCTGTTAACGTACGCTGTAGAGCTCTGAAATTACTGTTCTGCCTTTTTAATAACTCCTTCATTTTCTCAGATAACTTTAGAGTAGAGGTTGAAGCAAATTGCGAATGATGATGTAGAGTAGGCGATGGTGTTCCCGGCCTGCGCGCCGGAGCCCGCGCCGCCTTCTCCTGAGGAGCTGGCGAATGCCTCGCCAACCACGAGAACTGGTGGCTTCAGCAGGGAAGCTGGTTTTTCATGTTGAACAGCTTCTATCTTGCTTTTTATATACTCGTACCTACTTTTACAACTTTCGTATTGATTTTGCGTAAAATATTGATGATTCGGGATGTTAAATCCGCAAAGTTTGATATGGTTTGTCTGAAATTCTCTCCAATACGCGTCAAGGGGTTCGAGTTTCCTTTTAGCGTAGCCAAGTGAATGCTTCCTCTCAAAGTTGTCTTTCTTAAAATTAACGTAAAATTGTTCTACGCCGTTGATAATCTGCTGCTGAGTAGCTAAGATATCTTCCATCTCGCTGCTCATTGATATAAAAGCTGATGATAATAAAATGGGTGGATCTTACTTGATAAGCTGCCAAACCACCTCGATGACTCTGCTTCGAATTCCTGGCGGGAACAACCAGATCTGTCTGACCCGATTAAATCCAAATTCAAAGGAGTCACTTCACTTATAAATTGTTCACTGATAAGTTGATATGATATGATAGTTTAAAGTTTTTGATTAGTCTTTTTAATAGTCACTGATAAATTGATATGATATTGTTCTCGATATTGAACTGCTAGTCACAGGAAGTAATTAGGCTACAAAAACACGTGTTCCGGAAGTTCGAAGTTCGCGATTGTTAGCCCCGCCTGTCCAAAAAAACTCGAAGGACCATATGTTGTGAGGGCCAGGTCCACACACCAATTTGATAAGATGATAGAAATGATAAAAGAAGTATATAATTATGATAATTTGATTTATTTAAACTGATAACTATTCTATAATGATATGAGGATAAGTACGTGTCGCGCGCGGTTGATGACGGACATGAACTGACTTAATTTAGGTCACTAAGGTAAAATTGTTTACATAGCAAAATGTACGGCTATTGGCCCGTACAACCAACTTATTCAAAATAGCTGACGTGTTATCAGTTCGCAAATTATATGTTTTATCAAGTGTAATTAAAATACATAAATTGTCTAATGTCCAAAATACCCAGTGTAATGAAGAAATTTCTAGACGTAATATCCATCGAGTATATTCTTCAAAATTATGCAGAACTTCTTTTGCTCAAAGGTTTTTAAATTTTTTGGGTCCACATTTATATAATAGAATTAATCATAAACTCAACATTTTTCACCTTTCTCCTCATCAATGCAAACTAACAGTTAGCAAATTTCTCCGCAATACTGATTACATTTCAACGGAAGAACTGCTAACTTATCTAAAATAGTTAGTTCTCAACTGAAGTAACATTGACTATTTTTATTATTATTTTTTATTATACTCTGAACTGAACACCACGTGACAAAGTCACGTGATGTTCAGAAGTATTAGTACCTCTGCCAACCCCTTCGGGGATATTCG
The DNA here is from genome assembly GCA_963576735.1 of Bedellia somnulentella. Lineage (NCBI taxonomy): Eukaryota > Metazoa > Arthropoda > Insecta > Lepidoptera > Bedelliidae > Bedellia > Bedellia somnulentella. The sequence goes on along the minus strand of OY755187.1, from coordinate 6,752,437 downwards.
GCGTGAACGTTTATGTTATGTTATGTATGTTATTTTTTATTATTTTTTTACAATTCTCATTTGTAGTAATATTAAGGTTCAGGACTTTTCATCATACTATATATGTCAAATTAAGTATATTTTTTTTATATTACACATTAAATAATACGAGTTCATATACACATATTCTCAAAGTATATTTATTTACATATTACTTTTACTATTATATGTATATATATATATATATATATATATATATATATATATATATATATGTACATTATATATTTCTAATTAATATTATCTTTTATTTCTCTTATTACGTTTGTTTCTAAACCAGTTATTAATCGCACTAATTATATTTATCTTGCATTATTTTAATATAATATGTTTCCCAATTTATCTAAAGCACTGACTAGTTTTGTTTACATTTTATCATTGTTAAGACTTTAATATCACTTTTACTTGTAAACATTGGAAGACTCTGGTGACTGTAATACGGGTTCGACCTAGTACAGCATCAGCGTGTGTAAACGACCATATTTTTCTTTTGTAAACTTTTTATGTCGTATTTTATTTTAAGTCTTATCCATTTGTCTTTTTTCTGAATATATAATCTTAATCTTAAATAATCTTAATCTTAAAAGTATCAGCTAGCATTCGTGCTGTCTGCACATAGTCCAACCTCATAATGTCCACATTCAATTACTTCTCTCACAAAGTGGTGGCGCACGTCTATATGCTTTGTTCGCTGATGATGTACAGGGTTCTGCGCAATTGCAATAGCAGATTGACTATCACTAAAAACTCTGATAGGCTTCTCCTCCTTGAAAGTTATCTCAGATATAAACCTCTTAAGAAAGATAGCTTCCCTAGCTGCTTCAGATATTGCGACATATTCAGCCTCTGCAGTAGAGAGAGCTACAGTCTCTTTTTTTCTACTTTCCCAGTTAATAGCTCCTCCTTGCCATAGAAAAACTATTCCTGTGTAGGATTTTCAATCACGACATGAACCATGACTTGCATCTGCATAGCCCACCACAGAATCAAGATTTTTATCTTTACTATAGGTCAGTCCTACAGTTGTGGTACCCTTTAAATATCTTAAAACTCTTTTAGCAGCTGTCCAGAGGCTTTCAGTATAACAACTGTTAAATTGACTAAGATAGTTAACTGCATGCACAATATCTGGCCTTGTACACACCGCTATGTAGTTATGTACATCAATGACCCAATTAGAGTTTGATACGGTATATTCTTATTATTTATGTGCTCTAGTCCTGGTTTGTCAAGTTTTTGACCAGGTACTGAAGGTGTTGATGCACTCTTGCAGTCAATCATCCCAAAAGATTTTAACACTTTATTAATATACCTCTCTTGATCAATTCTAATCTCTTTATCATTTTGTGTGATGCGCACCCCTAATATATACTCTGCATTTCCGAGATCCTTCATTTCAAACTTAGTCATCAAACCTTTCTTAACTTTCTCTAGCTCCTGGTTATCATTCCAAAATATTAGCATGTCATCTACATATATTGCTAATATAGTTATCTTTGATCCGTTATATCTTGTGTAAACACAAGGTTCATAAAGAGATTGGATAAAACCTAAATTTAATAACTCCTTATTTAATTTACGATTCCATTCCCTTGGAGCTTGCTTTAATCCATATAAGGACCGCTTTAATAAACATACATAATCTTCACCATTTATTTCATAACCCTCCGGCTGTTTCATGTATATGGTTTCAGACAAATCTCCATTTAAGAATGCAGTTTTCACATCCAATTGAGCAATCTTTAATCCACTATATGCTGCAAAAGCCAATAATGTTCTGAGGGAGCTATGTCGTACGACTGGAGCAAAGGTCTGATCATAATCTACTCCATATCAAAACCTCTTGCACCCAGCCTCGCTTCATATCGTCTTCTATTCCCCCCTTCGTCCTTTATTTTAAATAACCATTTACAATCAATGACGTGACATTTACTCGGTCTCTTAACCAACTTCCAAGTCTGGTTTTTCTGGAGAGCATCCAACTCCTCCTGGATAGCTTTTCTCCACTCTTCACTGTCATTTCTAGATAGTGCCTCTTGAATGGTTTTCGGATCTTGAATCAATTCAGCTGCTTGATATAGTATATAATCAGGAAATAGTTTTGGCTTCCTATCTCTTAGTGGATATCTTCGACCACCTTCTTCCAAGGGTATCTCTTCATTGTCTGTAATAGGCTCACATTCAACAAATTCTTCTATCTCATCTTCGTTTTCGTCATTCGCTCTTGTAGTTGGTTCAAGAATATTTTCTTCACTTCTTGTTTCAACTGCTGGACTACTATCATTTTCAACTTGCTGAATTCTTTCTGCTGTCTGCTGATTGACATCTACGGGTTGTTGATAGACATCTTCATATTGCAGATTCCTATTATCAGTTTACTCTACTGTATGATTAATATCATAATTAATGTTAACTAAATCTTGTTGTGGATTCTGCTCTACACTAATATACACAATTTCTTCATCTTCATCAAAAATCTTCTCTAAGTTCCCATTTTTACCAATTCTCTTATTTTCAAAAAATATAACATTTCTGGCTTTGAAGATTTTTCCTGTTTTGGGGTCCACTAGCCTATAAGCCTTAGTATCATCACAGATACCAGTGTGAACAAGCTCTCTGCTTTTCTGATCCCATTTTTTCCGTTTCTGCTAAGGAATGTGCATAAATGCCACACAACCCTGTTTTTCAGAAAAACTGCATGTCGAGCAGCTTTTGCCCAGTAATGCTTTCCTAATCCAGAATCTTGTAGCATTGATCGTGCCTTTTCACAGATTGTGCGATTAGCCCTCTCGGCTACCCCATTCTGTTCGGGTGTATACTCGACTGTCATCTGGTGTACTATTCCACATCGCTCAAAGTAATTGTTCATTTGCTTGTTAACAAACTCTCCTCCATTTTCACTTCTAAGAACCTTCAGTTTTCTTCCACTTTGTTTTTCAACAAACTCTTTGAATTGTATAAACTTCTCATAAACTTCATTTTTCTGTTTCAAAAAATAAATAAACGTTTTTCTCGTAAAATCGTCTATGAATGTTAAAAAATACCTATACCCACTAATTGACGCTACCTCCATGGGTCCGCATACGTCTGCGTGTATTAATTCTAACATATTTGAAGCTCTCGTAGCTTTTCCTTTCTGAAATGGCTGTTTGGTTTATTTGCCCATTATGCAGGATACGCATTCTATTTTATTAATAGATTTGGGAAAACTTACCCCTTTTGCCAGTTTATCTTTAAGTAATATGAGATTTCTTACACCAAGATGTCCCATCCTACGATGCCATTACATCAACTGATTATCTTGAGTAGCTGAAGAAAGTGCAGAACCCTGTAAACAGCACTTAAGTTTATATATGCCTTTTTCTTCTACACCTTTTAATACAGCCTTTCCTCTTATCTCACATTCATCTCTTTTAAAGATCTCACATCCAGATTTTGTAAATACCACCACATTTCCCTTTCTCGCAATGGCATTCACACTCAATAAATTTGAAGATAATTTCGGTACATATGTTACATTTCCTATAGTTAAACCAATCTTGTCACACTCTACAGTCCCTTTACTTTCACCCAAAACTACATTTCCATCAGCACACATAACTTTTAAAAGTTTTTCGCTTTTATTTAACTCTTTGAACCACGACATCCGATTCGACATATGAGTAGAGGCTCCAGAATCTATAATCCATTCTTCTGACTCCTCAGCTTGTACTATTCCTTCCTTTTATTTGTGTTGTCGGAACAGACATTAGCTTTATGTGGCCCTCCACATATAAAGCACTTTATTTTATTCATATGTTTTTTAAAGTTCTTTCCTTTTTGCTTCTTACTCATAAGTGCACTGTTTTCACTTAAATGACTCTGGTGGTAATGTTTTTCCATTTGAAATAGTTTTTTTTGAACGTAATCTGTAGTAAGTGCAACATTGCTGTTTTCTATAGCGAGTCTCATTGGTTGGAATTCACTAGTCAAACCTTGGAGAATGAGGGCAGCCAAGAGTTCATCATCTACTTCCTTTCCTAAATCTGACAGTTCTTGCGAAGTACGCATAATTCCAGTAACATAATCTCTAACCGTTGGGAAATTCTCTAATTTCATTCCGACTAACTTTGATAAAAGTCGACATCTATTATTTAGACCCTTGTCTTCGAATGCGTCTCTTAAAGCATTCCATGCTTCCTTGGCGGTTTGTGCTCTTCGAGCATGAACTAGACAGTGAGGTCTTACCATCAGACAAATCTTTGCCCGAGCCTTCTGATCTCGTTTTACACCTTGGGCATCAGTTGGAGTTTCACTTGTGAACTGCCATAAATCATCATGAATTAGATATAATTCCATGAGAAATTTCCATTAGGAATAATTACTCGCACCATTCAATTTCTCTATTGAAGGAAGGCTTCCCGAACTTCCCGAGGGTGAATCTCTTGAACTTGCATTTGAACAATCATTTGACATCATTTTTATTCTGGGCTCAATAACCTATGATAGCACTCTGCTATCATTAATATGCAGTATGCAGTGGATTTATGTGCAAATGAAAGATTAAAATAAATTGTGGTTAAGAATTTATTTTAATCAACTTGTTCACATGTAAAAATCAGAAGTAATAATAAATAACAAAATTTGATATATGTCTTGTAAAAAAGAAGAATAGACAACAATGAAATTATTATAGAACTTAGAATGTCACACGACCTCTTTCGCTTCAACAGATTTAAGATGGGAATAAATTGTATATCAATTGAAGACAAAACATAAATTGCCTATTATTTTAGGTGTAATACATGATGCCTCCCAATGGACTAAAATCATATTTGTACTATGTTCAATTGGTAAGTATACATAATTTGGACAGTAAATACTTTAATTGTAAGTCACCCATTTTCAACTTTATCGTATATCAGTATTGTGACAATATGATGAAATAGAATGGGTAATTGAATCACATTTGTCAATCCCTAATTTAATCTCTGGGTAGCCAAAGCTTTAGAATATGAAAATCATCAGCCCCTTCGTAAATTAAGTAAGGAAAAAATTGTAAGATAAGAAAAGCAACAACAACCATCAATAACTTAACAAATTTTCTCCACTCTAATTTCAGAAGTAGCAGAAGATTCAGAAGATTCTGGCTTCCCTTATTTGGATTTATGGTCATTCGCACATCTTTGATCACCTGTCAAGAATCAGTTTTTGGTGTTAAAGAAGGGAATAATTTATTACTTTTATTGTAAATCATCTCATTTTCAAATATAATAAAAATTACGAAATAAAATAATCATTTTCTTCAAAATAAAAAGATTAATCTATGTTTTTTGAATGATAAATTGTAACTTTTAAGATAAAATACACATCTACTTTGCATACGGTAGGTGTATGTTTGTGAGGAGAACCTGTAAAAACTCATCAAACACACATCTTTTTAAAGTCTATAACCATGAAAGTTATAATTTCTTCTATAGAATTTCCTCCTCTCCTATTTTCCAATTTAGTTTTATTATAAAATAACTTAGATTTAAGAAATTGCTGTGCGCCACCGGGTCTTTAATGTAGAACCATGAATTATGACTGAATAAGAACTGTCATACACAACACATTGTTGAATGTAATAAATGATTGAGTATTTTGGTGTTAGCCCAGAAACATACTGCAAAGAGCCCTGATGACATCAAGCCATTTTATCATTAATGGAATCATTAGTATAATAAAAGGCTTTCAAAGTATGATTTCTTTTAACTACTAATTTTTTTTGGTATCTGAAAAAAAAAAATGTTTGTCATGTATTTTAGTTCACATAACTCCATGACATACATACATACATATACTCACGGCTATAAATCCCTTAACGGGGTAGCCAGAGCTTTGGAATGAGAAATTCCTCAGCCACTTTTGGAAGTTGAGTTTTAACTCCATGAAAGATTTATTTACTTGTGCCTGTCAGTATTTTTGTACTGAAATATTGTTGCTGTCTCTTAGTTTTTAAATATGTTTATCACTGTTTTTGACTACAGCAGCCTGGTTTTTCATACATATTCTTACATCATCAATACATAGTATAAAACAAAGTCGCTTTCGCTGTATGTCCGTATGTATGCTTAGATCTTTAAAACTACGCAACGGATTTTGATGCGGTTTTTTTTAATAGATAGAGTGATTCTTAAGGAAGGTTTGTATGTATAATAAATGCATAATATAGTAGAGAAACACTGATACATTTAAAGGTTTCTAATGTGATGTCGTAAATAAGCACGTTTTTTTGCGCTTATATTGCAAACGCTGGCTGAACCCTACGAGATAGACCAAAATAATGTACTACAGTATTGTTCACCTTAAAAAGTTCAACAAAAAAGTCCGCGATGGTATATGTCTATCTCTTAGGGATAACCCAGCATAACCATTTTTATTCTTTACTAAAAAATGGTAATTTACGAAGTGATTTTAAACAATACAGCATTAATCCTTATCCAATTAAGTACCTTAAATAAATTGTGCATTTATTATAGATCAATATGCTTTTTACAGCATGTAATTTAAGTGAATATTACCGAAGATATTACAAATTTAAAATGCAGGGTCGTAGTTGTTTGCGCCGGGCGGCGCGTGCCTATAAATAGCGCGTCGATGGCCGCGCTTCGCCTTTCCTATCCGACTTAGCTTAGGTACACCTATCCGACTTAGCTTAGGTACACCTATCCGACTTAGCTTAGGTACACTCCTTTTCACCGCCCGGCACAACACATCAAGGTGACGCCGCATAGGCCGCAGGGCCAGCAGCACCGAGCCGGAGGGGTTTTAGTCGGTAAAAGTCCGACATACCGGATCCATGAGGATTTCCCCTCCGGTAAACAAAAAAAAAAGCGCTTCGCCTTATAGCACTTTATGATTTGCAGCGATCGCACGCGTTTATCGGAGCTCTCTAGCGAGGAAAATATCAAGAATTAAACATGTTTGTATTGGCTAATGACAAAAAAGCTGTGAATGTTGTGTATAAGGACATTCTGTAGTAGGTATATTTTGCATTGCACCCGTGCGAAGCCGGGGCGGGTCGCTAGTGTATGATATTTTATTAAATATATTGTCATGGCAGTGTTCAGTATGCTTTTAAAAAAAACCCTTAGAATGATGAGTTAGAATGCAAAATATAATCACAGCTACAAATCCCTAACCCCGCTTAGAAATAAAATCTTCAGACATTTCTCTTAGTTAGGTAAGGAAATAATTTAAATCTTTTTGTTCATGAAAACCTCATGTGGGGATTATTACTAATAAAATAAAGAATAAATAAAGGAAAGAAAAAAATTGCCTGTGTCGAAATTTTTCTTTCCTTTATTTATTCTTTAATTTATAAGGAAATAATTGTTAAATAAGCCAAGCATTTTCTCCTCTCTAATTCCAGAAGTCGCTACTTCTAATTTCAAATCCCTGGAAAACCTTTTTCTCGTGCTCGCAGTTTGGGAAAGAGATCGATAGAAAACTTCGATAATAAATAATAATAATAAATATATATGGACATATTACACAGATCAAGTTAGCCCCAAACTAAGTAGAACTTGTATTATGATGGGATACTAACTTAACGATATATTTAATATTATATAATACACATATAAATAACATCCAAGACTAAGAAACAATCATTTATGCTCATCACATAAATGATGCTCTCAGCGGGGATCGAACCCGCGACCTCCGGACCGAGAAGCTAGTCACCTATCCACTCGGCCACGGCTGTCGATAAGATAGTGTGTATTTCGATATGGCCATTTTTGCTCGTGCTTGCCCCGCAGTTATTATACCTAGAGGACGTGTTTTGCTCAGTTCATGGAACGTACTTGAAAAAGTTTCAAATGTCCTTTGCTAGGTGAATTGTGCGATATAAAAGAGAATGTGCTACCAACCTATGAGGATTTAATCAAATATTACGAATGGATGAGAAGGGAAGTCAAATTCAACAAAAGTTCACAAAAAGAGCCAACATTTTTGGAAATCGCGAATATTGTTGTGAAAAAAATTGAAGGTATTTGGAATAAAGCATCTTTACCAACTGTGACACACGCTAGAGTATGTCAAATGCTAAAATCGTACCATCTTAAGTACAAGAACCTCCTCAAATCTCACCCTAAAATACCCCAGAAAAACATAGATGAGTTTCAGCGCAATAGCAAGGTTCTCTTTGACATTTGTTCTTGCAAATGCAAAGATTTAAACTCATGCATATGTTATAAAGAAAGGAAAGTACCAACAAATGAGCGTATTTTTCTGACTGATCAACGCACCTTGAGAAAAATGATTATAGGAAACGTCGACGTCACTAGTATTAATCAACTTAGAAAATCATTGAAAATAAAACATTTACAACAACAAAATGCACGAAACAAAAGCATAGATCGCACCGAGATTCCAATAGAACCAATTAGTTCTTCATCCTCATCATCAATTACCAACGATTCCGATGATTCAGTAGTTGTAGTAAAGGTACCCAAACCAACTACATCTCAGCAGGTATCCAGCGGAATAAATTTTTCTGCGCTTTCAAAAACTTGCGATAGGTTTGGCATATCCGACAGGGCAGAAGCAGCTATTGCTTCCGTAGATTTGCAAGCAACAGAGTCTGCCCCGGTGATTGACAAAAACAAATTGCGCCGAGAAAGAACCAAAACACGACAAAGTATAATGTCTAAGGACAAAGTACAATCAATCCCGGCTTTATATTTCGATGGACGCAAAGATCGAACTCTTACGATGATAAAACAAGGAGCAAAGTATTACAGGCAAACTATACTGGAGGAACATATATCACTTATAAAAGAACCAGGCTCTATTTATTTAGGTCACACTACACCAACTTCCGGAACTTCTAAAATGATAGTAAAGGCAATCACAGAATATTTTTTAAATGAAAACCTATGTATGGGTGATTTGCTGGCAATTGGATGCGACGGGACGAATGTGAACGTTGGAAAGTAAGATAGAATATAAATTAAAAGAAGGCTTAAACTTTAGAAAAACATTTAATTAACTTTTTGCTACACAGTTACACACTCCTATCTAATACAGAACAACGCCACGCCATGACACCTAGAGAGAGAGAGAGAGATATATATATCTTTGTCTCACTCACACCTTGACCATATTACATTGCACAATAATAACTTTTTATAACACCCCCTCTCAATGTAATAAACAGGATACATATCTTAATTTAATGTTTTTTGACATGAATTCCTTTCTTTCCTTTAATAACATCTTTTATTTATGAGGATACATATCTACTTTTAACTTATAACTAAATTATCCACTGACAAAAGTCATGGTAGGAGTGTAGTTCCCAACGAACTCAAGAAGTGAAGCAATACCAGAAACAGATTAGTAATTTCTGATAATGAGTGGAAGTGACAGCCATCTTAATGAAATTGACTGCACATGCTGAAATGTTTGCTTTTATTCCTGGGTAGGTAGGTATGATGAAACAGCAGCGTTTTGCCAGTCCCACCTATCCCTAGCTATTTTATCCATCATCATACCTACATTTGAATGGAAAAACATTATTTTCTTCCTCAGCAATTTGGATGGATATAAGCTGTCAATCAACATTGGATTGCCTGAGTCAACAACAGCAGGAAGAGGGGGCAGATTCCTAGGGATTGGTGGCAGACTGACTCTTTGCCCTGTGTGTTTGCTTATCATGTTTAAGTTGTCATCCGGTTGAAGGAATGTTTGTGGAGCCTCTTGATATTCTACATTTTCATCAATGTGCAGAGGGCCTATAGATCCCCCGTTTTGTGGAGACCAGCTTAGCCACTGCTCTTCATGCACCCTCAAGAACTCATGAGGCTTCCGATTTGTCATTGACAAGGCTTCTACTCTCATTTTTGAGGGAAATCGGGAGTTAGTTTGATCATAATTGTGTCTACAATGATGTTGACACGGTGTCCCTCAAGGCTTATGAAGGGATCGTTCAGGTATCAACTTCAGGAAATTTAATAATATATGGGAAAGAATTGATAGTGCAAGAAGGGGGACACACAGATACTGGAAGACTGATGACAGGTCTGATACCTGGATATCGTTTCTCCCAATACATCCCGGAGAGAGAAACAGTTAGAAGTTTGAAGACTCTACACGAACAAAGGGATATAATCCCAATAGGAACAAAGAGCATTGTTTGGATAGTTGGAGAGAAATACCTAGAAATTAGAGATGACATGTTAAAATACCATATCAACCTAGTATAAACAGTCCTTTTAACAAAAATAGAATGGACCAACCAGATCGGGCAGCGAAAGATCAACTCATGGCAGCAGTGAAAGAAATAAAAGCGGCGAAGGAAAAGTCAATATCAATATTGCGGAGCACAAGCACAAACAATATAAGACTGATAGAGAGAAATTCTAGAAATGTAAAAGAACCCAACCCTTTGGTGACAACCATGACAAACATGTCTAGCAAATATCCGTTAACTGTGAGAAGAGACTCTGTTCTGAAGTTCGGGGTTCCTAAACATCTCATAGGACCTGAGGACTCACATCTTCATGGGAGGATACTGGCCGCATATGGGTTGATTGAGTGGTGGATAAAAGAAGCAGGAGATCCAAGTCCCGAGGCGAAAGAGGTCATAGAAGTGCTATGCAGGAAGGGTGATCAAAGTGTGTCTGACTATTACAAGGTAGACTGGAAAAGAATGGCTTTTCAGTTTGGAAGGGTTGAACTGGAGAGGTCAGTGGTGAGAACTCAATACCCATTGCAGAACTACCTGCTAGCATGAGAAATGAAGCCATAATTCAAGCTTTTCTGCCTGACTCAAGCATCCAGAGAGAGTACATTGACAAGTCAATACTTGACACCTTGAAAAACAAGATGGGTGAGTTAACATCACCTCATATGGCATGGGCGGCTCAATTGAGGTTGATAAGAACACAGCTGGATCCAAAAGTCAGATGTATCCCCACTTTGACGGGAATAAGTGATGAAACAGCTGAGATAAAGCACGCTCTAATGCATGTAAATTTCAAGGCCCAAAGATTGTCTACAACTGGGCCCATAACCAGATAGAATATAAATTAAAAGAAGGCTTAAACTTTAGAAAAACATTTAATTAACTTTTTGCTACACAGTTACACACTCCTACCTAATACAGAACAACGCCACGCCATGACACCTAGAGAGGGAGAGAGATATATATCTTTGTCTCACTCACACCTTGACCATATTACATTGCACAATAATAACTTTTTTAACAAAGTATGCAGAAATCATACGTTTACTAGAAAAACAGTTGAATAAACCATTGCAATGGATTGTCTGTCTGCTTCATATGAATGAGCTGCCATTTCAGCACTTGTTTGCACATATCGATGGCGCTACTTCGGGACCCAATACATATTCGGGAAAAATTGAAAAAGAGTTGGAAAAATGTGAAATGACACCCGTTGTCCAATATCAGGCAATACCCTCAGAGCTGCCGCATGTGACCGCCCAAGATCTAAGCACAGATCAATCTAACCTGCACTGCAATTTTTCTGGGAGTTCTCTTTTCGTAACTCAACTTGTTTAAGTTTTCTTTTATAGACTTTAATTTAATGCCGATATCATTTAGCTCTTCGGCTATAATAAAAACACTTTTATACCTTCGCATATTCACAAAATGTAAAATGTAAATGAAATTGAACATTACCTTATTTTATACTTCTTACTTGCACTTCACGAATTAAATCAGTACTTAAGTTCGTTATGTCTTTAAACTTACACAATCACTCATTAATCACATTAGTTTGTATGGTTGGTCTCCAGATCCTCCACATGAGGAACTAACCCCTTCACCGGCTGGAACGATCGCTCTGGCGTGAGAAAAACTGGTATTCATGTTTTGGCGTATAATCTGATTATCGATCCAATCGTGGTGACACTTCCTGTAGCATTTGTACCCAAAATATGTGAGAGCTACCAGCAATATCACAAGAATAGCTACCATCACTGTGCTGATAGCCGAAAGATGAAATTGTAATTGTTCGTTACTGGCACTATTCGTTGCTCCAATGCCATTTTGATTGATGGTCACTTCTTCAGGTTGGGGCGCGTTATTATTGCCCATTTTTAGTTATTCGCAAATTTATCGATGTTAATTAACACATTTTTGCGTAATTTCTTTCACTTTCCATTACAAATAGTGTGATTACGGTGCGCTAGCAGCGCACTCCTAAATGGCAGGGTCGCTATGTAAGGTTGTGGGTATGAATTGAATAAAACGCTCTGACTGTTGGATTAAGACTGCCTATATTTGTCTTTGGTATTCGGTAATATACATGATTACATACTAAGTTGTAGATAAATAGGTATCTATACTACAAGTCAATGATACTGGTACTGATGAAGTAAGGACAGAGAACGATTCATCAGACATTGAACCGGATGATGATAACTTTGCAAGTGTGGACAGTGGCTTTGATTTGGTTCTTCCCACGAGCGAAGTAGATTTGTCATTAGAATACTCAAAAATAATACAAAAACTGAGAAAGATCGTCAAGCTTTTTAAAAATTCACCGACCAAAAATGATTTACTCCAGACATATATTGTAAAGGACTTAGGGAAAAACTTAAGTTTATCGTTAGACTGTAAAACGAGATGGTCTAGTCTTTCAAAAATGATAACTACATTCAACAAAGTCAAATTGTGTAAATCAAAAGCTTTATTTGATCTAGGCCTGTCTGCTAATCCAGCTTACTTCTTCAGTGAAGAGGAATATACTGTGTTAAGTGACTGTTCGCAGCATCATACCAAAAATGGCTCACAGCGTTACTCGAGCCAATTGTGAAATATATAGAAATAGATTTGACTTATTCCTCAATTATGCGTATAAGGTGAGAGAGTTTATGACTCGACTCATGAATTCCGCATTAATAGGACATACAACCACTGACATGATTACCGCGGGAGAATTCAAACGACATATACTTTCTTTACCAGATTTTTCTGACAGCATATACCAAGAGGAGCCAGAACTCTTTTACCAAATAAGTAAAACTGTCCCTCTTACTTATGATAGGAGTAAGAACATATTGTCTCTGTTAATAATTATACCGATGATAAGCTATGGGGATATATCTCCCATATACAAGATTTATAACTTCGGGTGGGTAAAGAAGGATAGAATATATAAGCTAAACTTACCTAAAATGGTATCAATAGTGACAGAAGACAGGGAAGGCGAAAATGGCCAAGGCTCTCTACCTCTAAAAACATCTTTACCTGTGGACTTAACTAAGTGTGAAGTCAAACCCTCTATATATGTCTGTAGTAATCAGTACATTGAAACATCTGCACAGACATCATGCGCCACAGTTATTACAAAAGAATAGTAGGAGACATAGATAAATATTGTGGGATTAGTTCTCTTCTAGCGAGTAAAGAGAATATAAGAGTACTTACAGGGATAAAGAATGGCGTAGTGATTAGAGGTTTTAGAGATGTGGTAGAACAAATTATATTGAAACGTAAGATTGCTCAACCAAGAAAAGTCTACTTAGATGAACAAAACATAACTTTTATTCCATACAGCTCATTTGACTACTTGCAAGTAAGCCATTATTCGTTCAGTGGATCTATAAAAGATCTGAACAAACCGGTTGTAGTATCGGCAACTAGGAATACTTCTGCTTTCGATGAAACAAACATCGACCATATTCTCTCTACAGAAGTATGGACAAATCTAGAGGGGGATATAAAAGCTCTAAAACAACATGAGAGAGATCTAGAACGATTTGCAAACTTTAATGATCATAGGTTCAATGTAGATAAAAGTATATCTTTATTACTCTTGATAGGACTTTTGATGATAAGCATTGTTTGTATAGTATTATGGAGAAAGTATAAAAAGCATAAATGTGACTCCTCAACTAAATTCTCTCGTCAAAGAAGAGCTATACTTGAGCTAGCTGGCCGGTCATAGTGTTGAATGTTCAATCAGCTGAGCTGAATCCATACTACATGATAAGTTGTAGTTCAAAAAAAAATTGTTACTTAGAACGAGTTTTCCAGCCAATGAAACTAGCTGTAGAAGTTTTGTGTCGGCGGGAGTCGACTCTAATCACAGCTGAAACAACATTGAGATTCGTGATCAGCAAGTTGGAAGGTTACTTAAAATTTTTGTACGTATTTCAAAACCAAAATAAAATGATGTTGAAGGTAGTACATAAAATTGATCATTGGATTGACACAAAGCGAACCGTTTATTTGCGTACATTGTTAATACAATTACAGAGTGATTATTGCTATAACTGCGTATTTTGTGTTATTTACGGTGTTTACAGTATCTTAAGGTAAGAATAAGAATGTTTTTTTTAATATTTAGATGTTAGAATATATACATAAACGCATTTAAACGAATGAGCCTAAAAAATATACGTTTTTTTTATAAAGGTAAATTTGAATAGGGAAAATGTTACATTATTACACGATATTACGTAGCAAAAATTACATCATAATATAGGTTGTAGTCTTAACTAGTAGATGTAATTAACAGTTTTGGCCCGTTTTTGCCCCTCTCAAAGAATTTTTTTTTTCAGGATACTTCTGAAATTACCAGAATGCAAATATTTGATATTTGGTATGTGAAGAAGAGGAAAGAGCGTTTTGATGCTGTTTTTCATTTTATTATCAGCCGTTTTGAGCAAATAAGGCTTTCTGAAGATGCTTTAAAGGAAATGAAAAAGATTTTAAGGTCTTTATTGGCAAGATTGGAAGAAAAATGGGCAGATAGTAACCGTACACGCGATCGCTTTTTACAGAATAATTCCGACTGGTTGAATACTAAAATCGTGTTTCCGTACCGTGTAATGCAAGAACTTCCATCTTCTTCGCATTTGAGTAGTCCTGGAAGACCACAAAAGCCTTTTTCAGAATGCTGTAATAAGACTAAAAGGCGAAAAGTTTGTAGGATACCTACTAATTTAATATTTATTTACATTGTTTTATTTATACACTTTTATTAAAATTAAACTATTTACAAAGTTGTACAACAACATTAACACGTTTACGTTTTCACATACAAACGTTTGTGAAAACGTAATGGGAACCGAATACATACGTTAGCTGGAAGAGTAAGTATCCATGCGCATTGTTCTCGGCGCTCGATCTTAGATAATCCGGAAATAACTGGTTGATTGAGGGCCAGGTGTGTGCATCGAAGCTATCGCTTGTCAGTCAGTCGTCCCTTGATTGTTTCTCGGCTAATAACGTGTCGCCGTAATTATTGCAAATTCATTCGCGCTATTTCGTTGTGTAAAATCCCGTGTTGTGTTGTATTTTGTTGACTTTTGTTTTACCTTTTAATTAGTGTTTAGTACTTACAAATTATTCTTCAATCCTTCTATTGTTTATAGTGTATGTGTTATTATTTATTAAATCGTGTGCAACTGGAATAAGGACTTTCACTGAAGATACTTACCACCTCAAGTAAGCTACACACATAGTATTTTCTAAGATTTTCACGATTGCACATTATAATTGAAACAACTTTTGATTTTCGGATATTTTAATCGCGTATTATTACATTATTTTTAAAGCCCGACGTTTCGAAAACTTTTCAGTTATCATGGTCACGGGAAGACTGAGGTGTTATTTGTCATTATACAGTACTATAAAATTATTAATACTAACTACCTTCACAAAATTTTAAGTTAAAAATTTTAAGTATGTAGTAGTATGTGGGGTGTGTGTAGCTTATAATTGAAACAACTTTTGATTTTCGGATATTTTAATCGCGTATTATTACATTATTTTTAAAGCCCGACGTTTCGAAAACTTTTCAGTTATCATGGTCACGGGAAGACTGAGGTGTTATTTGTCATTATACAGTACTATAAAATTATTAATACTAACTACCTTCACAAAATTTTAAGTTAAAATCAAAATTTTAATCAAAATTTTAAGTCAAAATTTTAAGTTAAAATTTTGTGAAGGTAGTTAGTATTAATAATTTTATAGTACTGTATAATGACAAATAACACCTCAGTCTTCCCGTGACCATGATAACTGAAAAGTTTTCGAAACGTCGGGCTTTAAAAATAATGTAATAATACGCGATTAAAATATCCGAAAATCAAAAGTTGTTTCAATTATAAGCTACACACACCCCACATACTACTACATACTCGCATCAAAAACAAACGTTGAAAATCTTATTGCTTCCACCAGCCCTGAAGAAATAACAGTCGCGAACGAGTTAAACCTTCGGAAACAAGGCAAACGAGACTCGGCTACTATTATCAAGGAGCTTTCTATGGGTTCGCCAAATAAAGGTACGGAGATGAAAATAGCTCGTAAGAGGATGCTTACTGACTCATCATCATCATCATCGTCAAAGATACCATATATCAAATACATATACCATAAACCTCTATCTACAGGAATACTCTTGGTTCAATATGCCTGTCAGCGTCCACAAAGTGCTATTCCATGGCAGAGAAGTAATAACCTCATGTATTCTTCCTATTGGCCAATTGTCTGAGGAAGCACAAGAGGCCAGGAATAAGGATACCCGAAGGTATAGAGAATATTTTACACGAAAAAGATCACGTGTCGACACCAACGAGGATCTTATTAACAGGCTATTGATATCATCAGATCCTTATATAGCCAGCTTGCGATATATCCCTAGGATGAAAAAAAGTCAACTGGAACCCGAAGTTTTGAATTTGCTTTCCTTACCTACGCCAAATGAGACACCTAGGGACGAGCAAAGTGACTAATATGTATTTTAATGATATAGTATATATATATATATATATATATAATATAGTACTTTCTGTGCTATAGTAAAATGTTTTTTTAGTGAATTTACCTTTAAAACTTATTTCGTTACTTTTTATTATTTTAATAAAACTTTTAATAGCAAATAACATCCATTTCACTACAAAAAATAAGTTATGTTTATTAAATAATTAAATCCCGCCAGATCATGAAATTCCTACACTGTGCGACGGTGGTAAATTATACAAGGTGTTAGAGGTGAGACGTATATCCGGGAACAGGTTTTATGTATATGAAAATGTATAAATTTCAAATTCATCTAAGTTTTAACTTATTTTAGCATTAGTAAAAGAATAAAAGAAATTTTGCGGCTTGCTGGTGCTGCTAATGAACCTCAAGAAAATCCCGGGCAATCGTGTCTGGGTGCCGAAAACACTTCAAATGCAGTTGCCATTAATTTGGTAAGTCCAGGTTATAAATTCTTTTAGAATCACTTTAAAATTTCGATGCTTAAATTTGTAATTTCCCCTATTATATTTATTGCAATCGCCTACTGCTATGAAGCTTAATCTTATTTTTAGCTTCTAGTTATATTCTCCTAGCTATCTATGTTAAATTTCGCAATTAAAACTTTGTTTATTACAGTCACAGTCGATCAATCTCACTCAAAATCAAGAGTCCCCGAAAACACTTAATAATCAAAATGAGCCGACCGAAAAGGAGAATAGTGATATTATTGAGAATTCTTTTAATTCTTCTACGGACCAGGTAAATTATTTAGATCCGAAGTTGCTTAGAAGCCAAAGTGGTTCGTATGAGACAAGGAACATGATGCCTGACCCGCGATACGTATTTTCACCCATAAATTCAGGGGAGTGAAGTTGATCTGAGTGATATTGACCCGATCTTCAATGTGGGTACTTTGCAGCATAGTCCACCTAGAATTATAGAAAATTCATCTTCATCATCTGGATCTTCAACTAGCAGTTCTTCTTCTAGTTCTTCAGATTCCGACAGTTCCTAGCTCAACGTCAGCTTCGGAGAATACACAATTGCCCAATACCACCCAAAAGCGAGGTCGAAAAAAAGTTAGTAACCCGGAGACCTGGAGGCAAAACAAAGTACAGAAGTTAAGAAATAGCGGTAAACCCTCCACGTCGTTATCTACTTCATCTAGATTGATTCCCGGTCGCAGCGTCAAAGCTCCTCGCACGGAAAGGTGTAGACTTAAGTGTCAAGAAAATGTTAATGAGGAG
Organism: Bedellia somnulentella; assembly: GCA_963576735.1. Classification (NCBI taxonomy): domain Eukaryota; kingdom Metazoa; phylum Arthropoda; class Insecta; order Lepidoptera; family Bedelliidae; genus Bedellia; species Bedellia somnulentella. Next base: position 6,734,398 of record OY755187.1, on the reverse strand, counting down.
TCACGATTGGCCATATTTAATGCTTTCTGGGAGTTAGGGTTAGGGAGGTTAGGGAGTTAGGGTTCCGTACCCGACGGGTGCCCAACGGGACCCTATTACTAAGACTTCGCTGTTCGTCTGACTGTCTGTCTGTCGGTCAGCAGGCTGTATCTCATGAACCGTGATACCTAGACAGTCGAAATATTCACAGATGATGTATTTCTGTTGCCGCTATAACAACATATACTAAAAATAGAATAAAATAAATATTATTTTATTATAGTGTCTAATGTTGGATGAATAATGGTACGGAACCCTCCGTGCGCGAGTCCGACTCGCACTTGGCCGGTTTTTTATTTAAGTATTAATTGCTATTAATTTTAGATGGTGTTCGACAATACTCGAAGCTTGTGTCACCGATGTTGGCAGAGGACTGAGCGTGATCATGGACCTGCACAGCAAGCGGAACCAGTACGGGTGCCCGGTACAGTGCACTCTCAAGATTATTTTTAATAATTGTGCTAATGTTACCCGTCATCGTATACCTAACGCGATAGGGGTTAATGTATTTTGTGAGAGCAAACTTTTTATTCCTGACGGCGCTAGGGCGTGCACCGAACATTTAGCAAACAATGAATGGAACAACCTGCCGCAATTATGTAATATGACACATGATTTTAATGACGCTCAGTTTACCTCGCTCTGTGACTTAATGAGAATGGCTGCAAAACACGAGCCAAGAATCGACTTCGAAAGCAGAGGTGCGATATCTAATGATAAAATGCACTTATGGACTGGGGGAACGTACGATCAGTTCGAAGCTATATTAGAGCAAACTCCTTCATTAAGCGAAAATTGTAACCAGCCTAAAACTGCATTAGGCATATATTTAACGAAACTAAGAACTGGAGATTCTGACGAGAGACTGGCAACATTATTTAACATATCTCGACGAAAACTAGAACGTTTTTTACCTATGGTTCGAAAATGTCTAACTAATGATTACGTCGTGCTTCATTTAGGAGTGGACCACATTACTAGAAATAATATTCTCCAAAGAAACTTAACTATTCCAAGAGCTTTATTTGGAAACGAAGCAAACAGCAAAGCCGTAATTATATGTGACGGTACATATATTTATATTAACAAAAGTTCCAACTTTTTGTTTCAACGGCTATCATACAGCTTGCACAAGTACCAAAACTTGTTGAAGCCGTTTTTGATGGTAACCACGGACGGCTATATATTAGACATCAAAGGGCCATTCGCCGCTACTAAGACAGATGCCAATATTATGAGTGACGTAATGAAAAAAGAAGATGAGCCGCTGCATTGGTTACTCGAACGTAATGATGCATTTATCCTAGATCGAGGATTCAGAGACAACTTGGAGGATATAGAAGCTTGTGGCTACGAACATTATGAGCCACCAACTAAAGACAGAAGAAAAAACCAGCTTACCACAGAGCAAGCTTATCAGTCTCGTCTAGGCACCATGTGCCGATGGGCGGTGGAAGTAGTGAATGGGAGGTTTAAGCGAGATTTTAGACTTTTACGTCAAAAATATTTTTATAAAACGCTGCCACAAATGTTTACCGATTTCAAAATATGTGGGGCTATTCTAAACCACTTCCACGCTCCCATCGAAGACAGTGCACATGCAGAAGACTTTTTAAACTCATGCGAATCGAAGCAAATGAAATAGCAAACTTCCCAAGGCTCACTGAGGAACAAGTCATACTTTGTGCCTTGGGAACTTACCAGCTGAAGCTCGCTAGATCATATTGCAGCGAGCACCTACATAATGGCCTCTATATAATCGAAACGTATAGGGATAACGCTCTAGAAGACTTGCCACAACATGGTATTAACGAGAAATCTTGGCTATTGCGTGGACGCATACAATCTCGACATGTCCGAGCTAGGAAATATTATTGTTATATCTTAATTAATAATATGAATAACAATATTATACAATATTATTGTACCTGCTTAACAGGACGACGTACTATAGGTACTTGTGCCCATGTGCTGTCGATAATATGGTACTTAGGGTGTGCCCGTCATGAAGGGTTTATTGCACCCGCATTGTTTCTTAACGACGTTATTTTTGATGATGATATTTAATATACTTAATATCTTTATATCCACTATTGTGTTTTTATAGTGTAAGTGTCCAAAATATTATTATTATTATTTATGTACAGTCGGGGACTTTCGTGCATTACCAGTTTCAGAAATAATCCCGCGCACGCCGTGACAGCGTTCGGGTACGTTTCCTTTGCGAATCGTCCAACCAGTGCAAAGGATACTCGACCTAGAGATGGTAATGCACGTGACTCCTCGTTTGTACCTACATTCGTTTCTACATGTTACTATAATAAGCGCACGTTACTTAAAAAAATATAGGTAACATTATTTTACACAAAATGTATGTATTAAAATACCATAATTTTCCGTATTTTACATTTAATACTGTCAGATTCAAAGTAGTAGAACTCAGATCCGACAACTCTTAGAAACATGCGACCTAGTACGTATGCAAATACATAAAATTACCCTTCTATGCATATATGACTCATTGTTATTGCAAGGTATACCAGCTTCCATACATTTTTGCTCATTCTCCTTTGTATTTTCTTCTATTGAATGACAAATTAACAAGAACTGACTTAAATAAACTTAAACTAAGCAATTTATTAGTAGTTTCGTTCTTTTGGAATAAATAGATTTCATGACTTTATCGCAATTTAAATGTTTGTCCCCGTATTTTCGCTTCTACGTTACAATTTTGTATGTTACCACAATTTCCCCTATAAACAATGTTAATCTTTTGTGGTACTATTTTGTATTGACACTGGCAACACCGAGTATCTATATACTATATGCGAATAAAAAAAATTAAAAAAAGACGCCATCTTGCGGTCTGTGAAGTCATGTTCCGAATAAAATTATGTATAAGTGGAGAAGCAATGCGTGGCGTGTGCGTTGAAATTACGCTCGAATTATCGATTTATGGTAATTTATAACCTAAAAAATCTCGCTTATATGTTACTTCTATGTTACCGGTAACGTTCATTGTATGTTACGTAACGTAGAAGTGTTGTAAAGGTTTGTTCATATCATTATATTGTGCTATTTATTGCGTTTTTGTAAATGTTTAGTATTCACTAAATTATTGTCTGTGGTTTTCATGTATAGCTGTCTCGCTCTATTGCTCTCTCTCTCTCTCTCTCACACATCGTCTGTGCCAACGTAACATTAGGCTCCACATAATTTAATTAATTAAAAATAGAAAGACTGATCTAAAGTTCTCCTAACTGCATTTTATGTCCAAGTGTAATGTGAATAACGTGTGCCAATAAACGTTCAAACCATAAGAAGCTGTTTCAATCATATACATGAAATGGTCCATTCGAGCAGCGGGCAAGGACAAGGAGGAAGCCATCTTGAACAGAACTCAGATAAGCAAAATCTCAATTTTTATATTTTGCCGCTCAAATTACATTGGTAACTTCCGGGAACACCCAGCGCCATCGGAATACCGAAGAAACTATACTATACTTTATCGACACATCTACTAAAAAGGGATATCTTTGACTACATAACTTTATCGAGCGGCCGGAAGTGATCAAGAAAATTTTCTGCCTCTCCGCCATACTTGTCCGACGGAACATCTCTAAATTTTGGCTACACAATAAAATTAAATGTAATCCGTTAAAATGAGTACTACTAAACGGGACATGGATACATTCATAAAAAAACGAAGCAGTATCAAAGGGAAGCTAACACGGGTCTTCAACTTCGCCTCACAGTTGGATCCGCAAAGCACCACGCCCTCGCACCATGCTTATTTTCTTTGTAAAATACATTGCTAAAAGTTTTAGAAAAAAGAATTACTATTGTTTTTCTGTTTCCTTAGTTTCTTATGAAAAATAAATTTAATTATTTTCTGTGTAATTTACTACTAGAAGATTTAAGGGAACAATAAAAATGTTGTGCTAATTTAATTTGGTACTTAGTTAGGCACTTAATCTAAATAAAAGACATAATTTGATAAAAGTTTTAGTTTTATATTTTCTTGTTATCCATGCATATCATAAGGCATACAGTATTACATCAAAAAGGTGCAGTATGAAATCGGCCTTACATCTTTTACTCGTTACTTTCATGTTATTTCTACGTTACCGTAACATAGAAGTATCTACGTTACTCAATATTACTAAGTGGGAAAATTCTCGGCCTTACCCAAGTATGAACAATTATTCTGAAAATGTATCCTTAAATCAAGGGAAAACATTTACAAGTCCTAAAGTGGTATCACTCTTCGTAGTTCCACTGTTTGTTAATTGTTGGCTGAGGACGCTAGTGTCATGTATTGACACTAAGTCAAAGTGCATTCAGCGATTCAAGAGCCGCTGCGACCAGTGTGCTTACGTAATACCAACATTTATTGTGATCGAGTTGCTGCGGAGCGGCTAAGGTCTCGCCTGCTGTTGTATCGCAAGTTGCCGAAAGATGCGTAATCAGCCTGCTGAAAGAAGGAACAACATCCCATGGAGATATTTTTTCAGTCAATGGCGGCCACGCGAAGTTTTTACCACCAAAGTTACAAGCAGAAATAAAACGTGATGTTTTACACATTGTTACTGATGCAGAGATTAAACATTTGGAATATATGGAGTTAGCTAAGGTTATGCAACAAAATCGACCTTCAACCTCAAGTTCAAGATTCGCCATTTCAAATGATTTAAATATTCATTCATCGCAGCAAAACACACCAACTTCTGCTGCGAGAAACCAAAACATAAGCGGAAGTACAAATCCCAATCTTATATTTTCTCCATTTAATACCATCGAACACCAATATAACGAAACATACTACGGATCTACACCTACTGAATACATACCAACGCCTATATCTAGATGTCATAATAATATGATGATAATCAAATGCCGGATTTAAGAGACTAAAAATTCAAAATTTTACTTTGTGTCATGCTGAATTGATCATCTTTATATAGTAACTGATTATGAAAATTGTCAAGTTGATTATAAAAGTACATTATTATAATATAATATCAAGACTTTGTATGTGATGTTGATGTATTATGTTTTAGTTAAACATTCCTTTCTAGTTACAAAGCGTTTTCGATAGTAAAAATCTAAAACTAGTGTTTCATCAGTTCATATTATTTCGGAGAGCAAACGCTTTTTAACAAAAAGGGGTTTAAACTGTGACACGAACAGCTATTCAGATACATATCATTCTGCCTTTTATGTGATGGTTTGGATTTCCGAGTTCATTTAACCTGGACCTATTTAAGGAAAGAGTGAATAGGCATTTTCTGGGTGAGCTCGCTTCATCGTCGACCTCATCTTTGCCCCCTGGCTAGATGCTGGCCAAGAGCAATCCCATAATTAATAAATAAAAAAAAATAGTTTTTTTATTACCTACTTAATATGATTATCTAGTAATAAATATTATATTTTAATGTGAACCTACTTACCTAGTAAAAGCCTTACCTACTTACCTTTAGTGTAAAAATGGCTCAATAATATTACAATAAAAAAATGTAATTCCAGCATTGCTAGTGATGATTCAATCTGTGATTTTTTTATTGTCTCTTTGCATGTTTCGGATTATTGGCTATTATAAAAAATGCCGAAAGGTTTCTGTACGTTCATGGTGTGAGATTTATTCTTGTTTAAACGAATTTCAGTAATAAAAAATGTGAACCAATCATAACATTTGTATTAATTGAATCACTTTTTAAAATTATAAATACAAGCATAAAATTATTTCTCGGAATATTTGTCTATTCACATACATATCATGACTTGTTTACGAGTAGATTATAATATTTATAATATAATAACTTAGTAGAATGAGCAAGCTATATATGTCATCGGTTCTGTCGGTTGGTCAGTAAATTATGATATAATATGGACTTAACTGAAACATACAGTCAATCTCTCTTCAACAGATATAGGCGATCGAAAAGGTGTTTTATTTTTTTGAGTATGAGATTTTAACAAATCACTTAACTTTTCGTAGTCCATTCTATAATAATCGTAGAATTTTCTCATGTTGTATCTCAAATAATTGAACAAGTTGCTGAATTCACCATTCGTAGATCTTATTCTCCACAAATTATGAACCCAGAATTGTTTTTTCTTTAAATGAGTTTTATGGCGCCTCTCTTTATCTTCAGCTAAAATTGCTATTAATACTAAATCCCAGTCAATCATGATGAACACAACTAACTTTGTACACGCGCGGAGTTAATACTAATTTTTGCTTGAGTGGCTGGGTCAACAACAGGATGCCACAGCTTACCGCGGAATGCCGTAGCGGCCTTCGGGATGCCATAGCATAATTTGCCGTGTCATGCCAGCAGGATGCCACGGCATGCCGCGGAAGGCTGTGTTATCCTTCGGAATGCTGCAACACAACTTACCGTGCCATCCTGTGCCGTGCCGGCAGTCAGCGCCGGCCCTAAGATAGGGTCAATAAAATAATTGAGGAGGTTATCAAGAAGTTCACCTCTATCCCGGGAAAGGTTGAAACAGAACAGGTAAACAGATTAGGAGGACAAGTAAACACATTCGCTGTCGTTGCCAGATAAATACTGGTTTGTTTAGAATGTATGTTTTTGGTTTTAATAAGACATAAAACATAAACGTTCACGCCGAATATTTGGCAGAGGTACTAATACTTCTGAACATCACGTGACTTTGTCACCTGGTGTTCAGAGTACCCACGTTTTGCATGGACAGTGTACTCACGTGATAGGGGGCAGGCCTATCGCCGTTTTGCACGAATACACTGTCACATGACTAAGTACAACTCAGCCATGTGGGTTTCCTCACGATGTTTTCCCTCACCGTTAACAACCATGATAAATTAACCACACATATGTCTTTAGAAAAGACAAATTGGTGTAGGCCCGACCCAGGATTTGAACACTAGTCGTTTGCACGATAACCGAGTGTTCTACCCACTGGGCTATCACGGTTGCGGTTTGGTTTTAAATGGTTTTAAATAAAATAATGTTTGTAACAAACTAACCATATTTTGCAATTTTTTAAATTTACTAATCTGAGACCGATATATCGATATTTTTTCCTCGATATATCGGGCCCGATATTAATATTTTTATATATATCGACTCTTAATACATTTTTTCCATTTCAACATCCCTCCGAGCCATCACATACCGATGACGACACGGACGTGCTGCATCCCAACGAGCACAGCAGCCGAAGCTCCCCCCGGCGCCCCACCGCACCGCACACCTACGCGATACCACAGCGCCGAACTGCCCAACTCACGGCACGGATCAACTGTACGAGATGAGGACTTATCCTAATCCCGTTCCTGAGAGAAGCCAGAATGTTCAAGTGTGAACATCAGCAATATAAATCTAGAGCAATTAACTGTCATCCGGTTAAACGCAACGCTGACAACATATAACGCACACCAAGGAAAGCACCATCCGTATAAATGAATACAGATATATATTTTTGTATAAATACTGTGTAAAAATTTAAATAAAGTCTCTTTCTACCTTTGACTCCCGACTATTGCTTACCTACTACTTCCCTACCATTTCCATCACTGTGGCCAAGACACCTTTCGCCTTCGCAGTTGCACGAGTCTGAGTAATTGACAGTGATTATCGTATCACTTCCCATATCCTACCAACCTTCCGTCTGTTACCTTAGGTCTCCCGGTATACAGACATTCCCGTACTTATTTAGATATTTCAACTTGTATGGTTAGGGCTAGGGACTTAGGGTTCTAGGGTTGTTAGGACGTCGGTAGGATAGAGGTAATCTCTACCTACCCCTCAGTTATTTAGGCGTACATATATAGATAGATAGGTTAGGATCCTAGGTCTCATAGCATTCCCATTAAGTTTGTTTATTACCTACTAATGCCATAGCGAATAATATGGAAATCCTAATAAATAATCCATATATTAGCTTTGTAATATGTTCTTTAATAGAATTAATCTTCTCTGTCTTAATTATAAAATTTATGTAGGAATGAAACCACATTAATTATCAATTTAAAAACTTTTAGATAATAGGTCTAAATATTTAACTTACAGGTACTTCACAACATTGTCAGTTGCAGGAGAATCTCTTATCCAAAAAAATCCCTCAAAATCTTCTCTGTACTATGAAGAGGGAGGGAATATCCATATTCCCCAAGGCTCCTGGAAACTCGTTGTCTACAAAGACTTCGACTCAGTTTTTAAGACCAAAAATTCAGTTGTTAAGATTTCAATGCGACAGAACGATACTTAAGTTGTTCTCAGCTGGATTACTCAATTCAGAAATCGGGCGATAATGCTTTAAAATATAATCATACTTCAATTTCAAACGTACATACTTTGACATCATTTTTTTAACTAAATCTTGAAAAAATTGAATCTCGTTTATCGGAACTGCAATTTTATAGTGTTTGTCGCTCTAAACTCGAAATACTAGATGGACTCAGCACCACCCTTAAATGGCTAATTGGAACACCCGATGCAAAATATGCCAAATACTATGACGAATGCATAAGTCAGTTAGAAAGGCAGGAATCTCATAAACGCTTAAAGCAACAACTTCGAGTGTGTCCATCAGGATCCCCCAGTTCAATCCCCTAGAGGATCCTAGCGAACTTGTTGGTTCATCAGGAGCCCCTCAAATTAAATCAAAGTAAAGGTGCTTTCATACATTGCCTTGTTTCATTGAATAAGTCTAAGTAGGTATACTCTAGCTAGCATTTGCTAGGGTTTTTACGTAACATTTTTATTGACAAACTTTACTGACCTTTTTGCTAAATTAGCTGAAAATAAAATGACTTGTCAATGAAGTGAATTAGTAATGACAAGTGCTCTCACAGTATAAACAAACATTGAAAGTGAAATCATGTCGGAAACTATAACAAAAATAGAAAAACATGGAGAAATTTTGCTTATTAACGGAACAAAATATCATAAAAAGAAAATATATAAAAATAGTAATATTTTTTGGCGGTGCACTAACTGGCGTAAAAATAAATGCGGAGGCTGCAGATGTGAGTATATTATTTCTTATATAACTTATATCAACAGGGAACCATTAAAATATCTAACAATACACTGACTCGGGGTGGAAAATAGGGGTGCTTTAATATGATATGAAAATCAACATGGACCAACCTAGCCAGAGTTCAAATTTTTATTAATATTCGTAACAATAACGAATAATAAATAAATAAACAAAACAAAACCAAACTGTATGTGTGAGTAATGTCGCAAACATACCCAGGATACGCTGACTAGCGAACTGACCTCAAGTCATAGTTACACGCAAGTTCCATTTGTTCGATGCAGCGTCAGCGCAACGTGAGGCAACGTGATCGCTGCATGGCGACAGCGTCGAGCGTCGGCGTCGTGATCCCAGGGAATTGATGAAGCCCTTTTGTCATAACCATCGGGCATTAGACATTAACTTTCGTTATAATTCACTTGTATCTTTTATTCATTAAATTAGTTTTAAATAATTTTTGTATCTTCGGCTGCTGACGTACGTAATTTGTGTGAAAGGTCTCCATGCAACTAGCGCCACCAAGCGGGATAAAAGGCCAGACAGGTGGCCATTAGTAAATCATGTGTAAACCTGACCTGAATAAATAAACAAGTACAGTAGCTGAAACTCTTTCCATTCATAACAAAGTTCGCTATACTCTTCCAAATTCTTTAGAATTTTCAGAGAAGAGAAAAGAGCAATAAGAGCTATTTATAATTTAGGTTCACGAGATTCCCTTAGAGAATTGTTTGAAACCATAAATATAATGACACTGCCATGTCAATATATATATATGAAAACATTACACTGGCCAACACTATTTTTGGTGCCGTTGTTTTAAGACCTGATTATGAAAGTAATTTCTTCACTGATTTCAAATATGTAATCAGTTTTTCTGTATCAGCTCTAGTTTTGAAAATATTAAAAAAAAAAAATTTTCAACGAAAAAACACATTTTTTATTAGTCAGTGTACAAAAAACTCCTCTTAATAGATTTTCTTTCATGTTTATGCATTGGGTTGTCTCTCATAAGAGCCCAGCAGTAATCAGCCATCATGTGAGTATCCCATCTACCCTGGTATCGATCCTCCATGACTTTGATGTCCTGATGAAACCGCTCTCCTTGTTCCTCACTTAAGTCACCCAGGTTATGCGGGAAGCAGTCCAAATGGCTGTGTAGGTAATGAACCTTGATGCTCATATTACATCCCAACTTTTGAAAGCAAGAAAGCATTTGGTTTACAATACTTTCATAATCTTCTGCCTTATGATTACCAAGGAAATTTTTGATCACTTGCACAAATGAGTTCCACGCAGCAAGTTCCGTTTCATTCATAGATGTTGCGAAGTTATCATCTTTAATTAACTGTCTTATCTGAGGACCGTCAAATATTCCAGCCTTGAGTTTTTCTGTGCTTAAAGCTGGAAATGCCCTCGTAATGTATTGAAAGCATGAGCCCGATTTGTCTAATGCTTTTACAAATTGTTTCATGAGACCAAGTTTTATGTGTAGAGGAGGTAAAATGATCATTTCTCGGGGGACTAAAGGTGTATTTATAACATTTTGCTTTCCAACAGCTAGGCTTTCTCTGATCGGCCAATTTTTTCGTACCCAGTGATTCGGTTTATCTCTACTATCCCAAAGACACATAAAACATGGATACTTTGTATATCCACCTTGCTGTCCCAACAGAAAATTAACCATTTTGAGATCGACGCATATAAACCATTGGTGGTTATCATATTTAATCTTTTCTAAAAGCAGTGCAATTGCTTCATACTCTTCTTTCATTCGGGTAGAATGAGCAATTGGAACACAAGCGTGTTTATTACCATTATGAAGCAATACACATTTGAGACTTCTTTTGGAACTGTCTATAAAAAGACGCCACTCAGTTGAGTCGTACTTTTGTAAACCCATTCTTGTTAATAAACCACCAATATCATTGCAATAAACAAGATTGTTATCTTCAGAAAAATATGGTAGCAAATCGCGTTCTCTTTGACGGTAAAATGTAACTCTTGTGTTTGGTGAAAGCAAATTCTTCTCTTTTAATCTAGAAGCCAACAATTCAGCACGCTCCTTTGAAAGATCTAGATCCCTTATCAGATCATTAAGCTCACCTTGTGAAAAAAAACGAGAGGTTCGATTCAACTCGCCATAATCACTGTCGATCTCGGGATTTGCTTGGATTTCGTTATATTGTTCCACTTCGATATCTGGCAGCGAGTGGTACGTAGGCACAGGGACACTTTCGGAATGAGGTACAGGTCTTTTCGCTGATGGTATATCAGGATATGTCCATTTACTTCTATTCTTTCGATTTATGCCGACAATCTTAACCAAACAGAAATAACAGTCGTTGAAGTGATTTTGTTGTTCCCTCCAAATCATCGGTATCCCAAATTTCATACATCTTCTTTTGCAATTTGTCCATTGTCTCAAATGTTCTCTGCATGTTTTACACACAAAATGGGGCACCCAAGGCTTATCTTGATGCTCAATAGATAGGTTGAAGTATGCGAAATATGCATTTTTCACGAACTCTGTTATGGGTTTTCTGTTTTCCTCAAACGTATATTCACCACAAATATAACAAAATGAATTAGGATTGGTCAAACAACATCTTGATGAGCTTGCCATTATGCCAAAACAACGAAATTGATGAAAATAAAAGAATTGCGATACTTTGTTGAAGTCAAAGTGACGAAATTTTAAAATTGAGGGTAGTTATGAAATTAGAGCTGATACAAAAATGGCAGTTGTAGGTTTGTCATCAGAGACACGTTCAAAAACAATATCTAAACAAATTTTTACCGCACCAAAAAAAAAGTTTTTTTTTGTTGGCCAGTGTTATGTATGTAAGAAAAAAATTGAAAGCATTTCCCAAAAACTGTGACAGACATACTAGAAGTCTTAGAGATAATAATAAAATTTCAATTCAAAAGTACAGATTGTCAAAAATAAATACATCTTTTATGGGGTAATGTGTAAAATTTTATAATAAAATACCTGATGACATTTTGAATCTAACAGAAAAGAAATTCAAAGTAATTATAAAACGCAGTCTTCATTTAAAAGCTTATTACAGTTTAAATGATTATATTGTGGCGTACCTATTTATTACACACATAGTTTATGTATATTTTACAATATTTACATATTTATAATTTTTACACATTTTATTTATTTATTAATAAAATAATAAAAATATATTTTATGTGTGTAATTTTATTTCTATATGTACACAACAATATACGATACATACATTTAATTATTTCTTATAATTAAATATTTAATTTTATTCCCATACAAAATAATTATATTAATTTATTATCTAAAACTCAAGGCACACTTTGCCGTTTTGACCGCAAGTACTTGAACACCTGACCACTGCGTCGATTCATCGATGTCTTGTGATTCGCTAGCGGCCGGTGGCGTGATGTGAGTCAGCGCGCTTGCGATGTCTAGGATCTGCATGGCGACCAGTGTTGCCAGTGCCAGATGGTCAAATATAACACGACACAGCTCAAAAAGTAACATTTACACGAGGAAAGTAACATGACCTGTGAAACACTCGTAGATTTGGTATGGCGCATAAACGCTTGAAATATGGCTAAAAAAAAAAGGTCATCACATCACCTTATTTTATTGAGAAAAAGCGCGGTACTTCTTCTAGAACAATTTCACATTCAATAAATTTATGTTATATGTTATGTAAATTATGTGTATTAGTAATATACATATACCAACCCCAATTTAGATTCAGTCATGTCTTTTTGTACTTCAACTTACTTTGTACTATTATTCACATAGCCAATAATAGAGAGGTAAATTTTATTGCTATTTTTATTAGCTTAAAACTTCAGGAAAGGAAAGCTTCAAAAATCTGAAAAGTAACACAAAAGTAACATATTGAGTCATGTAACATGGAAGTAACATGAGAGGGTCAAAAGTAACGTAAAATGTTACTTTTGTAACATTCTGGCAACGCTGATGGCGACAGACATCAGTTGAGATTTATTATCGATACGCACGGATGTAAAACGTTTTCTATTGTGCATTGCGCTCCGTAATTGTTATTCTTTATTCTACTGACCATCCTTTCTTGTTTCTTGTGCACCTTCGTTTTAATTGTATGTTTAGTTTGTTTTATGTAAATTATGCCGTATTATTGACTTTGTGGAACAGTTACATAGTGATTCAACAATCTTTGTGAATATTATTTGTGAGGGTTCCTCAGTATAATTTAACCCTTGCACAAAGTTAGAACCGAACCTTAACTTACCAAAGTGGTGACCCCTGAACTGAGTAAAAACGGAACAATGAGTGACAGTGTGGATAGTGGTGATGACACAGCACTCGAAAGGCCAGGAGCCGGGAGCCATGGAGCAGATGGGAGCAGCAGCCGACATACCCGAAAGTCGAGACGGCAGTCCGCCGAGGTGTTTCGCGTTGGCATACGCATACCCCCATTTTGACCAGAGAAGCCTGCCATTTGGTTCGCGCAAATTGAGGGTCAATTCTCCATTAGTGGTGTGACTACTGACGCGACCAAATATAACTACGTAATTGGAAATTTATAGCCAATACATTGCCGAAGTTGAAGACATATTGATGCTGCCAACTGACACACCCAACAGGTATGAGAAGCTCAAAGCAGAATTAATAAAGCGCCTTTCGGTATCCAAGGAGATGCGAGTGCAACAGCTGCTCATGCACGAAGAGTTGGGTGACAGAAAGCCATCTCAGTTCCTGCGGCATTTGCAACATCTTGCTGGAGTTGGCGTTCCGGAGGATTTTATAAAAACGATCTGGACGAGCCGCCTCCCCCAGAGCACACAAACAATTATCGCATCCCAGGACCGCTACCCATCGACAGAATCGCAGACCTCGCGGATAGGATTCACGACATCGTGCCACCCCCTCACCGCCAGGTAGCAACTACGTCTGCGACACCTCAACCACCGTCATTGGAGAGCATGTCTCAGCAGATATCGGAATTGACTGCGCAGTTGCGAGCATTGTCAGCCCGCGTGAACGACTCGCCTAGATCGAGGCCGAAGAGTAGAGGTAACGACAGGAGTAGGAAGAACAGCCGTTCCAGGTCCAAATCAAGTTACCGCAAGCACCCGCTTTGCTGGTACCACTCACGATTTGGAGCCAACGCCAAGAACTGTATTCCGCCTTGTGACTACTCGTCGGAACACGCTCGGGGCAGTCGGTGATGGCGACTGGCGATTGCCCGAATTCTAGTGGTCGCTTATTCGTCACAGACCGAAGATCCAAGGTGCAGTTCCTGGTGGATACCGGCAGTGACCTGTGCGTCTTCCCCCGTTCGTCAGTTACTGAGCGGCGAGTGAAGACAACCTACCAGCTGTGCGCCGCCAACGGTAGTGCCATCAACACATTTGGTTACATACAACTGAGCCTGGATCTGGGACTACGGCGGGATTTCGTGTGGAAGTTTATTGTCGCCGATGTGACGAAGGCGATAATTGGTGTAGATTTTTAATTTTTTTTAATATTGTTGTAGATTGTAGACACCGTAGATAGATAACTTAACGTCATTGTAAACAAATGCGATTAACGCCCTACATGCAGATGTGTTTTCTGTTAAGGTCTCAGCTGGTGATTCTCGGTACCATGTGATCCTCGACGAGTTCCCAGAAATAACTCGACCAGCAGGTGCAACACATGCACCGACACACAACACACTACACCACATACGCACCACTCCAGGACCCCCCATTTCTTGTTCCACCCGCAGATTAGCACCCGATAAAATGATTATCGCAAAACGGTAGTTTGAAGCCATGCTGCAAGCTAGTACAGCTCGACCATCGGAAAGCCCCTGGTGCTCACCCCTTCATCTAGCGCCGAAAAAAGATAACGGTTGGCGTCCATGCGGCGATTATCGCTTATTAAACGCCCGAACTGTGCCGGATTGATATCCTATCAGGCACATACATGATTTTTCACACAACATTGCAGGTTGCCAGGTATTTTCTACTGTAGATTTGGTCAAGGCATACAACCAAATCATTGACATACCCAAAACCGCAATCACAACTCCATTTGGACTTTTCGAGTTTCCATTCATGACCTTCGGTTTAAGGAATGCCGGACAGACATTCCAAAGGTTCGTGGATGAGGTGACTCGTGGCCTAGAGTTTTGTTATTGCTTTTTAGATGACTTCTTAGTGTTTTCCAAGGACGAGGCAGAGCACGAAGACTACCTCCGGCAGTTATTCACTAGGATGAAGAAATACGGAATCCTGATCAACACCTCAAAGTGCGTATTTGGCGCTTCTGAGGTAAATTTCCTAGGATACCACATTTCTGCTGCCGGTACTAAGCCCCTTGACTGTAAGGTCGAAGCAGTGCAAGCTATTTCTCCACCTCGCACGGTAAGAGAGCTTCGTCGCTTCTTAGGGATGCTTAATTTCTATAGCAGGTTTATCCCACGCGCTGCCGCAATTCAAGCCCCAATGTTATTTTAAATTAACAATTAAATAAACGGTGTCCCCGGGACTTCAAGAGGAGCTGCTGAGCCTGCTGCTTTCGTGACGATGTTACTGTCCATGTGGTGCTCTGGTGAGTAAAGTTTGCTCTAATC
Source organism: Bedellia somnulentella (assembly GCA_963576735.1). Taxonomy (NCBI): domain Eukaryota; kingdom Metazoa; phylum Arthropoda; class Insecta; order Lepidoptera; family Bedelliidae; genus Bedellia; species Bedellia somnulentella. Next base: position 6,718,730 of record OY755187.1, on the reverse strand, counting down.
CCAACCTTTCCAACGTTTTAATATATTTACGTTTATCAAAACCTACTAAATATATATATTTATATGTATTTTCCAACCTTCTTACTTTTTTAATAGCTTTATTTAAATAAAAAACGAATATCTAATTTATACATAAATAAATAACAATGCCGAACTAAAATGATTCAAAACTGTTCATATCCAATTTTGATTTGGGAACCCTAACTCAACTAATTTCTCTTTCGATCCTGCTAACCCGGATCAAATTTACAGATTTGTTCGATTCTGTGATACAGCATTTTCCCTAGCAAGACAAGTAGGAAATATTGCTAGTACCAGCATTAATAAAATAATACGGCACAATGCTTCCCATGTGCATATTGGAACGTGCTTAGCATATTAGTTTTTGTCTTACAAAAATAAAGAAAGTTAAAACATGTTTCTGAACGTAACTCATCACATCGCAATATTTTTTCAAACAAGCAACACATTTTAGAACGAGTCATTCCTATGTGGGAATCCCCTAGTATAGCATCATAGACCATCTGGTCTTGGTCTATGATGCTATACTAGGGGATTCCCGATATACAGCCACAGATTAGTTAATTGATACAGCTTATTATTATATTGAAGTTCTTACTTACATATTATGTTTATTGATTGTGTGCAAAAATTGCAGTGTGTGTCGACTATTGTGTGTGTTAACTACTTACGGTGATTCGATTACCTACGTCAGATTTTCGAAGTTCACTTTTGATTATTAACTATGCCGCCTACCAAATATAACCAACATTATAGGTCAGACTGGGAGCAAATGACCGACTTCAAAGAGTGGTTGCACCCCGCTGAAAACGATGAGACGAAAGCCTATTGTAAATACTGCAGGTGCGACATGATAGCTAAATTGTCTGTTTTAAAACTGCATATTTTATCATCAAAACACAGAAAATCAAAAGAACCCATAAAAAATCAGAAAACAATAAATTTTCCTAAAGTTAAGAAAAACCTGGAGACACAGAAAGCAGAATCTGCACTTGCTTTGTTTGTATGTGAACATTGTTCAATTATGGCTGTAGATCATCTTTCTCAATTGTGCACACACCGATTTGGTGACAGCAAAAACAGCGACGTAAGATTGCATCGAACTAAATGCACTAATATCATTAAAAATGTTTTGGCACCCCACGTTATTCAAGAAATTGTGTCAGATTTAGGAGACCAGCAATACAGTCTCTTACTTGATGAATCGACAGATATATCAGTTGTAAAAATGCTCGGGGTATCAATCAGATATTTCAGTCGTACAATAAAAAAGATAATTTCCACCTTTCTGGGATTGGTTGAGATTGAAGATGGCACTGCAGTCAGCATAGTGAACGGATTCAAAGGATTACTGTTAGCATTGAACATAAATTTAAACAAATTAATCGGTATCGGTGCGGATAATGCTTCAGTGATGACTGGGACTAACAATGGAGTACACGCTTTGCTGAAAAATGCTACGAGGAACGAAAATTTAGTCTTGGTTCGCTGTGTATGCCATTCACTACAGTTGGCTTTGTCGCATGCTGCAGCGGAAACTCTACCAAGAAATGTAGAATTTCTTATAAGGGAATCTTACAACTGGTTCAGTCATTCGTCAAATCGAAGACTTTTTTATAAAAGCATCTATCAAACTATCAACGGCGGATCAGTTCCATTGGCGATTTCTCAAATGGCCAACACCAGATGGATATCTATTGAACTAGCGCACAGTTTACGATTAGAGCTATCTGGCGGGACAAAAGGCTTAAATGAAAATATTTAGTCATTTTTTTAAAAGGAACTTTTATCTCCTTTAGTTCTTTTGTCCGATAACATATTTTACGACCCTTTTTGTAAAGCGAAACCCTAAATAATAATAGACACACATACCGTTACAAAGGCAGGTATACGGCCGCTCATTCAGTTCGACTCTCAACGCTCGCGTTTGTGCATGTCTGGCTATCATTCAAGTTATTTCATTTGTGATATTGCGATGGATACTTTGAGAACAGGTAATTATTGAATTATTTAAACTAATTTAACACATTTCAATACAACACTTTATATAGAAAAAGCATGTCAAAGTATATCTATTTTACAGCGAAATTAAATGAACTTTTCTAGGTTTCCCTTGAGATTTAGTATGTAGTAAATGATAGTAAAGCTTTAAAAGTGTTATTGACCTTATTTTTGGTTATCATAAGTTGATGTCATTTCATTTTTTTTGCGCATTTTTGCGTTTTCTAAGATTTTGATTTTTTTGTTTTAGGTGCCCGAATTTCGCGAAAGTCATTGTTTGATTTTTGGCGATCTATTCCTCCGAAAGGCAAACTGGAAGCGGTAATAAAGTTTGTTAAATCCAAATTTACTCACTTTACTATTACTGAAGATGGCGAACATAACTTATTTCTGTTTTTGAGAAACGAATGTGAGAAAATTCGTATTAAGTGGGACAGGTTATCAAGGAAACTTGACCCATTTTCGAGGACCTATGACACATGGTTGAACGAAAAATTAATTCTTGATATGTTTCAAGAGCCATCACCACAACCTAGAACCTGTACGGGGACGCAAAAAAAAACATTTGAAGATAGTTCTTCCAGAACGAAACGGCGAAAAGTCAAGCATCTTCTAGATAAGTATGATGACAAACAACTGTCATTTGCGGCTCAATTAAGCATGCGTGCTTCTGGAAAAAGGGAAGCTGCTAATCTTATCCATGAAGTTTCTACATCATCACCTAAAAGAGCTACTCGATATAAAATTGCCAAAAAGAATCTAAATACCAAAGAGCAGCGGAGGCTCTTCTCCATACAATGCAGGAGAGGCGTTAGCTTTATTCATTGCAAATAATTTGAGCGTTCAAACACACAAAATCATTCAACACGAAGCAAATGAAAGGGGATTCAAGCTATATCCATGTTACGATGTTGTAGCTAAAGTGAAAAAACAATGTTATCCTCCAGTTGAAATATTCACTTTAACAGAAACATATGCTGAGGTGCAACTGCAAGCTCTTTTAACGCATACAGCTACAAGGATTTGTAAAAACATCCTCGGAATAGAGAATTTAAGTTGCTCATTTAGCTACAAGTTAGTATATAAATTGGGTTGTGACGGCTCTTCAGGACACAGCATTTATAAGCAGCGTTTTGAGGACAGTGAAGACATGGACGAGTATATGTTTGTCATATCTGTAGTGCCAATGAGGCTTATAACTGAAAACGCTGAAAATAAGATTGTGTGGGAAAACCCACGACCGTCTTCGCCACGGTTTTGTAGGATAATCAAATTTATTTTTAAGAAGGAGACTGAAGAGTTAATAAAATTGGAGTGTGCAGCAATAGAAAATCAAATAAAAACTTTAGTGCCCAGTATCATAAATTTTAACAATGGCATGAATATAAAAGTGAGTCATGAATTGATACTTAGCATGATCGACGGAAAAGTCTGCAATGTGCTGTCGGAAAACAAGTCGAGCCAAAGATGCTTTATCTGCCAGGCTACATCAAAGGAGATGAATTCCGAGGCTGTTATGAGCAAACAATCCAATCAGGACATGTACAGATTCGGAATATCCAGCCTACATGCTTATATACGAACAATGGAGTGTATATTAATCATCGCAAGTCGAAAACAAGTAGAGAAGTGGCAAATCAGGGGTAAAACCAACCAAGAGATTGTCAAGAACAGGAGAAAAGAAATAATAAAAGAATTCAAAAAAATCGGTCTCATTATTGATAAAATTAAACCGGGATATGGCACAAGTAACGACGGAAACACGGCAAAAATATTCTTTCAAAATTATAAGAAAATATCAGAAATAACTTGTGTCGATGAAACATTATTATATCAACTTCCCATTATTTTGGGGACTATGGCATACATACATACATACATACATATTCTCACGCCGTTAGTTCCCATTGGGGTAGGCAGAGACTATCGATCGCCACTTTGTACGATCCTGGCAAACCTCTCTGGCTTCGTTTACATCCATCAATCTTTTCATACATGCTCTTTTATTCTTCATACTGCGGACACCTGCCTTTCTGAGCACATTTTCTATTTGATCCAAATGTGGACTATGGCATCCGGTTATGAAATTGATCCCGATAAATTTAAGCAATACTGTGAAGAAACAAGACACATTTATCTACGATTATATTCTTGGTATAATATGCCAGCTACTCTTCACAAAATTTTAGTCCATGGATCAGAAATTATAAGGCATTCGCTAATCCCAATCGGACAAATGTCGGAAGAAGCTTCAGAAGCTAAAAATAAAGAAATACGAAATGTCAGGTTGGGATATGCAATGAAAACTTCTCGTGTTCGTACCAATTATGACATGATTAAATATTTGTTAATGTCCTCCGATCCCTACATTTCATTATTAAGAAAACTACCGAAAAAAATATGTACACCTCATTTTAACGATGTACAAAAATTATTAAAAATCAGAATAAATAACATAATTTTAATATAACGCTGTTGTTTTATTTTTATATATAGGTTTTTTAGGTCTTTTTACTTATTCTCAATTAAATCAAAATAGTTTAGAATTTTGTCCAGCTAGAATGGTCAAATCGTAAACTGTGCAGCGGTCTGTCGTATTCTGGAACAATGGCTGGAACCAAAATGCCTCTTTGAAGTTGCCAGACGTGAAGAGCACTGTTATACTGCAGAAATGCTATGCTGTACAACATGTACAATGATCCACAGAATCACTTATACTTATTATATTTAAAACCAATTTTACAGGAAGTTCAAGTTATAAACAAGTTATTCGAAAGCAATGATGTTGACCCCACAAAACTTTGCAAGGATCTGATTGGCTTGGTGGAATCGATAAGTCGGCGTATATTAAACCCAACCGCTAGGGTAGACGTTTTAACCGAATCTATAGACAGCTACTTAGACCCTAGACCATACATGGGATATGCGTTTGAGACCAAATTACAAGATTATAATCTTCAACCTGATGTATCAAACCGTTTACGGCAGTGTTGTAGTAACTTCACACTGAAACTCGTAACAGAACTACGTTCCAGGTTACCTGTCAATTTTAAAGTTTTCATGAAAGTATCTATGTTTTCAGTTCAAGATACTTTAAAAGTAGTTAAACCTTCCATTGTCGAGATAGCACAAGAGTTAAGAGTCAATGCAGCTACAATTGAAAAACTAGTATCTCAGTGGAGAAATATAGTTCACATAAAATGGGAATCAATAACATCTACGACAGATTTCTGGTGCGAAGATATGGATTATAAAGATTCAGCCAACAACAACCCCTTCGAAGAATTGTGCCAATTTGCAATATCTCTTTTGACATTGCCACACTCAAACGCAGATATTGAAAGGGTCTTCTGTCAAATGAGTTTGGTGAAAACTAAACTGAGAAATCGATTGGCGGTGAAGACTCTCAATGAGTTCTCTATTCGCTTTCATAAAGAACACTCGCGTCTACGATCGTTTCCAGAGTTTCTCAAAGTTTAAAGTGCGTATTATTCTATTTCACTGATCAAATATGTTGAAGTGTGCTAGATGCAATGATAACGCTTCCGACGCTGCTCTGTGTTGTGTTTGTAACAAACACTATCATCATGGGTGCGCAGGAATCACGGAGGCTGGCTATCGCAAATTGGGTGACAGACAGGCTACCTGGAAATGCCCTTCATGTAAGTCCCGCGGTATATCGCCGTCGGCCCCCTCGTAAGAGCTTGTTATGCAAGAATTGGCGAATATCAAGTTAGCCATAGCCCCTATTGACGTCTTGCTCACAACTGTTAACGAGATTAAATCAGAAATCAGTACGCTCAAAACTTCCTTTGTCGAGTACTCAGCAAAACTTGGGAACCTAGAAGCTCGAATCCAAGCTGTTGAAAAAGCGCAGGAAGAACTTTCGTCGTTAAAAGAACGAATTGATACCTTGGAAGAGGACCTTAACGAAAAAAACCAGTGGATGCGCCTTAACAACGTGGAGATCAAAGGCGTCCCTATGAAGGATCGTGAAACCTATTTGAAATATTTATGAAAATTGGCCAGAAAATATCCTACCCGGTCCAAAAGTCCTACATAAATTTCATTCATAGAGTGCCCTCACGTGAAAAAGGCAAACCAAAACCTATCGTAGTATCTTTTATAAATAGGTATGCTAAGGAAGACTTTGTTGCAGCGGCACGCTCTATAAAAACGATCTGTTCAGCAGACCTAGGACTAAATGGGTCGAATAAAATATTTGTGAACGACCACCTGACTGTTCAGAATAAAATTATATTGACTAAAACCAAGGCTCTTGCAACTGAACACGACTACAAGTTTGTGTGGGTAAAAAACTCAAGAATTTTCGTGCGGAAGAACGAAAACTCTCCGGTTCTCCTTATGAAAAACGAAAAGGATCTAGCCAAAATTCAACGCGCAAAAACCGAAGATTCAAAGGAAGAGAATCATGTCTGATGTTATTTTTCTTAATATTATATTTAACAACAAATACATTTAAAGTAATAAGTTTGAGAAGCACTAGTTACTTTGTATTCGCTGATAACGAGTTCTTTTGTTTGCAACATTGTAATTCTATTTATACTATCGAACAGCGCTATTGTATGACACATTGTATTTATGACCGCTTTTGTGAGCTGTATCTTGATGAATCGGATATAATTGGTGTGTCGTTTTATTCATTTTATTTATTGATTTCGTTCCTATATGCCTTAACTTATGAGCTATTTTGCTATTGTTTTGGCAGTCTGATATTACTACTTTTAATTATCGTTACCGAGTTGATTGAGTCCAATCACTTTAGTGCTTATTTACTGCTGGGATATGATAAGAATTTCTCATTATACTTTAATAACTATAGTTTTATAATACCATGTTTTTAATGGCTAACTTATTAATTTATTATCAGAACGTGTCAGAACGAGGACTCAGGACAAAAACCAATATATTTTTACGTAATTTACAAATGAGCAATTATGATGTTTTATTACTAACGGAAACTTGGCTCTTGGACGGAATTGCAGACAGTGAGTTATTTGATGGAAGATATTTGGTGTTTCGGCGTGATCGAAATTATACGTTAACCGGACAGTCCATGGGCGGTGGAGTTGGTGGAGTTGCGATTGCTGTTCGAAGAGACTTAGCTGCTGTCGAGAATGTAAATTGGCAATCTAGTGCAGAAGACCTGTGGGTATCGGTTACTATCCATAATTCAAAGCTTAACACTTTATGTAAGATGCATATTTGTTCGATATACTTATGTAAGCAAAATAGAGGTAATTCCTTTTTTGTCCAACTTAGTAACTTCTTAGATAAACCGAGGGAATTAACGGAATGTTTCCCTCTCGATAAATTTCTCATAGTTGGAGATTTCATTATGAGTGATATACTATGGTCACCGACGGCTGATGCCTTCACACCCTTGCATGTCTCAAACGATCATATTGTTAATTTTGTGGATACTCTGAATTACTGCGATCTAAAACAATTTAACGACCACGCAAATGAGCATGGTGGTATTTTAGATCTAGTTTTATGTAATGATTGCGTTAACGTATCTACGTGTTCGGACCCTCTGATACAAGAGGATGCATACCATAAGACACTTATAATTCAAATTCTCTTTATTGAACATACTCCATTGAAGGCGCTCCCTCGTACTACATATGCATATAATCGCGGTGACTACGAAAAAATTCGATCTCATCTAGCCTTAATTGACTGGAGCCATGTTCTTGATGCGGATAGTTTAGATGATGCGGTAAATGAATTTTATACCCGTTTATTCCAGCTCAGGGAACAATTTATCCCATTGCGTAAAGTTAAGGACTCTAGATATCCGCCGTGGTATAGTTCTGCACTTATTAAAGTTATTAAAGAAAAGTTTAATTATCACACTAAATTTAAAATATATGGCAGAAAATCTGATGTACATACCTTTCAAATGCTGCGTGACAGGGCTAAAGAAGTAGAAGAAAAATGTTATGACCAATACATTGATCAAATTGAGGAGGCCATAATAAAGAATCCCAAATTTTTTTGGACGTTTATGGCAAGTAAACGTAAAAGTGGATCCTTTCCGGCCTGTATGTCTTACTGTAATGAAACGAGGGATACTGGTGTTGGTATCAGTGAACTATTTTCCTCGTACTTTGGTTCCACGTTTTTAAAGTCGGTAGATGAACCGCAAATTAGCAATTCTAGATCTGATGCTGTTGATTCTGTTAGTGATATTTCCTCTATTTTTGTTAGCTCGGACCGAGTATTTAAATTACTGAAGTCTTTAGACTTGAACAAATCAGCTGGACCTGACTCTTTATCGGCGATATATATAGTTAACTGTGCGGAAGAGCTAACCGTTCCAGTCACTACATTTTATTTAGAAGATCCTTAGATGAAGGCACAGTGCCTAAGATATGGAAGAAGGCCTACATAACACCTATTCATAAGAAAGGTGCCAAAAACTGTGTTGAAAATTATAGGCCTGTATCCAAGTTGTGCTTACTTGCTAAAGTACTGGAACGTATTGTGTATGATACAGTGTATGACTGCCTGAAAAGTTCTTTTGATCAACATCAACATGGCTTCCTCAAGGGTCGCTCAATAATCTCAAATCTTCTTGATTTCAATGAGTTTGTGACCGAGACCATGATTGAAGGCAAGCAAGTTGATGTAGTCTATACAGATTACAGTAAAGCTTTCGATCGTATCGATCATTGTATTCTACTATCGAAACTGCACTCCCTGGGAATTCGCGGAGACCTCTTTAGATGGTTTTCTTCATACGTTCAAAACAGATCGCAGGTAGTGGTTCTATCCGGCTATACTTCCTCATGGGTGGAAATATCATCCGGTGTCCCCCAAGGCTCACTATTAGGCCCTTTGCTATTTGTTATTTTCATTAAGGATATCGGATCATGTTTTCTATATTCCAAATATCTATTGTTTGCAGATGACATGAAAATATTCAAAGCAGTCAATAATTCTGAGGATGCTTCTCTATTACAAGAGGACATTAGCAGACTTGATGACTATTGCCTTCGTAACAAACTCGACCTTAATGCCTCTAAATGTTTCTTTATTAATTTTTCACGTAAACGTAGTATTAATTCATGTAATTACCAAATTAAAGGTCAAAATTTAGAAAAAATAACTCATACTAAAGATTTAGGCGTCATTTATGATAGTAAATTATTATTTGATTTACATGTCGATCATATTGTTAATAAAGCATATAAAGCTCTTGAGTTTTTTATACGATCATCTGTGAACTTTAAAAATATGAAAACTGTCAAAATTATCTATTGTGCCGATGTTCGCAGTCACCTTGAGTATGCGTCTCAAGTTTGGAATCCCTGTTATGGCGTATACTCTGATAGAATCGAACGAATTCAAAAAAAGTTGACCCGTTTTCTGTCTTTCAAATTTAAAATTGCATACTTAGATTATAATAAGCGTTGCATCGTTCAACACCTTTTGCCTCTTCATTTGCGTAGGAATATAGCAGATATCTGTCTACTAGCCAAGATTGCTCAAGGAGGTAATATTGATTGTCCTGAACTCCTCAGTAAAATTTGCTTGAGAGTTCCTTCAAAAAAACTGCGAAGCAATGATTTGCTTCATGTCCCCCCAGCCAAAACAAATTACAGACGTAATGCCTATCTTATCAGATCTTGCAATGAATTTAATTATTATAATGTTAAACTCACTTTGGATCTATTCCATAACAGTATAGCTCACATTAAGCGATCATTTGCAAATGACTTTTTTTAAAATTTTAGTATTTCAAATTAGCGGTTGCTGTTGCCGAATATTGGTTTGTCACATCATTTGTTTCGGTGCATTTTTCTTGCTGTTGTTTTATTAATTAGTTAAATTCCTTTTTAGTTAAGCCTTCTGTTTCTCTGTTGTTTTCGATGTTCTTTATTTTTATGCATATGTGGGAGCTTGTTATTGGCCTATTTCTGCCTATGTTATTATTTTATATTGTAAATTTAGCTGTAAGCCCCCCAACGATAATAAAATAAAATAAAATGCTATACTGTACGTGCGATTTGGTCTAAAAAGAGCAGGGAAGTGTTGTTACTCTTACGATGTTCCAGATAGTGTACTACGCAGCATTGGTACCAACGAAAGTTACTCTCAGCCTTCAACATCAGATGCTCCTGTTGACGTTGTTGAAGATGATGAAGACATTAATATTTTATTTGATTGACTACTACAATGTTTTTTTTTATTTGTTTGATTTGTCTGATTGTCTGATTGACTAATACATTGATATTTTATTTAATAATACTAGGCAGTTAGCTAGTTGGCTTTTTAGTAATATAAATCCATTGTTAATGAACGTTTTACTCTTGGGCATAATTTTTAGCATTTCCAATAAAACTTTAGCATGTTTTTAGCATTTTGTCTACCCCATTTTAGCATATTTTGTAGTATTGAGTTGGCAACACTGATCACGAGCCCATGTTTGGAGTAAACGTAAAAGAAACATTGTTTTACTGTCCAGACTGAAATGTTCCACTCTGCCACTATCCTTGCTTCGAAAAGTACCATACACAGAAAGACTACACGGTCTCGCCTTTATAAGAATGTTTTCTATCTGATCTAGATAAGTTTTACGAGGCCGTTCTCTAGTACCAATCCACATTGGCTCTTTATATCTCTTTCACTGCTTTATTTTCATCCATCATCTCTATGTGCCCAAACCACATTAACATTCGTTTTTCACTCTATCATACATAAATCTACAAGGCACAAACTCCTCTTCTTTTGTTCTAGGGACATTTTCTTTTTGGCGAGTAAAGGCAACAAAAAGAATGTTAAATATAAATAACGTCTTTGTTTATTTACTTTTAAGCTATCTTGGTTTAAAGTGATATTTGTTTAGACTTTCAAATCAGAACGTTTTTATGTACGTTCCGTTTTACGATATCATTACATCCAAGTGTGAAAAACGGTGTGACGTTCCGTTCCTACCAGTAACATAGCAAGTGGCTATGCTGTGTAGTATCGGCTTAGAATAGCACTACCCCATTTCTTCCGGTAGATGTACGTAAGAGGCGACTAACGGTATTGGGGCTATTAAGGCATTTTTGGGCGATGCGGCTGGAGACCCATCACCAACAACCTTTATTTTACCATCTTTTCAATCATGGCGCCATCTATCCTGAGAACAGGGAAGAAGAAAAAAATAAAAAAAGGAAAACCTTTCATTGAAAGGCACCTCGTTTTTGTCCAAAGACAAAGCTTTGGCTCAAATGGTCGCAGTTATTTTAAAAAAAATTTTAGAACATTAAACGACCACATCAGAGAGCAAAATCCGTTCGAAAACCACCTTGTGCTGTTAATAAAGGCTATAGCTTTAAAATACTTAGATGTACGAATACATCATCTTTTGAAAAATGTTTCTGAAATAGACGAAAGAATTCGAAATTTTCACACGAAACTGATTTTGTTTAAAGGTCAATAGTAAATAATGCAATAAAATTCATGTATAAAATAGTGCTGTCTTTTATTTTTCAAAATACAAACATAGATCCCACTATACCCATGACCCGTATGATATTTACATAACTTGCACTTGCTATGTACTTGCTGCTTAAGATTAAACTAAATGCTAATTTTCAATTCTACCGAGTAAAATGAGACGGTCTGCATAGGTTAAATTGAATTCATGTTTTTTTAAATCATGAAAACTCCAAACTTATTTGAACTGAATCATTCAATCATCCCATGATTACGAACAACTTTTTGTACGGGACTAATTATGTTACTCGACAATAAAAATATTCACTGTTATGGAACAGCTGATTTTTTTGTCCAGTAACAAAGTTAGTCCCGTACAAAAAGTTGTTCGTAATAACCTATGCCGTGCACCGGGTGCCGTACAATTGGTCCCGGTTGCACGTCGGGGACCCTGCGGAAGACGTCATCGCCTCTTCGGTCTTCTTCTCCTCTCCTCTTCTTTTTTCCTCCTCCAGTTAAACTTTGCCCCCCCCCCCCAGAATACGAGGGGCAGCCTGAACCCTGCAAGCAGGTTTCAGGGAGGAATTCCCGGTCCCGGTTGGGACCCTCCTAGGGTAGTTTATCTTTCTTCGGTTGCGCCATTTTTGGAAGTTGGGAGTTTTTCGGCATTTCGGCATTTCGGTGAGCGGTATCACCTCGGAATCACCTTCTGAGTCACGTCTGTCCTCTCTATCCAACTTCGTAGAGAGGAACTACTATACTAAGAAGTAGTGCTACACCATAAGCAGGTGCGCTAAATCCTGCTTTTAAATATAAATTTAACTTCCAGAATTATCTGGTGCATTCAGTACGACGTGTTTACCGTCTAATGCACCACAGCAACCGGGAAAGTTCCATTTTCGACTGAAACCTTCTTCAATACTTTTCCTTTCTTCTTTACTTCTGGGAATCTGCAACAAATAATAAATGTATTTATTAATGCCATGTTACGTATTTACAGAACCTCAAAAAGAAGTCTCAAGATGAAATCAATGAAGATAATGTTGAGACAAGACACTCTGAAGGTGAGAAGGCTGTTGAAAATACTTCAGGAAGAACCTCAATGAATGACTCGGGCCAATCCTCGAAGAATCCTCGGAAAAGGACGATACTACGAGACTATGATAACTTACTGACAACGGCCCAAAATGTAGCCAATAGCGCCAACAGATCTGTTGAATCAGAGAATGAATTCGACTTATTTGGACGAAGCATTGCAGTTCAATTAAAAAATTTACCAATTGACACTGCCATTGAAGCACAACAGTTTATTCAAAATTATATTTTAGGTTTGCGCTTGAAACATATCCGTCGTCAGTCTCGAACATCCAATTTTATTTATGAAATGGAAGAAAACACTTCTGCAACCCTTTCTAGAAATTCTTATTATTCGGGCAACGATGATACATACTGTGATAATGCCACATTGAGTTATGCAAATCTTGAAAATACAAATGTTGTGACAAATCAGTCAAATTCTGAAAATCCATTAACTTCTGATTTTCATAGAAATGATGTGGTAACCCAAGCTTGGGAATCTGCATAACATTCCAATCTAATATTATGTTTAAAATTTTATTTCTAAAAATAAAACCGATGTGAAATATTTGTTAATGTATTTTACTAACCTTTATATAATCTTTTAAGGCGTTGTATACAGCATCGCAGACTATCGGTATCATGAAACTTATTGCTGGTTTAGATACTCTGAATAAATGTGACAAAGTACGTAGACTACTACCAGTGGCAAGAAAATACAAAACTATCTGAAGTTTCAATTTTGGCGTGAGTGCACTTCTCATAAAAGTATCTGTTTTTTTTAATGGCGGGCTCAACAAGCGTCAGCAACTCTTCAAATTGCGTTTCTGTCATTCGCATCGATCGGTAAAATTCAGCAGGATCTTCTTTAGCAATTTCTTCAAAAAGTTTATTGCTGGCTCCATACTGAGAACGTCTGGCAATCCATTTTCTTTGCCATAACCTCTTATTGTCAGGGTATAACAGCGTGCCAAGGTACCGAATGTATTGGGAACAGCAAGTTGATTGTAGCTTTCAAGCCGTGGCATCGCTCATGTCAAGAAACAGATTTGAAGACTTACTTCGTTCCTTTCATGTCGCTGATAATACCACCAAACTTCTCAATTACAGATGGCTGAAATATTATCCTGGCGAAAAAAACTTGAGCATCGATGAATCGATGATTCCTTATACGGCAAGCATGGAGCGAAGCAGCACATACATGGCAAACCCATTAGGTTTGGGTACAAAAGTTGGTCAATATGCACTTGTCTTGGGTATCTTATTTATGGTGAATTGTATCAAGGGGCTAGCACTGGGAATACTCACCCAGAACTTGGTGTGGGTGCGTCTGTAATACTTGACCTTATAGAAAAACTACCGTCTGGCAGTTATAGTCTTTATATGGACAACTTTTTCACCTCACTGGCACTGCTGGATGAACTGAAGAAGTTAGGGCATGATGCTACTGGTACTATAAGGGCGAACAGAGTTGACAATGCGCCTTAGAAAGATCCAAAACAGATGAAGAAAACCCAGAGAGGTTCATATGATCAATGTACGGATGTGTTGTCTGAAATCACTTTAGTCCGGTACAATGACAACAATATTGTTACGGTTGCATCTACGCAGTGTGGCGTACAAGCAATAGTAAAGGTCAAGCGCTACAGCGACAAGCAAAAAAAAAAAATGCTGACCAACCAAGATGTTTTATAAATTACAACAAATATATGGGTGGCGTCGACCGACTTGACCAAAATGTCGGGTGCTACCGAGTATCGATAAGACTGAAGAGGTGGTACTGGCAATTGTTGATGTTTCCACTCAATGCCTGCGTAAACAATGCCTTCCAATTATACAAATTATCTCCAGCATCGAATAACGGCAACAGTCATGATCTTTTGTCATTTACTAGGTACATAGTTAGTAAATGATCTTTTGTCATTTACTAGGTACATAGTTAGTACGTTTTTTCTAATAAAAGAGGCCTCGAGCAACAACAGCAATGCTAACGTATCGGTACCCAAATCATCACTAGCTGTGATTAAACGGGTTCCTAATACGATAAGGCTAGATGGTACAGGTCATCACATTATTACACAAACCAAATCAACCCGATGTGGATTATGCCCCAAAAATACACTTATGAAATGTTCTAAGTGCAATGTGGCCTTGCACCAGAAATGTACTGTTGTATTCCACAGAAAATAACTTTATTTTGTAAATTTACTAAATATTTTATTGGTACTAATTTATAGTCGATCGGTTTCAAAACTTCAAAAGGAATAAAAAAATATATTTTTTAGTATTGTTTTATGTTCACATACATAATAAGGTGCTATGATAAAATTTTCGTTAACATCGATAAAGTCTATGTATGCTTGGGATGATAGTTCACTTAATGAAGACCAAAAACAGCCAAATAGGGGAAATAATTCGTGTAAAGGCAATTTTTGGCATAGTTGTAGGAAATAGTGTCTGAAGCAATATACTCAAAGTACTGATGGGTGGGGGTGAATCTAACGGGTTGGGGGGGGGGGGGGGTGTAAAGGTCCCTTTTTCAGGTTTTTTTTCAATAACTCGAAAACGGTAGATCACAACAAAAAGAGATCTAGTATTCAAATAATCGACATAAAATTCTCTACGAAAAAAGTTACATGCATTTTTTCGCTAGGATCAATAATTAACGAGTTTCTTGAAGGAAAAATGTTAATTATGATCAATTCTCACGTTTCATTTAACGTCTTGGCTCAAATCAAACTGGTAGCACGCACGCCGCGCTCCTGTGGCGTCGCGTCGTCGGGCGGCAAGGTCACCGCCAACCAATCACGACGCACCGGTGGAGTGGCGTTGGCGGCTCCTCGCACTATGATTCGCGTATAGCGCCCAGAGCATGTTTACGCGGGAAAGCCGCCGTGCCGGGCCGGGGGCTAGGGCAGGTCAGGTGGCTCAGTAGAGCACGCGCCTCTAGTGGAAGCGATTGTGTGCGTGCGCCGAGCTTGGCGCCAAAATTGATCAGAACGTCGCAAGTTGTGAATTTTTTTTCGATGTGACATTTCGACATGTCGGAAAAGTGTTTAATTTGTGATGATGTAGTCGAAACGGACTTGTGTAGAGTCGGAAGTAAAGGGATAATTGGGATAATAAATGCGAGTGCGTTGAGGAAAGATGGGAAAGATACACGTTTAAAGAATAAGACGACTGGTGTTGTTCACAATGCTTGCAGAAGAGAATACGTTAGAAGTGACTCAATAAAGCGGTTTTTAAGAGAACTAGCTCTTTCAGAGTAACCATCAACATCACGTGGTGCCTCTTGTTTGCGTTTTCAGTAAGCTATCAACATCACCTGAGAGTATTGATCAGGCCGGCGAGAAACTGTTTCTGGCTATTTACCAAGCGCCTGCCGAGGAACAAAATCTCAATAAATACCGGTACTCAGCTTTTTTGAGAGCATCGATGAGGCCGAAATCAGATCTGGCCACTCTTCCTCCCACCAGTGGAGCTTCGAAGCAGCACTCGATGAGAGTCTACCTACAGGTAATATTAATTACATAAGTTGTTAAATCTCGAAAGTTTGTATGTATGGATGGATGTTTGTTACTCTTTCACGCTTCAACCGCTGAACCGACTTCGATGAAATTTAGCACACAGATAAATCATGTCCTGGATTAACATAATATCACCGTGATGTCTACGCATAAAAAGTCAGGGGCGGCCGCTAGTACTGTAATATAAACATATATTTGAGCTATATACTTACGTTGATCTTATTACTAACTTTTACAGATGCAACAATGGCTCGGCAACCCCCTACCACCCACTCAATGGGGCTGGGCCAGAGGAGACGATGGCATCCTAAAACCAGTGACAACTAACGATCCTGTGGCACCTGACTCCATTCTCAACACCATATTTTGTCGATGCACGACTGGGTGTGGGGTGCGATGCGGCTGCCGGAAAGCGGGAATTGCCTGCTCCAGTGTCTGCGGTGTATGCTTCGGCTCGTGCACTAATGGAACTCCCATCGAAAACATCGTCGACGATGATGATATTTTAGATTTAGAAGATAATTAGATTTTTTTAAAGAAATATACGTTCATTTTATCACTGGCCATTTTCTTTCCTTCATATCTCATCAAATATTGATCCCAGCAAAAAAAAGCATAACATAACATAACATAAACATTCACGCCGAATATCCCCGAAGGGGTTGGCAGAGGTACAAATACTTCTGAACATCACGTGACTTTGTCACCTGGTGTTCAGAGTACCCACGTTTTGCATGGACAGTGTACTCACGTGATAGGGGGCAGGCCTATCGCCGTTTTGTACGAATACACTGTCACATGACTAAGTACAAATCAGCCATGTGGGTTTCCTCACGATGTTTTCCCTCACCGTTAACAACCATGATAAATAAAAAAAAGCATATAACCTTTTTTGTAGAGAATTTTATGTGGATTACTTGAATAGTAGATCTTTTTTTGTTGTGAGCTACCATTTTCGAGTTATTGAAAAAAAAACTGAAAAGGGGACCTTTACACCCCCCTACCCGATAGCTCCCCCCCCCCATGTACCAGTACTTCAAGTATGTTGTTTCCGACACCATTCCCTACAACTATGCCAAAAATTGCTTTTACACGAGTTATTTCCCCTATTTTTCTTTCATTGAGTGGACTATGATATGGGTTAAGTTTTTACTATTTATCAAAATGACAAAATAACTATTTTCATGTTCATATAAGTGTTTTATTAAAGTATTTTAAGACTTAATTTCACCTTTAAGTTGGACTGAATCACAACCCAATTGCATGTTTGAGTAAACTCTCATTATTCAGAAAAGTACCAGGAGACCAGACATGAATAGCAGGTTCTGGTTGTAAAAATGGAAAAAAGTTTTCTTTGTTAACTGGTTATGAAACAGTGAAAAAAAACCATATTCATAACTGGTTATGAAAGTGGCCGAAGCCGAAAAATGAACGGTTACAGTAACAGGAACTCTTTAATAGACTAGATTCGTTCAAGCAATAGCGTTACTTAAATTCTGCCAACACTTTGGTGTTCTCAAGAGATTTCATAGGTGGAGAATTCGGAAATTCATTAATTAAAGACTTAAAATTGTAATCATACCCTTAGCACAGCATATTACCCTCAAACTAACGGAGCTCTCGAAAGATTCCACGCAGTATTACGAGTATTATGAGAATGTATCACAATCCAAAGAATTACAATTGGGATCAAATTTTACCTCTCTGTAAATTGAAAACAGTCTAGGAAGCGACGTAATCTTTTACAGTCACTTTTGGTATCATCACCAGGGTTTAAAAGTGTATCTAGTCCATGACTGTATGGTTTCACAACTGATACAGATGTCACAGAAGTCAAATTACTTGTTCAAAAACTTTAAGTGCTAGGCAACAAAGGTTGGAATTTATTGCTAATTACAAGTCCTACATAGGAGTGCCAAAAACTCTGTAAGCTTTAGTTGAGCATATAGCAAATGAAACGTTTACCCTTGTCTTTCAAAATTAGGTATTCTAATGTCACAATGTTGCTAGATGCATTTGAAATAGAGATACAAAAACCACAAAGTCCTGTGTCTCAATCAGGTACTTGGTCCCAGTATAAACACTGCAATACTTTAAAATATTTTATTGGTTTTAAAGAAGTGTAAGCCCTTTTAATAGGAAAAGCTTCTCTTTTACGCCGCCTTAGTGTTAACCCATCCATTAAACCAACAAAAGAAGAGGTAATTCAATCTAAAATAATAACGACACGCAGCTGTTAATCATAAATATGTCAGCTTTTTAGACCAAATAGTTATTATTGCTTGTGGGTTAATAAATTTGCAGACCGAAATAATAAAAATCCAATAGTTTGAAAATGCCCATGGCTGGGTAGCCAATGGCTAGCTTTTAGAAGGGAAGTTGCGTGGAGGTAATTTAACACTTTGACAGCCGATTACGAGCCCGCCTCATTACGCAGTTTTCGTTCACACGCCGATCAGGGCACCAGCTCGTGATGGAGTTTCATAGTGCTTGCTTTGCGATCACGAGTACCGCTCGTTATCGGCGTTTTACACATTGTGTAGCGTCTTTTTTTTTCGTTTTTATACCGGGGGGAAATCCTCCAAGGATATCCCGCCACTCGAGAAAGCGGCGGGGGTATGTCAGACTTTTACTGAACAAAACCCCCCGGTTTTGGTGCTGCTGGCCCTGCGGCCTATACGGCGTCACCTTGACTTTTAAATATATCAATGCAATATTCCGCTATTATGAATCTGGAACGTGATTTATCTCCTAGTGAAGTCATATGCCATATAGACTTCAGCGAAAATTATTTATTACAATATAATGAAGAAATACAAAGTTTTCATTTCGGTAGAAGCCGCCAACAAATCTATTTACATACAGGCAGTGGCGTAGCTAAGGGGGGGGGCGGCAGGGGCGGCCCGCCCCGGGTGTCACCCCTAAACGGGTGCCCGACTACGACCATCAGTTATAGTTCTTTCTATTTATAAAAAATCGTAAATCTGCGGCAGAGAGCATAACCGCCACTAATAAAATTATCTAGGTAACTATAATATCGTACCACGAACATAATAATTGATATTAAAAAAAAAACAATGTGCACAGTGTCAATCGATCAGGGATTCCTCCAAAATTTAATACCCCGTTCGCGCATAACCAACGCTAGTCAGGGGATTCCCTCGATATAGCGCTCGTCACTTGTATTGTGGATTGGGCTTCTTTTGTTTCCGACCGCATTCATTTCAATATTCGCTTACGTGAACGTGTGAAAGTCTAGTGCAAAGTGTTTGTTAATTATTAGATATTATAAACAACATTTTTTGTATAAAAGTCGATTCTTGAAGAAAATAAACAAGGTAAGTGAATTATTTTTGTTATTACAGGTAATACTTACATTTTTTATCCATTTAGTTTCTAATAGCAGTATCTTAGATTATTTTGAAAAACCCTTCAATTTTATTCTCTTTTAATTACTGTGTATTTTACTATACTATATTATTGATACTATATTATTGAGACGTCCTAAATGATAAATAGGTACCTAAAGAAGGTATTCCAGACGGATTGCAATAATATTTTTTTGTTTAGCCTGGGCAAGTATTACTTATCTACTAAAGGTATTTATTTATTAAAATAGGTTTTAAAGACTTTGCTGGTGTAAAAAGATTTTACTTATATTTCTACACGTTTTACGATATTACTTTAGGTAATAATGTTTAATTTTAAATAATATTCTTATTTATTATTAACTTACTTAATATTTTCCTATCTAATAGCAATGGGATTTGTTTACAAAAACGGAATACATTAAGTTTAGATTTTTGATTGAAAGTTATCATAATCATATCATACAACTTCGCGTACGTTGATTTTGCTCCGAGATGAGCAGCTCGAGCACTCGTGGCACGGATATCACAATTAACGGTGGAGTTTTTAACTAATATTTTTCTAATAATACTTAAAAACATATTTACACCCAGACGCAGGATTGTTAGGTAATATAAATTAACAATCCTGCGTCTGGGAAAAATATATTTCACAAAGCTAGTTACGTAACGTGTAGGTGTTTATTTACTGTTATAATTAGTTTATAAAATCAACGTTTCACTTACTAACTAAAAATATTTTTTAGAATACCCAGAACGAAATATGCCTCGGGGAATTCATACTTCGAAAAGACAAAGCGGGTTTCAACAGAGAAAAGCCAAACAGGGTAAAATGGATGAAATTCAGAGCATGTCCGGTTCTCTTTTCAAATATGTCACAAAAGCAGATAGCGGCCAAAGTTCAAGTAAAGTACCCGAGTCTCCTGCTGACGAAAGTAATGATTCACATCTTGGAGACTCACATTCAGATAGCAACATCGACAATACAGAATCAATGAAGACGACCCAGGACCTTGACGGAATCAAAATAAATAATGAAAATGACGCCGTTAATGCTACTTTCGGAGATAGCATTAGCTTTGAAGAATCAGTTCAACACTTGAGAGCTGTTTCACATTGGAGTTTACCGGTACCTGATAATGTTCGCATTGACATAATAAAAAAGGGCAGTGAACATTTCCAGAACAAAGAAGGACCGTTTCCTACTGTATCTCGTCATGGTTCAAAGATTAAAGGTGATTCTCGTCATCTTTCACAGGAATGGTTTTATAAACCGATGCCTAGTGATGAAAAAATTCTACGATCATGGATGGTATTTTCTCCTATATCAAATAACCTGTACTGTTTTTGCTGTCAGTAACATACAAACTACATTTACAACTGGATTTCAGAAGTGGTGGAAACTAAATCCTAAAGTATTGGACCATGAAACTTCATGTGAACATTTAGAAAATTTCGAAAAGTGGAAAACTTTGGAAATAAGATTAAAATCTCACACCACAATAGATGATGCAGCCTTGCAATTAATGAATACGGAAAAACAGAAGTGGAAAAATCTTTTATCTCGATTATTTGATATAACATTGTTTTTGGCTAAACAAAACCTAGCATTTCGTGGGCATGATGAAACCAAAGGGTCGTCTAATAAAGGTAATTTCTTAGAACTAGTTAAACTGCTGTCAAAGTATGATGCAGTACTCAAAGAACATATACTATATTTGGAGCAGGAAAAATCACCTAAAGTAACATATTTATCGCCAGAAATACAAAATGAGTTCATAAATGTTTTAGCTAATCATGTAAAATGTCAGCTTGTAAACGAAATTAAATCGGCCAAATATTTCGGTATCATGTTTGATAGCACACCTGACGTTTCACATGTTGATCAAATGTCTGAAGTGATTCGTTATGTAAAAATTAATAATAGAAAAGTAGAAGTCAAAGAAGTATTCTTAGGATTCTTTCCTATACATGGAAAAAAAAGCAGCTGACTTAAGCGCTGAAATACTAAAGAAGCTTGAAAACGATGGCTTAGATATTATGATGTGTCGTTCTCAAGGTTATGATAATGCTGCAGTTATGAGTGGTATACACGGAGGAGTAAAAGCTATTATAAAAGAAAAAAACAATAAAGCAATTTTTATTGGTTGTATAGATCATTCAATTAATTTATGCGGCCAACATTCGTTCGCACAAAATGTGACTTGTGTTACATTTTTCGGAGCAGTGGAAACAATATTTAACTTTTTTTCAACTTCCACAAGCCGTTGGGAAGTGCTCCTCAATCACAGCAAAGCATCTGTTAAAAGACTTTCGACAACGCGATGGAGTGCTCATTACGGTGCAGTAAAAGTATTGGCTGAAAATTTTGATGGGATAATATCTGCAATTGAGGAACTATGTGACCAAGACGTAAATTTAGAAACTAGAGGTGCTGCACAAAATCTTATGCCTGCTGTGTGCAATTTCTCATTTCTTTGTTTTCTTTTCTTTTGGAATGATGTGATAAGGGAAGTGAACAATGCTCAGATTGCATTACAAAGTAAAGGTTCAAGTAGCTTCATGTGAGAGAAGTTTCAGCAAATTAAAATTAATTAAAAATTATTTGCGGTCTACAATGACCGAAACCAGATTAAACAATCTTGGTATTTTAACGATAGAACATGAAGCAACACAAAATATAAATTTTGAAGACGTGATTTCGGAGTTCGCTAGTGTCAAAGCTAGAAGGAAGAAATTTTAATTTTTAACAAACTAAATTTGTTTTACATAATAAACAAATATTTGTAATAGGTACTCATATTTTAATAAAACGTAAATGATTATAACTTTTTTTTATTTTAACAGTTTCGATTGAGTTTTAGGGTGACACCTATAAAATCCGCCCCGGGTGCCACCTATGCTAGCTACGCCACTGCACACAGGAGTGTTATATTTTTATGATTATGAAACCAAAGAAGTAATTCATAAATCTTTTTGTGCAATAAGCTAAAATATAAAGCACGTTAGTTTTGAACATGGCCCAGAAGTTAGTCACAAGTCTTACAGAATTAATTTTTTTATCAGATTCACCGGCAAGTCAATATCGCAATCGGTATATTTTTTACATGATGTCCAAACTGAAACACCACAAACTTTGAAACTTATTTTATGGAATTATCAAGAAGCGGGACACGGTAAAGGTGCCCCCGATGGCATCGGCGCTGTTGTGAAAAGGACGGCCGACAACTATGTCAGACTTGGTGGTGATGTAGCTACTTTTGACGATTTTTTCCAAATTGTCCAGCAAAACGTCCAACATATCGAAATTATTATTATTCCCGCTGAAGAAATATCAAAAAGGCAGTGTCCGAAAGACATACCAACTTTTGGAGGTACAAATAAGTTTCACCAAGCGCTTTGGACTTCCTCGCTGCCTTTTGATATCGCATTCAGAAGTCTTAGCTGTTTTACAAGTCGTGACAGTTATGTACCATGTAAACATGGGAAACATCTTGGTGTACTGGCTGGTTTCATTAAAACACAACTGCTATACCTTCATCAACATCGAACAATGATGATGTTTTGATGAATCCAACAATAACTGACGAAACTGGATCGATTCCTGACTCTTTACAAAATTTAATACATATCGATTCGCCAACCAATTTTAATAACATAGGAGACTTGAGACCATTTGATTGTACGGAATTGCTGACGAAACTGGATCGATTCCTGACTCTTTACAAAATTTAATACATATCGATTCGCCAACCAATTTTAATAACATAGGAGACTTGAGACCATTTGATTGTACGGAATTGTTTAACTCTGACATAATAGTCAAAGGCAGTCTTAAAATAAAAATATTGTCAAAGATTGCAGTAAAGGAGGATGGGCAATTTGGTATACTGTCCAATAGGAATGAGTAGTACATGTTTAAATTGGGATAATAAAGTACATCAATGTTTACTTTGGAAGTTTCCCCAAATCGTTGTCCGTTTGGAGATACAGCCATACAAACATGAGTATTTTTTTTTATTTTGAACAACATTTCAATGAATGTAATTATTATTTACAATAATGTTTTGGTCATGACTAGGCTACTTTAGAATGCAAGCAAAGAGAGAAGAGGAGAGGAACAAGGTAAGGGCCGCGGGGGGAGGGCTGCGTACGCACGCCGGGCGCCCCTCCGGCCTTGTGCTCCTACTAAGTAGTCCTACTGGTAGGAGCACCAAGACACCTGTGTCCTGATGCTCCTACTACTAAGGAAATCGTGGAATTTCCAGTAGGAGCACCGAGACATTACAAATACGAAATTACACATAGACATACTTTGAGTCAAGTACACCTATCTATAAGTGTCACTTCACGATGAAAGTAGGTAGATGCCTTGTAAGCTATAAAATCTCCTTTTGTTGTTGATTAGGTATGGCCATACGTACTATGACAGTTATTTTATGTATTTAAAAAATATATATTTTTGTCATTTGTGTTATCCTTTATTTTCCGTCCGTGCAAGTCAAAAAATCTGTATTTTATCTAAAATTAATTATATGTACCTACTAAAATGAGTGACTTAGAAGAAAATGTTCCCGTCTTCATTAAAAGAAAACGCGGAATTGTGTTACTTTTTAAAGGGAGGCAATATTATAAACAACGTGTTTATAAAAATCTTAATGTAATATGGCAGTGCAGTATGATGAAAAGAAAGTCTGAAATGAAATGTCCGGGAACCGTTACTATTGCGGTAAGTTTAGAAACTATGTTTTAGTAACATGTTCTGTTAACTGCCGTTTGGATAGGTCGAGGTATGCGCTAGTTATCGCATATAGTTATTGAAAAAGGAAATCTTCATCTAGGCAGGCAGCCACCCTGCCTAGAAGAAGATTTCTTTTTCAAGTATTATCTTAATTATCTATATTAATTTAAATTTGATAATAATTGTGTTGATTCAAATGAGACCGACTCGCATGACATTTTGTTATTGTGCTTAAATCGGTTTATTTTTCTAGGATAATAAAATATTAAAAGAAGTTAATCATACTTGTCAAGAAAATCATTTGAAAAATGAGATCGACATGTGTGTAAATTCTGCAAAAGTAGAAGCCTCGACATCTGATTTACCGATACCACAAATTTATAAAAACCACTTGGGACCACTATACGATCGTGGTGTACATCTATTGGAAAAGGTACCATCACTTCCTAGTCTTAAAACAAATCTATATACAAGCAGATATGATACCTTAGGTATTGAAAAGTTAATATGTAAACAGTTAAAAGAAGTGATAATTCCTTCAAAATTTGAAAACTTTTGTATCGGAGATTATTCTTACAAAGATTCTCGAATCATTGTTTTTTGTACCGAAAAGGCAAAAGAAATTATGTTAACCGTCGATGAATACTTTATTGATGGGACATTCAAAAGTTGTCCTAAGCCGTTTGGACAGTTATTAATAGTTCATGGTGATATGGGAGGAACTACAGCAGAAACGAACACCGTTCCCTTAGTTTTTGCACTATTACCCAACAAAAAACAAGAGAGTTACATAACTGTTTTCGAAATAATTAAATCGCAAATAAGGACATGGGCGCCAAAAAAAATTCACACTGATTACGAGAAAGCCATAATTAATGCGGTAAAAGAAGTGTTTCCTGAAGCAAATATTAAAGGCTGCTTTTATCATTATACAAAATCCTTGTATAAAAAAGCAAAATGTTTAAAAATAAGAAATAAAGTTGAGCGCAGGTTCGTTGGGTTGTGTTCCGCTCTAGCGCTTGTGCCCGAATCTTTAATTCAAGAAGGCTGGGAGTATATTGTGTGTATGAGTCAATCATTCCCAGAAAATACAAAGATCATTAAATTTTTTAAATATGTGCGTCAAACTTGGATGAAGGGAGATTTTAGAAAACAATGGTGCATTCATCAAGAGAGGCATCGCACTAATAATGTAGCAGAGAGTTGGAATACAACGTTAAATAAAGCAGTCAGTAAAAATGTAAACATTCTACGCTTGATAAATTTTCTCTCCAAAGCAACCGAAGAAAGAGTCAATACACCGAAAAAGCGACGTAAGGAGCAAACCGAAAAGGACCATATAATTTGTGAAACTCAGTTATCTCTACTGCATGGCAACATAACTGTGGGTCATTTTTTGGAAATTCATAGATAAACAATTTCCTCTAATAGTGTTTAGTTTTTAGTTGAAAACTGGTTTTTTATTGTATGACGGGAATTATTATAATAACAAGTTTAAGTTTTAGTTGAAAACTGTTTCTTTTTTATTTGAAAATTACATAATTTAGTTGACTGGAATTCGATATTTTTTTCTAAAGGGGCGAGGCCGGAGGGGTATTTTTTTCAGTCACTGACTGTACCATATGTAATGCGATAGGAACAGAAGGAATTAAATCTTGAAACTACTTTATTCCTCTTTGTTTTAACGTTCAATAGGAGCATCAGGACACAGGTGTCTTGGTGCTCCTACCAGTAGGACTACTTAGTAGGAGCACAAGGCCGGAGGGCCGGGCGCGTTACCTGCTGCAACCAGACCAGTCGCTTCTTAGCAATAGGTGTGTGGCTGCGTCACGTCTTGTTACGATTTCGCTGTTTTCGGACCTCCCTCCCTGTGTTTCCTGACCTCGGCTTGCTTCTGGACTTTGTTATTTATTTCTAACGTGTTGACTCGGCTTGATTTGTGGACTATTGAACTTTCTATCGATAATGGAAGTTTTTCGAAACTGTGTGATGTGCCGTAGAGGACTTTACCACGGACGGTACCAACAACATATTTTGGCTGATGACTTGCCAAGAGAACGACCAGAATTCGCCACATTTATACAACAAAATTCTGTGCTAGAGGTTAGTAAGTCTTATCAACTGCCAAACCAGGATCATTTCACCGACTCGGATTCTACTGTGTCCCAGATAGAAGACAGCGATGGAGAAATATCACTATACTTTTCAAGCCTAAAAAGGGATTACACCAAACGTCAAATAGTGATTGCTGAAACTCCTTCTGAAATAGGAAATGATGATAATGCTCACCTCCCTTCCTCGCCTGTTCAACATCAAATAGATAATAATGTGCATCAGGCAACAGATTTAACAAGGAAACGCAAAAGAAACCCAGAAAAGTGGAAGAGAAATGTTCAAAAAAAATAAAAAAAATAATCATTTATTTCAAAATAAAAAGATAAATCTTTGTTTTTTGAACGTCAAATTTTAACTTAATACTAAGTTTACTTCGGATTCGGAAGGTGTTTTGTTGAGAGAAGAACCCGTAAGAAACTCGTCAACACACATCTTTTTCTACGTCCATTACAATTTTGGTGTTAGCCCGGAAACATCCTGCACAGAGCCCTGATGACACCAAGCCACTTCATCATTAATGTAATCATTGACATTGTAATAGGCTTTCGAACTAAGATTTCTTTTAACTGCTGCTTTGAATTTTGTTTCTGATAAATTTAAAATGTCCTCAGGTATTTTATTATGCATTTTTACGCATAACCCCATGAAAGATGTATTTACTTTTGACAATCTGTATTTTGGTACTGATATTTTATTGTTGTCTCTCGAATATGTCTGTCACAATTTTTCACAAAAGAGGCCTGATTCTTTCTTACATACATCTGGGGGCACGGCAGTGCCCCTGCCAAGTCTCGAGCAAAACGGGCACGGCCGTACCATCTTTTCTCGAAGCGGTTCGCGGCTGTTTCGCCCCCCCTATATCTTCGACGTGGACAAAGCTAGGAGTTTAGGTTTTCGGTGAATAATAGTAGGCATTAGAACAAGCTTAAGTTCGAAATTACACGCCAAATGAATTAATAGTTTAGGAGTTACGGTCGATCAAAGTTACACCATTTTGTCACTCACTGACTCACTGATTCACTGACAGATCATCAAAAATCTAAGGTACTTCTAGCAGACTTAGAAACTTCAAATTTTGCACCAAGATAGGTCATTAGCCACATATAAAGGAAAAATTATAAAAACATCAAAAAATTATATGCCATAGAAAACAATTTTATATTTGCGGTTTGGCAAGAACATTATGTATGGATTTTAACTGCATTGTTAACTTTGTTCGTTGTTCAAGTACCTATTCAATTGGATGAATACATACATAGAATAGAAAAGAATAATATAAATGTAATACATCATACATAATACATAATACATCATTAATACAAATTAATACATAAAGTTCATTAAATTAATAAAGCTAAAACTCCATTGTATTGCGATAAATATTGTATGCGCGCTCGATAGATGGCGTTGTACCTGTCTGAATCGCGCTATGGTTTCGTTACAAAGCGCAGTGTAAGTAGTAGGTACTTCAAAATAATTCGATAATTTTCATTTGATAGCGCCATCTGTCTATGAAAACCCATTTCGAAACTAAAAAATATTGTAGTGATAATTGATATTCGGAGAACTTTACGTGTTATTTAGTTTAGTTTAGTTATCGTTTGTAAGTTAGTAGATATATATTTATTTAGTTAGTTATTTGTTAGTTAGTTTAGTTCTATTTAGTTTGCATATATATATATATAAGTTTAAGCCCTATTGTTATAGAAGTAGTTGTAAATATAGTGTAATGGAACGTGAAATATTGTACATAAATGGCGACCTTTGTCCACACAGAGTCATCTCTATTCCTGGAGATGGGTCGTGTTTATTTCATTCGTTGTCATACAACATGTATGGGAGTTTTCAGTCGTCAAACAAGCATACGTGGCCCTTTCAAGAGTGACTAGTTTGGGTGAATTACATTTAATAAATGTGAATTTTAGTAGTATCAAAGCTCAGGAGACAGCAATAGCTGAATATAATCGACTCCGAAGTATATATCGCCCAGACTTGTCTACCTTAGAAGTAACGAAGCCTCAGAGAAGAAACAAAAGAGATAGAGAATGGGTTCTAAGCAAAGCAGTAGCTGACGTCCAAGAAATTGTGAGGTCACCTAAAAGTAAAAGAAAGAAATACACTTACAAAAAATAAATGAGATCCCACCAAAAACATTAAATGTAAAAAAATGCCAAGTCTCTCGATGCAGTCTTTCCATCGTAAAAAGTTTTAAGATCTCATAGAAGCCAAGTCCTATTCAAAATATTTCGTAGTTATAAATCAACATTTAGTAATTGTATCAATAGTTTTCTTTATATTATAATTATAGTGACTTGGCAATGAGCACAAATTAAAAGCTGCTTGCTGCCTGGAATTATATGCAAATGTTACTGACGAGACCAGTGATCAGATTATTTGTTATGTGTGAATCATGATGGTCACTACCGACTACATGCTCCAATACAATAATTAAGAATACCTTACGGGCCATCGCTTTATAAAAGTAAATGAATCGAGAGTGCACTAAGACTGACTGCCGTTGCCGAAATTCGGTTGGGACGACACGGATAAACCAAAAGAAAATTAATTTTGTGATATTAATGTTTACGCATGCGGTGTGTGTAACTTTCAACTCCTCCAAATATGCCGTTTTATTTGTTTCTTCTTGTGCTCATTGCCAAGTCACTTTAATTATAATATAAAGAAAACTATTGATACAATTACTAAATGTTGATTTATAACTACGAAATATTTTGAATAGGACTTGGCTTCTATGAGATCTCAAAACTTTTTACGATGGAAAGACTGCATCGAGAGACTTGGCATTTTTTTACATTTAATGTTTTTGGTGGGATAATATTTTCATAAATATATTGACATGGCAGCGTCATTATATTTATTGTTTTAAACAATTCCCACAGGGAATCTCGGGATCTCAAATTGTATATAGCTCTTATTGCTCTCTTTTGGAGAATAAATATGGAACCAACATCAGCTGCTCTGCCCCAGAGTAAAATACCGTAAGACATTACACTATGAAAATAGCTGTAATAAACTAATCGAGCTGTCTGTACATCTGTCAAATGTCTTATTTTCCTAACGGCATATGCAGCACTACTTAGCCTGCCAGCTGGTGAGCTAATGTGGGGTCCCCATTGGAGCTTGGAGTCCAGAGTTATCCCTAAGAAAACTGTGTTATCCGAAAATACTAACTATTCATTATTTAAAATTATTTCGTTATCAACGCACCTAACATTAGGTAATACAAATTTAATGCATTTGGTTTTTTTACCATTCAGTACAAGATTATTGGAAGCAAACCATGTTTGAATCTGTGAAACCGAATTATTCACCTCGTCAATATTCTGATTATTTCTTTTAACGTCAAATACTAAAGAAGTATCATCAGCAAATAATACTATCTCGGACATTTTCTCGACCATGAACGGCAAATCATTAATATAAACTAGAAATAAAAATGGACCCAAAATAGAACCCTGCGGAACACCCATTTTTACATGAGTTCCAGGTGATATTGCATTATTGATTTGCACTTTCTGTATCCAATCCGAAAAGTAAGACTTTATTAATTTAAGTGCGTCACCTTGTATGCCATAATGTTCTAATTTAATAAAAAGGATTTCATGATCTGCACAATCAAATGCCTTCGTAAGATCGCAAAACAAACCAAAAGCATTATTTTTGCGTTCCCACGAATCAAAAATGTGTTTCATTAAGGCAACGCCTGCATCGGTGGCAGAGCGGCCCGTCGTAAAGCCAAATTGTTTTGGATGAAACAATTGTTTGAAGCGAAATGCAAAAGCATTTGATTGAACATTAGTTTTTCGAATATTTTACTTAAAACTGGCAGAATTGATATGGGTCTATAACCATCAGGACTAATTGAAGGTTGCGCTCGAACAACGTTGCAACCGACATTTTTTGAAAAAGTGGTATTTTTAGGAAATAACGTTGCATGTGTGATTTTAAAGCGTTCTCTTTCTTTAACTTGGCTCTGTCGTGTTTTGTCCCTTTTTAATTCGAGAAATTTCTGCGCTCGCGTTGTCGTCCTCGGTCGAACAACGTTGCAAGCGCAGACATGTCGTCGCCCGCGCTCTTGAACTCGAGCATTTTAAACCAAATTAATAAATTCAAAAACCGTAAAATAACTATCAAAGATCGAAAAGATTATAAACGCAAGGCCCTAAGAGATGCAGGGAAGCCATATACAAGCCGTAGAGGCCAATCAGTTGGTGGAAAACAAGGAGCAAGTCAGGTTGGTGGAAAAACGTTACATATGCTTTTTAAATTCAAAAACGGTATAGTACTTTTTTACCAATTTGTTAATCTTCTATGATAATTTTGTTGCAGAACACCATTTGCAAATGTACATACGGTTGTAAAAGAATTACATTTGAACAAAAAAAGGACATTTTTGATATGTTTTATAAGAAAACATATAATGAACAAACGATTTTTTTGCAATCTTGTTTGGATCTATGCGAGCCTAAAAGGAGAGCGGTTCCGGAAGCTGTTTCAAAACGGCAATGTTCTGTTAAGTATTTTGTACATATTTCGCCTACAACCAAAACACAGGTTTGTCAAAAAACCCTTTGCAATATATTGGCTATCACAAAGCGCCGTATACAGATGCTTGTTGAAAAATTAGAACAAAAGAAACCTCTGGAAGATCAAAGAGGCCTTCACAATAATAGACCACACAAAACTACTGACAGTGTCATTCAACTTATTAAAAACCACATTGAAAGTTTTCCTACTCAAGAAAATCACTACTCACGTGCCACCAGTAAAGCTTTGTGCCTTGATCCATCTTTATCACTGTTAAGTATGTACCGATTGTTCCAGCAGAAATATCCAGATATAAAAGCCAGTTATGATACTTACAGAACTGTGTTTCGTTCTGATTTCAATTTGAGATTTGGCAGTGATACTTGCAAAGTTTGTGACAAATTTTATATTCAGCTAATAGCAGCTGAAGGCAATGAAAATTATCAAAGAATTTATAACGAATCAAAATTACATCATATGAAATCAGAAAAAGCCTACTCACAGTTGAATGAAGATTCAGAAATAGCACGTGCTAACAGCAATAATGTGGTGTTGTGTGTTGATCTACAACAAGTCATATTTACTCCAAATCTATCCCACTCTGATGTGTTTTATCAACGCCAGTATTCAAACTATAATTTTGCTGTACACAACATGGGTAACCAAAAAGTAATGATGTTTCAGTGGCATGAATCATTGGCTAAGCGTGGTTCAGCAGAGATTGCTTCATGTTTACTGCAATACGTCATACATAACTTCCATGTTCTCCAAGCAGGAGAGGAAAGAAAATTAACAATATGGTCTGATCGATGTGTGGGGCAGAATAATAATTTTAAGATGATTGTTTTATTTGCTTACCTTGTCCAATTGAAATATTTCACTGAAATAAATCAAAAGTTTTTGGTCAGCGGCCATAGTTTTATACCCTGTGATAGAGACTTAGCCCTTATTGAGAAAAAGAAAAAAACTGCAAGAGTTTATGATCCTGATGATGTGACTAAGTTGATTGGCAATGCTAGGGTCAACAATCCATTTCAGGTTTTTGTGATGAAACAGAGTGAGTTCTTGGATTTAGCTCCGTTGGAACGGATATTCAAAAGGGACACGAACCTTAAAGTTACTCAAGCTAGATGGATACGACTTACTGCAGACGAACCAGGATATGTTTCCATCAGGACGTGTCATAACATACTAGAAGGCTGGCAAAAATATGAGCTCTTGAAAAGGCAAAGGGGTCGCCTTCATAACATAACAAGAGGAGAGGTAATAGCAGTACCCCAGGTGAATGAGCTCCAGCCGTTGTATGACACAACTTTATCCATCAAACCTGGTAAAAAGGCTGATTTGATGGCTATGTCACAATATTTACCACTTAAAAAAAGGAATTTCTACGAAACCTTGCTTTCCTAATTTTTTATATGAAAAATGTTGGAAAAACGTTGTAACCAACAATCAGTAAGTCACAAATATTGAAATATTTTTCGGTTTTTTGTCGACGTACTCGTGTTTTTCCTAAATAAAACTTTGTTAAAATATGTATTTTTGTAATGTCTAAACAATGAAAAATTTTTATTACAATATTCCTTAATAAATATTTCATAATCGTAAAAAGTGTTGTTATTTCTAAATTGAGTTTTTGCTAGTTACAACGTTGTTCGAGCGTAACCTTCAATTTTATCTCCTCCGGATTTAAGAAGTAGTACAATTTTACTATGCCTCATGAGATTTGGAAAGATTTTATTTCTTATACATTCATTAAATATATCTGCTAAATATGGAGCCTAAGTTACAATAAAATTATGGCAAACTTTCACTGACATACCCCAAATGTCTTCAGAACTTTTTAGTTTAAATGATTTAAAACATTTTTCGATATCTGTAGGGCAGACATCTTTAAAACAAAACAAAGTTTAGCACCTATCAACATTTTGTTGTAACAAGTGTTGAGCTTTTATAACCGATGTGTTTAAATATTCAGTTGTTTTTGATGGTATGTCAGTAAAATATTTACTAATACTGCGAATGGAAGGTAAGCAGTACTTTAGTAGATCTGGTAAAATAAAGAAGGCAAAAGAAGTTCGAGCAATCACCTGCAAGTGCCATTACAAATGTACCACCAAAGTAAAAGAAACACAGCGGATGGAAATGCTGGCAGATTATCTAAGTCTAAAATCAGAAAGAGAAAGATGGGCATTTATTAATAGTCGTGTAAGTCAACTTCCAGTGAAAAGGAGGTACAGTGGCGCTAGCAATAAACGGCAGCATACTTTGGAATACACAGTTTATAACAACGGAATTAAAATGCAAGTGTGCAAAAAAAATTTTCTCGCTGCTTATGATATTTCGGGAAAAAAAGTAGAAACAGCCCTGAAAAAGTTGACTCCTTCAGATGTGACTGAAATAGATAACAGAGGTCATAAAGAACCACCCAACAAAAATCTGAGGAAGTGAGAGACATTATTCGAGATCACATCAAATCGTTGCCAGTAGTTGCTTCACATTACTGTCGTAGCAGCACCAAAAGAAAATACTTACCATCAGGACTAAGCCTAAGCGCAACACGTAATTATCAAGACTATCTCGAATATTGTAAGGAACATGATGTGGTACCAGAAAAGTTTAGCTTGTACAAATCGATCTTTGTGTAAGAATTTAACTATGGCTTTCATACCCCTAAAAAAGACCAATGTGACTACTGTACTCAACATCAAAACAAATCAGACGAACAAAAGGCGAAAGATGAAGAAGAATACAACCTACACTTAATGAGAAGGGAAGAAGCAAGAGCACACAAAAAAGTTGACAAGGCTCTGGCTAAATCTGATACAACTATTAGTTGTTTCTGCATGGACTTAGAAAAAATATTACTGACGCCAAGTTTGCAAGTAGGGCAGTTGAATTATACCAAAAAGCTGAAAACCTATAATTTTACTGTTTATAATCTTGCTGACAAACAAGCAACTAACTACATGTGGCACGAAGGTGAGGGCACAAAAGGCGCATCTGAAATAGCGTCATGCTTATGGAAGCTCTTAGTTAATAGCCCATCATTAACATTATTATTTCATTCATTAGGTCCCAAGGGAGAAGTGACATTTTATACTGACACTGCGTCAGAACAAAACCGCAATTCAATAATTTCTGCGATGCTCTTAAGAGCAGTGGAAATACTTCCCATTGACATTATTAACCAAAAATTTATGGAATCAGGTCATTCAGAGATGGAGTGTGATTCAGTACACTCCACTATTGAAGCTCGAGGAAGGCAGGTGGATATTTTTACACCAGAAGGATGGTACATGGTCGCTCGCACAGCCAAGACATCTAAGCCTTATCACAAGGTTGTAGAAATGCATAATTCTGACTTTATAAATTATAAGTTATATACCAGTCAAGTTTTAACTAACAAAACCCAATCAGAAAGGGGAAGCAGAATGAAGTGGCTCAAAATTAAATGGCTCCAATACCGAAAAACAGAACCTGTTACTATATTTTTTAAATATAGATTGAATGATGATGAATTTGACTCCCTACTTATACAACGCAGATCACTAAGAAAACCAATAACCGGAATACACAGTTTTTACTCTGACAACCCTAAAGTAGACGCAGGTAAACTAAAAGATCTTATTAAACTTTGTACAAAGGGAAGTATTCCTCCAACCTACCACGAATTTTATAAAAAAATTAAAAGCTCTGATAGTCCGGCTCAAGAACATAGCTCAAGTGAGGAAGACAATACTGAGTAACAGTGTTGGGCAAAAAGTAATTATAATGTAATTAGCGCTTTGTTCGCGGCTCCGCTCGCCTGGATTTAGTTTTTGTAAAATATAGCTATTTTTCAAAACCTCGTATTATATATTTTCATCGTCTGTTTATCTCTATTATTATAAAAAATCGTTTCATACTTAAGATTACTTATTACCCACCCCTTGGAAATTCAAATGTAAAATGTCAAAACGGATTTTATAGTAGAGATTTTTTTCAAACCTTCAGTTACATGATTGTATTTTAAGGGAATGCTCCGCAGTTACACCACGCTGTTCACCCAGTGTAACTGCGGAGCTTTTTTTTCTTCGTAGTTACACCATCGTCTTTTTGACATGAATTTAACAGCTCTGCAGACATATTATGATAGACGAAACATGTCGTGGACTCAATACCGTATTTGGACTTGCGAAATTTTCGCGTGTAGAAAATCATCAAGAGGTAAAAACACTTAGATTATTTTTGCAAAATATTGCCCATTTTAAACAAAATTCTTATTACTCGACAAGTAGTAGGAGTTCATAGGTTCATTAGAAATATCTCTAATGCAGGATTGATTTTGTATGCATATCTCAGATTTTCAATATTCATTGGACTGAGACACAAATTAAACATTATAAGTTTTTTTTTTATTTCCTTTATATACAATCTGCACTTACTTTATTTGTTTACACTAGTTAACAGTGATTCTTATTTCTCATTTGAGAACAATGGTGAAAGATAATGCCATATGTTTTTTGTTGTATATTTTATTGTTGATGTGCCCTTGAGCTATGAATAAATATAATATATATCTTTTTCTTTCAATGTTTTCTCTTACCGTTAACAACCTTGATAAATTAACAATTAAATGTTTAAGAAAGGAGGATGGGCGGAATTGGCCCCCCTCATCAACAGTAATGAAATGGTGTTTGAGTGGTTATCTTAGGGAGTACTTTATTTTTCAGTATGGCGACATCGACCAAATCAATCAAATACTCATGGTTTTTAGTAATTAATGCAATTTTCGTTTAAAGACGTATTTAGAAAATATACGTCGTTATTATGTATAACAGTAATATAATGTGGTGCACAGTGATGGCGCAAATAAAAGCCCCGCGCCGCCCGCACCCTGCGCCCCCCGCACCCCGCGCCCCTTGCACCCCGCTCCCTTGCGCTTGCGACGCACTTATGTCAGTCGCTTCAGTTCTCTGTCGTGTGCGTCACGTATTTGATTTACCTGTGTTTGACCGGCTTTACAACTACAACCTCCGCTTGTTACCTGGACTGATTGATAGCTTTTCGTTTGACCCTGGCGCTATAAAGGACTTTGTGATAACTCTACTGCATTGGTTATAATGGAAACTGGTCGCCGCTGTGTTATGTGTCCGCGTTCTGTATTGCGACAAAGGCGGCACATTTTACATGATGCATTAATTCAAACTGATCCTGAATTAGTGAACTATATTTCAGAAAATGCAGTGATACAGGTAAATATAAAACATATTATAATTATTAATAATATAAAGCTTTAAAGCATTCAAAGTCATTTAAACAAAAACCTGAGTGCTTAAAATGATTTAAGTCCATTCGCTTAGATACTATCGCGACATCCTTTGTTTATGCGGCGTCATCCTTTGAAATCTGCTGGCGGGCTGGCTGGCTGGCGGCGCGATAAAAAGGCGACACTATCTAAGCGAATATATTGTTCTGAATAATGATGGAGCGAGACAGCAAGATGTTGTATATCTTTCTTATTGTCGCTTTGTCAAACGAAGCGTAATAAATAATTACCTCTTAGCGTGTTCCTTATCTTTGGTACCTATTATTACTTTGGTATTTGTTATTTCTTGACTGCCCCCACCACGTAGGTGTCACAAGTAGGAACGCCAAAACATGAGATTCTCATTATTGCATAATAATTATAATTTTAAAGACTGTCTATTAAAATGCATGTTTTCTGTTTTCATTTCAACTTATGGTTTTATTTTTCTAGGTTGCATTCAATAATATTATGGCAGTTTGCCATAGATGCTGGCAAAGAGCTATCAATGCCACGCGGCAAGCTCACATTGAAAATGTTGACGCCGCCATCGCCCCAGTACCAGAACTTCAAATAAATGAAGAAGATATTGATGTACACAATGTTGTTCTGGAAGTTCCTCATGTTGAAGAAGATCAAGTGTCGAGCGATGATGATGAAAGGCGGGAGTTTTACGTTCGAGATTATGTACGAGCACCAAATTCATCCCGCAGATGCTGTTACAGACAGTGCAGAGCTCAAGTTCTCAGGCGATTCCCTACTTCAGTGAAAATATACTTAGTTTGTAACTATCGCCTGTATATTCCACCAAATGCACGAATGTGCGATGAACATTTGGCAAATATGAATATCCAAGAATTATTAGATAGGATCAACGTCACGAATTATTTCAATCCTCATTTTTTTTCGGACTTGACGAATATGTTGGTGAACACCATTATCAATGCCCCAAGTTTTGATTTTGAATCAGCTGCACTTAATGAACGCGAACTATATTTTTGGACAACTCTGACGTTAGAGCAGTTCAACGCTATCTTGGCAGAAACACCGAGTCTAGCAGAAAGGTCTCGTACTCCACGTACAGTTTTTGGTGTGTACTTGACAAAACTTAGAACAGGTGAACCAAATGAGAGACTGGCCACACTCTTCAAAAGCTCACGCCGAGAGTTCGAAAGAAAAATAAAAGTAGCAAGAGAATGCCTGACACAGGATTTTGTTCCGAGACATCTAGGAATAGGTCATGTCTCTAGAAGAGAACTGCTTGAAAGAAACCTTACAATACCGAAAGGTATTTTCGGGAACGATGAAAATACTGCTTTGATATTAATCGCAGATGGAACATATATTTATATAGAAAAAAGTTCAAACTTTTTATTTCAAAGAAAAAGTTACAGTCTCCACAAATTCAGGAATTTAGTAAAGCCATTTTTAATTGTGAGCAGCGATGGTTACATCATTGATGTTTTAGGGCCATACAGTGCAGTAACTTCAGATTCGACAATTATGCAGGACATAATGAATCAAGAAGAACATTTAATTCATTGGCTTTTACATAGAGGAGATGTGTTTATATTAGACAGAGGATTTAGGGACAGCGTTTACGACATTGAATCGCTTGGCTATGAGGCTCATATTCCTCCCACAAAAGATAGAAATGCTTCCCAACTGACCACTGATCAGGCAAATAAGTCGCGTTTAGTTACTATATGCAGATGGGTGATTGAAGCTGTTAATGGAAAATTCAATAATAGATTTAAACTATTGAGACAAACATATTTTAACAGAGCATTACCGAACATGATCGTCGATTTTAGAATCGCCGCAGGCATTATAAATGCACATTTTCCCGTTGCCGCTGATAACAGGCTTGCTTTGGAAATTCTAAATAACATACATGCTGAAATCAACAGGCCTAACCTGTTACGTGATTACGTCGAAATGAAAAACTTAAACCGACAAAGAGTGCGATTTGAGGCCATGGAAGCAGACATGCCGAATTTTGAAGAATTTCCACAGTTGAATGAAGACGACATCATTTTATTGGCGTTGGGAACTTACCATTTAAAACTGGCCAAGTCTTATTGTGCGGAACACTTGCGTGACGGATTGTACGTTATTGAATTGTATCGCGAAAATGAACTGGCTGATTTGGCCAGATGTAATATTATTTTACAGAACGCATGGCTAATTAGATCGCGTATACAATCAAGGCACGTAAGAGCGCGCACCTATTACTGTTATATATTAATAGATCGAAATGCTATTGACAGACGCGCTATTTCACATTATTACTGTACCTGCCTCACAGGGAGTCGCACCATAGGAAGTTGTGCGCATGTAGTGTCAATTATTTGGTACATGGCGATAGGTCGCCATACAGATTTTAATCTGCCAGCAGAGCTGTTAAATAATGTTATAATAGACGAATAATAGTATATTACATAGTTTGTTGTATTATTTATATAATATTGTTTGTTATATAGTATATTGTTATAATAAATAATATAGTTTCTTGTATTTTTTATATAATATAGTTTGTTATTACTAGTAGTGACTTAATACCTCTCCAAATACATAGAAAATGTTTTATTTTCCTCATATATCATATCATATTTTTGTATTGTCATTGACGTGTTACACGTTTGTAATAGAACAAACTTATTTATGCTTCAAAACTTATGTTAAAATAAATGAGACAATTAAAAATTAATTATTTTTTTATTTTTTTAGCCTTTTCCCATCGAATTTGGTTCTATTTTTTTAGCCTTTTCCCATCGAATTTCCTAAAATAAATTATTAAAGTCTTATAAGGGGTTATGTACGATCACATTGGCATAATTTTCATGTCTGTTGGTGGGGGGGGCCAGAGCCCATACATTTTTGCCCATTGTCCTTTCTACTTACATTGATTTTGACCGAACCAGTGCACTTTATTTTATTACGGTTTCGACAAAACCATATTCAAGGAACCATTTTTGTATTGTTTATGTTTGTAAAATAGATAAGCATTAAATAAAAGTGCTTTTCCACGATTTCTCTTTATCACAGTAATAGTTTGGCTTTCGCTATCCATTGGTGGTATTATTAAATTTATTACTAAAATTAATTTGTACAATTGAAATATATTGAATAAATTAATACAATTGAAATGTCATGCATGGAACGTGATTGAGAAAATTAAAAATAATTATTTTTTGATAAATCAGAAACTTGACCAGCCAGCAATAAGAACGTTGTTATAATTCTGACCTATTTAATAAACAAAGTAAAATAAGTATAAAGGTATACTTTTTTATAAGTCCAAGTTAATATATGATAATATTATAAGATATGCATACAAAATAAATCCTGCGTTAGGGATATTTCTAATGAACCTATGAACTCCTAGTACTTGCCGAGTAATAAGAATTTTGTTCAAAATGAGCAACATTTTGCAAAAATAATAATCTAAGTGTTTTTACTTCATGATGATTTTGAACACGCGAAAATTTCGCTAGTCCAAATACGGTATTGAGTCCACGATATGTTTCGTCTATCATAATATGTCTGCAGAGCTGTTAAATTCATGTCAAAAAGACGATGGTGTAACTACGAAGAAAAAAAAATGCTCCGCAGTTACACTGGGTGAACAGCGTGGTGTAACTGCGGAGCATTCCCCGTATTTTAGTACTGATTCTCTGTACTGGTATGTACTAATCTGGTCACGTTCATTGCTAAGATCGATAGGGAACCCCAAAAAGCCATAACTGTCCGACGCCCACTTACGGGGATATTATGTGAGTCAACTAAAAATTTCAGATATTAATTAAATTACAAAAGTCAATAATTACTGCTCAACACTGCTGAGAATTCTTATTTTATAAGCTTTTATTACTTACATACTTAAGCAATGTATAAATAAAGTTAATTCACTTTGACATGTCTGTTTTAAATCCTAATTGTTCTTGTCCTTTAAAGCCATGTATTATAAAATATTAACCACTAATTCACTACTTAAGTGTTGGCCTCGTTATTCAGTATTTGATTGGTATTCTGTAAGCGGAAAATTTACTCCAGCTGTATGATTAGGAGTGTATCTATGTATTAGATATGAAATAAAATAGTGCGAGGTTTGTAAGAACACAAACCGTTTTTTTTTAATTTTGCCTTCATGACAATAATGATATCCCACAGTTCTAGATCTAATGTAAGGCGTGTATTATGGTAGTCAATAGCGGTGAAGAGGCTTGACTCCTTTGGCTTTTAGGAAGAAGTCAAGAAGTATAACACACATAACTCTAAAATATCTAACTTTTTTCACCATATTTGGTAATTAGTTAAATCTTTTCATAAAAAAGAAACTAAATTTAAAGTTTTGACACAATACCATCAAACGAAAAAAAAAATACAAAGGAAAATATAACTTTTCTCGTTGCAAAGAATCTTTGCTTGACGATTTCTCGGATCTACGCATTTGTGGAATAACTCTTTTGACCTCCACGGCGACGGAATACCCTTTAACAATGTAATTCAAGCTGTTTTATTTTAATTTAATGAATATTATTCTTCTTAAATAACTTTATTTAGACGGAGTATACTCAGCAATGGGGCCCAGTTATTCAGCCTAGTATGAGTATGAAATAAACTGCCAAATACACCGAGTACCGAGTAGTAAACGAGCACTCGGCCCATCTCTAGATATAGAGATAGAAAGGATAGTAGTAGTACTACTACTATACTTCCTATCTCTTCCAAATTCTCGAAAACAACCACAATAAGACCATCCCTAGTAACATCCCTCAATATAGCAACCTCTTAACAATCCTTTGTCCACAAACTCACAACCCACGCTATCACTTCTCGCCGAACCAATATAAATAGTCCTACAACACTCTATCAATAACACTTTTAATTCTTACTTCAACACTCACTGTATCTTTATTTCTAAGTCTATTTCTATTGTTCTATATTCCAATTTTGTAACTTTTAATAAACTTTTTAAAAATACTTGTTCACAACTGACCACGTAACAATATGTTATTATTAGATAGTACTATTGTTTTGAATTGTAAACGAATTCTTCTATTTTTATCTGATAAAGATGCTTTCAACATAAGTTTTCTTTTACATACATACATACATATACTCACGGCTATAAATCCATAGAAAGGGTAGCCAGAGCTAAGGAATTAGAAATTCCTCAGCCACTTTTGGAAAGTTGAGTGGGGAAAAGATGGTGAAATAAAGGTTGTTGGTGATGGGTCTCCAACCGCATCGCCCAAAAATCCCTTAAAAGCCCCAATACTGTTAGTCGCCTCTTACGTTCACCCACCGGAAGAAATGGGGTAGTGCTATTCTAAGCCGACACTACACAGCAAAGTTTTCTTTTATTATTAATAATTAGACACTGTCAAACAGCATTGTGATTTTCATCTCAAGTGAGATTGTAGAGATGAATTATGCTATTTAAAATGGGTAATTAAAAATTAAACCTTCACAAACCATTAATATAAAAAATAATATTGTATTTCAAAACTTACTACCACTATGTATGTTTTATTTAATATTAGTCCTCCTTCTAAGCTAAACTGGCTTGTCATTTCCATGCTTTAATTTGTCACTACTCTGCTAATAGTATCACTCTTCTGGCAAACACATTCTTATCTGTAGGTATCTGATAAAAAAAGGCTTCTGGCTCTACTACAAAATCAAATAGTGTATATATTCTCATATATATGTGATTGTACATGTTCTGATATTTGGATGTTTATTTCCTTCTTTTGCCATCCTCTGAATAAGTTCCTTATTGAATGTTAGGCCCCTGTGTACCTACCATTGGAAGATTAATACCAATCATACGAACTTTATTCAACTGATGATGATTAACAAATAGGGTTTACATCATCAAAACTTCAATATTTTCTAAACTGTTTCTTAAACTTTTCATAATGGTAATCATCAGTTGCTCTTTCTCCTTTGGCTTTTTTAACAATTTTATCTACATTATCCTCTATGGAATTGTTATCTTTCTTATTGGTTTTATCTGATTTCCTTTTCCTATTATCATCTAAATTAAAACGGTTATGTTGTACAAAATTCACAGCCATATTAGTTGGTACAAATTGAGAGGGACTATCCATTTTATTCTGCGACTCCCAAATAAGTTTTAATTTGGCTTCTTCTGTAGCTTCTATGTTCTTAATTTTAGCTTCTATACCAAGATCTACCTCAGGAATACCACTTAGCATTTGATTAGAAAGCATTTCTTCAGATTTCTGAGTTGATGATATTCTTAGATGTTCAGGTAGAGATAGCAGTGCAGCATCTTCAGGTGATAAGTATTTCAACGCATCAGGTTGTTCTGATTCATTCTTGTCTTTGTTGCAACCCTCTGAAAATATATATTTATGTGATATATTTTTTTTAGTTGCTAGGCGATTTGTTTTATTACAATTAGGATAAAACTAATGATATAAAGTGAAGTTTGTCAGGATCGTGCAAAGTGGCGATCAATAGCGATCAATAGCGTGAGTATATGTATGTATGTATAAAGTGAAGTATGAAGTGTTATTAGTGGATCAGTCATGCACCCTCCATTTGTTGGGTTCCCAAACTTAGTAAACTTTTATAAATAAAGGAAACTTGCAAACTTAAATTTAAATTGTATATTTCACAACACTCTTTTTAAAGTATAATAACTAAGCCTCATTACATTAAACTAAATGACCTAACTATGGCTAAAATATATTTTTATTACGAGTTAAAGTATAAGAAAATATATATCTTGTGATAGAGTTTTTTAACACGTTGCCGTTGGCGCGAACAACAGTTATACAACGTTACACCAATACATCTCAAAAACGCACAACGTCGCTACACGGCAGATTAGAAGACCCTGAAACACCCACAGAGCGTCTACTAACGTGCGCTTTTCCACTAGGTTACCTGTAAGCAAATTCGCGGTGCGTCATTTAGGGGAAACTATAGGTTCCTACTGCTTCAATGCGAGATATCAGGGCGTCGGTATAAAAGGCGCGCCGCAGCTGCACTGTACCTCACTCACACATGCACAACGTCGAGAGACGTCCCCCCGCTATCGCCCTCCCGTAGTTCACTCTGGCTGTGCGCTTCGAAGGGGTTGCGCGTGCGTCATTCTCGCGGCGGGCGGAGGTTGTTACCAAAATCGAAAATTGTTGTTGTAAATGTAAGTATATCTTTTGATTTATATTTCAATCGTAATGTCACAGGACTTCTGTACAATACCAACACAGTAAAATGTTCGTATTATTTAAGATGGACGAGTTTGAACGCGATAGGAAACGTGTCGAAAAATTGTTTGCCGAAGCATCATCGGGCTACTCGTCGACTCCTGATCCTTTTAGTGACGATATGGCTAGTACGGTTCCGATGGAGACTATGATCCAGAGTCTCACGTTTCAAGTTCGTCTGAAAGTGATACCACCACCTCTAACAACACCAGAAGGAGACAATTTGCGGCAGAAGATTATGACTCGGACACGTCAGTGAAAGGGCAAGAGGTAGGTAATAATAGGCAAATTATCACAACAGTTGACGTCCATACAGAACCAGCTCCATCTCAAGTGAACATGGATAGCGTCGAAAGTCAAAATCTAGAACTTTATTATGCTACAGACCATCTGAGGGACACTAAGTCCCTCGATCATCGAAGAACACACACCTTTTATATGGACGCCATCTCTTGATCCAGGGACTGTAGTACCACCAGCTACTCTAAATACTCCAATGGAACAGCCACCAAGTCCAGGAGATAGTATATGGGAATCCAGTACAAAAGATATACCAGAATTTAATTTTGATACATCATCCGCTGGAGTAAAATTCGAAGTGATTG
Organism: Bedellia somnulentella; assembly: GCA_963576735.1. NCBI lineage: Eukaryota > Metazoa > Arthropoda > Insecta > Lepidoptera > Bedelliidae > Bedellia > Bedellia somnulentella. The sequence continues at coordinate 6,674,737 of OY755187.1, read as the reverse complement.
ACAAAACCACTGTATTCGATATATTCACAAAACTTTTCCCATCGGAATTGGTAGACCACGTAGTCCAATGCACACATGCGTACGGAAAATCATTATGTCAAAAAACTCGCCCAACGACTAGAAACAAACGACAAATTGCCTGGAAAGATACGGATCGCGAAGAAATGCTAAAGTTCTTGGGATTATGCATTCTTCAAGGCCAAACAAATGTTCCCAAAAGACGTAAATTGTTCACATATTCAGATGCGCTTTACTATCATCCGATCTTCCCTTACACCATGTCGGCTCGAAGACTTGAGCAGCTTCTTCGATGTCTTTGTGTGTCTGAGCAGAATGCAAAAGGAGAAGAAATGGTAACCAAATTTATTGATGCGTTGACCTGCAATTTCCGAAGAGTTTTCTCACCGAGCAAGGAACTGTCTCTAGACGAGTCACTGCTACTTTTTAGGGGTAGACTACATTTCCGGCAATATATTAAATCAAAAAAAGCCAGATATGGAATCAAATTCTATGTTTTGACGACAGCAGATGGCTATGTTCTAAAATCTAAATGTGATCATGTATACAGGTAAAAAAACACTGCTTTAGATACAGGTAGCAAGACTGAGAAGCTTGTCATAAGATTGATGAGGCCATATTTGCTGAAGGGACACCATTTGTTCATGGACAATTTCTACAACTCAGTATCTCTGTCACACAAATTGTTGGACCTGAGAACACACAGTAATGGAACTCTGAAAGCAAACAGAAAAGAAAATCCAAAAGACCTGGTGAATAAAAAACTAAAGAAAAATCAACATGTGTATGTCGAAATGGCTAGACAAAAGACCAGTGCTGATGATAACTACGAGAAACCACCCTAAGATGATGGAAGTGTCAAACAGGTATGGGGTAAAGAGAATGAAACCTGAGAAATATCAACATACAATGATTTCATTTCAGGTATAGATAAAGCAGATCAAATGGTCTCATACTACTCATCTCCCAGAAAGACAGTAAGGTGGTATAAGAAAGTCATATTCCATATGCTCGATACTGCTGTGTGGAATAGTTACTATATATTCAAAAAATATTGTCAGAAGAACAACCAATACACATTTGTTACTTACAGAGAAGAATTGATAAAAGAACTTATAAAGCTAGGTGATGTCAAACCAGCCCACCTGTTGCGAATTAACAGACGTGACAATTGTATGAAAGTCAGAGAAGATTTCATATCTCCAGAAGATCTAAGAGTGTCATCTGGTCACTGGCCAGAAAGGATTCCACTCCATGATGGCTCTAAAAAGAATAAAAGTTTTTTGAAATGCAGAGTCTGTGCTTCAAAGGCAATAAGACGAGAAACATGTGTCAGGTGCAAGGGCTGTGAAGAGAAACCTCCATTATGTCCACTATGTTTTGACGAGTGGCATCAGAATAGAAGTACTCAGATAGTAAATAGTTAGTGAGATTGTGATTGTGTTATCCACTAATAATTAAGGAGTAACTGTAGTTTCCTGATCTCTTATTTGTGATACTCATAGTAGGATTTGTTACATGAATAATTTGTTTAGTAAGTAGTTATAATATTTCTGTGGATCTCGTGGAGAAAGAAGACTGCATTATTTTTGTTACTTTGAACTGATTTAGTAATTATTAGTTGCTGATACGTTTTTAATTAAATTAGGATTATGACATGGTATTGTATATAGGGCTTGCATTCGAATATTCGAATTATTCGAATAATAAATTAAAACGAATATTCGAAATAAAAGAACAAAAATTCGAATATTCGTTTTCACTTAAAGTTTTTAATAGCGCAATCATAATTTGAATTTCGCGCGGTTTGCGCGCGGTTGAAAATGTTCGGGCTACTTCGGGCGGTTTTGTATTTCAATTTGAATCTGGCTGGACGTTGTTCACGCGTGTTGTTGTTGTGGTGAAATTTTTTCGGATGCTCTGCATTTGTTTTGTTTTTTAAATGGAAAACCTGAATCTAACAAAAGTGAACAGTTGTTGTGTGGATTAACTACTCAATTTACTACTTTTTACTAATTTGAATGCGGTTCATCTAACAGAAGTGTAGAGGTTAAATTGAGTTATAACGGGAAGATTGTTTATTATTATGACTAGGAACTTATGTGTTTTTGTTTTGCGTCTGTAAAACCAAAATATCTTCCTACTCCTCTAGTTCCAGATACTGAAAGTTTAGTTAAGCTAGAGAACCATCAAATTTCGTTATCTTTATTTCAATGAAATAGCGTGTAAATTTGCTTGCGACGCCGGCTGCGCGTGTCGCCGTCGCCGGTCGCGTGCGGGTAGGTAGGTAGAATGCATGGCCTTAAACGGTCCCACTGACTCCCGCTCCGCCTTTCTAAGTTATTTCATAGGCATAGAGTTGATTTTGCTTTGATTTGATCGATTTGCAATCGGTAATTTTGAAAACTATATTGTAGTCGAATTTTATCTTGATTTTTTAATTCAAATTAAACTTACGATAAAGTATCCCGCTGTTTAGGGCGAAATGTGATAGGTATGGCAATTGGCAATACACTACTATATAGATAGATTCAACAAACTATAGACTGTTATAATTCACCACCTATAAATTTTTGGCACTTAATATGTTTGTTTTACGTGTAAACTTTGGTGTTACAGGTTGAGGTTGTGGTTATTCTATACGTACGAAGATTTTGAAATTTGAAAATGGAACAGTAGAACCTTGATTAAATCTTTTTGTTCATGAAAACCTCATGTGGGGATTATTACTAATAAATAAAGAATAAATAAAGGAAAGAAATTTCGCCTGTGTCGAAATTTTTCTTTCCTTTATTTATTCTTTATTTATTAGTAGTAGAACCTTGAGTTTAAGGAGTACATTAAAGGATCGCAGAAGGGCTCCATGTGGAATCATTTTTTAAGGACTTCCAGATGGAGTTCATGCTAAGTGCAAGAAGTGCAAGAAGATTATAAAGTGCCGAAATACAACAACTTGTTTGCATAATCATTTGAAACTTCCACCTTCTAGTACTGAAGTAGCGGCGGGCCCCTCATCGGTTGATGAAGATGAGACAAAGAAAAAGAAAGCCAAATTGATTAATGCTTACTTCAAAATCCACGAAGATGATATCGAAACTATGATTTCGAAAATGACAGCTTGTGATGGTCTTCCGTTTAGCATTTTTTCAACCTCTGAATCGAAAGCGAAAGCGGTTCGAAAGCTATTTAAAAAGAGTGGCTATGTCTTACCAAAAGCACCAAACACTATAAAAAAGATCGTGGTAGAAAAAAGCGAACAACTAAAGACAGAACTTAAGGTCGATTTGGAAAGAATTAAGTCGAAAGGATTGAAATTCTCGGTGTCTTTAGATGAATGGACATCAGCTCGTAATCGGCGATACATGAATGTTAATGTTCATAGTCCAAATTTTGAAGGGAAGAGTTTTAGGAATCTTGTTTAGCTAGAATAACTGGCAGAGGAACGGCAGGGCGTTGCGCCGATATTCTGACATCCAAATTAGCCACTTATGATCTTTCCATTGACAAAGACATAGCATGTGTTGTTACGGATGGCGCAAGCGTGATGTGTGCTATGGGAAGGCAGCTACTACAGCGGCAACAATTGTGTTTTGCACATGGCATCCAATGTGCTGTGCTGGATGTGATTTACAAAAAGAAAAATGATGAAGAATAAAGCGACGAATACGTAGAAACTAGACAGACAACTGAAGGGGAAGACACTGATTCTGAGAGCGAAAACGAAGAAGAGGGTGGATTTGTAGTGGAGCAAGTATTTGCCAGGACGAGGAATGAATATGTTTATAGAGACACATAGAGACAAAAGAGTATTTGTTTTTATTTTTGTTTTGAACATAATTCATACCTATAATTGTCATATGTAAATATTTGTGTGTATTGTATATGTATATTCTATATTTATATGTAAGTATATATGTATAAATGTTCTATGTTTGCATATATATATTGTACGTGTTTAGAAATATTTCATATATGTAAATGTCATCTTTTTATGTATAAGGCGCATGTACCCAAAATTACCTACATATTGTACATTAGCTATTGGCTAAGAATATGTAGATTTGTACGCTAGTATGTTATTTTGTGTGTTGAGTTCTAGGTTAGTTTTTAAGTTTCATTTAGTTATAAGTATTGGTTAGAGCTGAAAACCGGAGCTATCCGCTTTAAGTGGTTAGACCGAGCTCGTAACCATTTTGTCTTTTTTTTAAATTTTTATTTAATTAGTTCTTCTTTTTTAACTTCTTTTCACTGTATTATTGTATATATATTTTTGTTGTATGTGTAAAAAGACAAATAAAATCTTTTTATTTTATTTATTTAATTTTTTCTACTGCAGGAACTGTCTCTTTCTCTAAATATGGTGAAGGCGACAATTGAAGCACTTGACAAGAAAATGCAAACTTACTGACTGCCGAAACAGCGCTTCGATTCATGGTTGAAAAACTACAATCAACAAATAGCTATACGGGAGATCGGCTGCTCGAGGCACTGAAAAAAAGAATTTCTCAGAGACGTTTATCAGACCTCGTCTGCACCTTAAAATATTTACACAATCCTACCAAATATCACGCAGAGCCAGAGTCAGATTTCTTCCCATCGCCAGGAAACTTGGCGATTACTAACGTGATCTCGGATATTATAGTAAAACATTATATTAAAAAGCAGGACAGTGACAGTGAGGATGACATAACACTAATTGAACTGCGCAGCAGCAACATAATGAAGCATCTTTCATCACAAGCGGACCTGAAATGACACTGAAAGAACAACTTCAAAAGAACATAGAGGGCATTTTCGTCAAAATATCTACCAACCCCATTATGGTATGTCCATGCTATATAAGTCCATATAACTAACGTTTTTATGACTCATAAATAAAAGATGTTATTAAAGGAAAGAAAAATTTCGACACTGGCGGGGTTCGAACCCGCGACCTTCGGGTATACGCCCCCGTCGCTTAACCTTTAATAACATCTTTTATTTATGAGTAATAATACCCACATGAGGAATTCATGTCAAAAAACATTAAATAACGTTTTTATGATTTTGTAATTGTCGTGTTATTATTAAATAGTTCTAAGTGACTAAAGTTTTCTTTTTTATTATTTTTTTAGGTGAGAAATTTAAAACAAAGTAATAAAATTAAGGCATGTATTTAACGCGGCGACAAATAGATACCATTCCGGGTCGTAAAAAAACTGAAAACGGATAGTAAATAATCTACTTTGGCGACTAATTAGAGGTAGCATCTTAACTATCTGCGAGAAGTACGCTGACACTCACGGCTTGATTTACAATGTAAAAAAGAGCAATGTCATGGTCTTTGGGGCCGGGAATCAGCGCCTAAATAAAGTACCACCTGTTAAGTTATACGGAAAAATTTTAAGTCGCGTATTTTCCTTTAAATACCTAGGCCACATACTGACGCCCGACCTCAAAGATGATGAGGACATTGAAAGGGAAAGGAGAGCGTTGTCGGTGAGAGCGAATATGCTGGCGCGCAGGTTTGCGCGTGGTTCGGTACAGGTTAAGCTTACGCTCTTTAGAGCATACTGCACATCATTTTACACGTGCAGCCTGTGGGCGAGATATACTCAAAGCTCGTATAGCGCTCTCCGAGTACAATATAATAATGCGTTTAGACAGCTGTTGGGGCTGCCACGGTACTGTAGCGCATCAGGGATGTTCGCGGACGCGAGAGTAGATTGTTTTTACGCGACAATGCGGAAACGATGCGCGTCCCTGGTGCGGCGGGTGCGGGGCAGCACCAACAGCATTCTAAACGTTATAGCTGATCGGTTAGATTGTCGATACTTGGGTCATTGTTACGCTGTATCAACTGGTATACCGTGACATTGATCCGAGTGTCAGTTAATTAGGTAATTTAATTTTTATTTTTTTATTTTTAAACTTTGTTTTTATTTTATTTTATTTTGTTTTTATTTAATTTGTGAATATGTTATTATTATTATTATTTTTTGTAGACCTACTAACATCTTAAAAATAAGTACTACTAACATAATGAGTCTATGTTACTTTATTAAATAAATAAATTATTATTATTAACTAGAAAGCGGCGGCTTTTAAATGAGTTTTGAGGTTTTTATTAAAATTTTATCTGGCAGTGATTTTCTTTTGTGGCAATTGAATTTCTTCTAAGGCGACAAATTATTGGCGGATAAAAAAGTTAAAATAGGCTTTCATAAATTCTAAAATGGGGTTGTATATAAACATTACCAAGGTCTGAAATAAATACAAACAAGATCTTAAAAAAACACCTTTGGCTACATTTGTAGGGATCTAAATAAACCAAATTGTGACATGCTATAAAACTATTATTGGTCTATTTTATTAACATTCCCTCTTTTAAATGAACCTACACAACTTTACCTAACCTAACAGCGTATCGACGTCACCCTGCTTCGCGGGGTGCCTATTTCCGCTCTAAGGGGCACAAGCTAACCCTAACCCAACCTAGCACAAATACATTTGTGGTGATTAATTGTTTTTTTTTTAGTGCAGGGGGCTTCGCCCCCCCTTCCCCCCTCTGTTTTCTTTCCCTAACTTAATTGCATCTGCCCATTAGGGTGGGAGAAGCAACTTTTAACCTAACCTAATTTATTTTATTTTTGATAATTTTTACTTCAATACACATAATATGCAATTTACTTAATATAATAGTCACAAAAATAAAAAAGCCAGCGAGCGCATTTGCCGCCTTTCCAAGAATTTACGAATCTGCAAACAATATTCTAATATCCAAATACATTATTATAATACCCATTTTCAGTTTTAAAGCTACCTAAAAATCGCTGCCAGATGTGTATTTTTATAATGAAATCCAATAGTTGCCAGTAAAGAATGTATGATATCCCCTCGGAATAATTAGTCGCCACATTAGGTTTTATAATACCTTAACCAGTTTTACACTGATCCCGCTTGATATATTTGATACCTTACAGTAGCCGCCGTTTTTTTAGTTTTTTGATCCCAGCATTTTGTTGCTTGTATAGTTTAATAGTTGCTAAGATATTTAATCACTGCAAAGTTAGTTTTTTTGTGACTTAATAGAAAGTTGCCTAAAAAGGATTTTAGTTGCCGTGTTAAATATTTGCCTAAAATTAAATTCAGAAATGTGGTATCCCTCTTCTCCCAGTACTGTCCCCTAGTAGAAAGACGACCTATCATAGACTATTTCTTTGGATTTTTGCTACTTCTTACATATTTCACACATTTTAGATGATGTAATTTAGATGTAGTTTTCAAGTAATGTTAACTCCTTTATACTTAAATACAAATATTTTAACATTTTAAAGTTTAATATCATGTCCCCTTGTTTGTGTTAATTGGACATGTCCATTCACCGTGACCGTAAATAATATTTAATTTTGTACCGAATTGTTTCTACCACTCGCCGGCTTTTTATTTAAATAGCAACACCAAATCAAACTTGTCAACACGGCAGCCATTTTGAATGTCAATTTTTGTTGTCGTCAGTGTCTTGAGAGTGTTTGGACCGGTAACGGAAATTTTTGCAGCGTTTTCTCCATCATTATACGGTAAGTGTTTCACGTTTATGAAATGTTTTTTCTGATGTTGCTGTTAAAGCAACGATAGTTTCGTGTGGCGTAATTATTTGTGGGTTTCGGTAAACAAAAATAATTCAGTTATCAAACAACATCTTTAAGGTTATGAAAAAAAATCTAAGCTAAGGTGTGGTACCGTTACGTCCTACCCGTTACCAAATGGGTGGTAACGTATGAGCCGGACCAAAATAGTAACGGGCAGGACAACATAAGTATGTGAGCACACTGAGATAAAATCCTTACTGAAATAGTATTTTCTAAGATTTTCACGATTGCACATTATAATTGAAACAACTATTGATTTTCGGATATTTTAATCGCGTGTTATTACATTATTTTTAAAGCCCGACGTTTCGAAAACTTTTCAGTTATCATGGTCACGGGAAGACTGAGATGTTATTTGTCATTATACAGTACTATAAAATTATTAATACTAACTACCTTCAAAAAATTTTAAGTTACATTTGCGTTTAATATTTGCTATGTACAAAAAGAGCTAATGTTATCTGGAGTCTTGCTAGTGTTCTTCCCTCGCTTAGTTGTGCTAATGATCGGGTTCCAAGCAGGTGGTAATTGCCAACCATCATCTCTATTGAAGTTTGGATGTTTCCTTATTTCAATAGATTCGCGTATCATTCTAGGTATCAATCGATTCTCTTTTGCTAGAATTGTAGGTTAACATCTCAGTCTTCCCGTGACCATGATAACTGAAAAGTTTTCGAAACGTCGGGCTTTAAAAATAATGTAATAACACGCGATTAAAATATCCGAAAATCAATAGTTGTTTCAATTCTTACTGAAATTTATAATAAAATTTGACTATTCCAAAAAGTTATTTATGATGCATTTTTTGTTCAGGTATCAAAATGGCACTTACCGCCGCAGAAAAAATGCAGCGGTACAGAGCACGTATAAAAAGTGATCCTCAAAAATATGAAGAGTATCGTAAGAAGGATATAGAAAGACTTAAGCGAAGGCGAAAAAAGATTTCGGAATTAAATGATACAGAAAAGAAAATTCAAAGGGATCAGTGGGTAAAACAGAAACGTAAGCAACGTGCTAAAAAACAAAAAAATACTGCAACGGAAACCAATTTAAAAGATGACGAGACTAAAGAATTACATAAAGCTGATAACAAGGTTGAAACTTCCAAACTGAAATATTTAAGATCCAAGTGCGCTAAATTAAGCAGTGAGTCTAAAAGAAAAGAAGAACGGATAAAAAAACTTCAAACTTTATGTGAAAAACTGAAAAAAAGAAACTATCGATTAAAATTAGATGCAGAAAAACAGATAAAAAAGCGAGAGAGTATAATTCAAAAAATGACAGCACGAGAACAAGTTCTAGAAGATACAATGAAAAAAACTTACAAAGCGTGTGAACAACGTTCCCAAAAAACAATACTAAAAAGATTAATTACAAACGCCAAAGTACAATCTTATGTAGCCAAATTAATCGGCTTAAAAGGAAAAGTCAAGAAACCGAAGCCAAAGAATTCTAGTCTTGTACCTGAAGAAATAGTAAAATTTTACGTCAGGGACGATGTGAGCCGCTGTACGGCTGGAAAAAAAGAATGTCGCACATATAATAAAGACAAGCAGCAGATAAGGTATTTAATGAACACCCTACAGAATCTCTATGAAAAGTATAAAAATGAAGGTGGCAAATATAAATTTACTACTTTTTATAAGTATAAGCCATTTTACGTTTTGGTACCACACCTAGGATCCAGAAATACATGCGTATGTGTTAAGCATAGTAATATAGAACTGAAGTTTGCATGTTTAAAAAAATATTGTGTACTTAAACACGCCACTTTGAAAGAAATACTTGTATTACAAACATGTGACTGTTGTATTACAAACATCATTCATCACGGAATCCAGGCTGCCACCAATAATACCGTCATCGAGATACCAAACATTAAGAGAAGAACTTAAAGAAGAGATCACGTCATGGATCGCAAGACTAAAAAGCATAGGGCCCAAAGGATCCCCCTGTTGCACTCCCACCTCCGACTCCACCAAGTTGTCACCGAAAAATAAGTTGCTTGGCCTCGAATAACATTGGTGCAGAAAAGGGTAAAGAGATGGAACTTTTTCCTTTACCATGTGCAAAACAATGTCCCGTTCAACAGTATTAAAAGCATTTTTTAAATCGACTTTTAAAATCACGTCATCTGTACCACTTCTTGAAAAAACGAAAGACCTTGTAGCATGAATAGCAGCTTCACATCCCAACGGAATGCCAAAGCCCACTTGTAGAGGTTGCAAAAGTGAAGCAGTTGTGTCACGAACAACACTACAACCCAGTTTAGCGACTAGACGACGAAGCACACTACTAACAGCAATCGGACGAATACCACCATCCTTTTTTTTCTATTTGATTGAACTGTTCACTCAAATGCTGGAACTTGAGTATGTGACTTGGTCATTCTTCGAAAGTGGCCACGGAAAAGGAGTTGCCGATGGTATAGGTGGATCGGTAAAAAGAGCTCTGGATCGACAAGTTTGCTTTGGAAAAGATATTAGAGACGCTTCCAATGCTTACCATATTTTAAAGGCCTGTATGAAAACTGTGAAGGTCTGGTTAATCGAAGACGAAGAAATAAATAATATTGTTTCAATGTTACCAAATAATATCACGACATTGGTGGGAACCCTACAAATTCATCAAGTAATTACAAAAGGAAACGGTGTCTTGTTCTATAGGGATATTAGTTGTTTCTGCTCAGAACCTAAAGGTGTATGCAACTGTTTTGGCTTGAGAACTCACTGCGTCAGATCGATTGCCGAAATTAAAGACACTTTGCTAACAGAACCTACAACCTCCGACTTACCTAATGTCGAAATACCCTCTTTGCTAACAGAACCTACAACCTCCGACTTACCTAATGTCGAAATACCCTCTCCGGAAATTACAGCAAGAACCTTGAATTTGCCAATAGAAGACATCAGCCCGGATACACCAGCAAACCTAAGTTTACCTGTGGATGAATTAGCTACCCCCGAAATCGTATCATCAAATCCGAATTTTTGTTTAAATGAAGTTGATGCAGTGGATATTGCGTCAGAAAACATGAATTTACCTTTTGATGTTGATTTAGATTTGATATATATAAATTTAATGCCTATACATTTTTTACCAGATATAAAGTCAAATTCTCCAGAAACAATCAAGAATGTAGATGTTTTACCAGATAATACCTATGAATCTGGGGGCACGGCAGTGCCCCAGCCAAGTCTCGAGCAAAACGGGCACGGCCGTACCATCTTTTCTCGAAGCGGTTCGCGGCTGTTTCGCCCCCCTATATCTTCGACGTGGACAAAGCTAGGAGTTTAGGTTTTCGGTGAATAATAGTAGGCATTGGAACAAGCTTAAGTTCGAAATTACACGCCAAATGAATTAATAGTTTAGGAGTTACGGTCGATCAAAGTTACACCATTTTGTCACTCACTGACTCACTGACAGATCATCAAAAATCTAAGGTACTTCTAGCAGACTTAGAAACTTCAAATTTTGCACCAAGATAGGTCATTAGCCACATATAAAGGAAAAATTATAAAAACATTAAAAAAATATATGCCATAGAAAACAATTTTATATTTGCGGTTTGGCAAGAACATTATGTATGGATTTTGACTGCATTGTTAACTTTGTTCGTTGTTCAAGTACCTATTCAATTGGATGGATACATACATATAATAGAAAAGAATAATACAAATGTAATACATAGACTATCATTAATACAAATTAATACATAAAGTTCATTAAATTAATAAAGCTAAAACTCCATTGTATTGCGATAAATATTGTATGAGCGCTCGATAGATGGCGTTGTACCTGTCTGAATCGCTCTATGGTTTCGTTACAAAGCGCAGTGTAAGTAGTACTTCAAAATAATTCGATAATATTCATTTGATACATCTGTCAATGAAAACCCATTTCGAAACTAAAAAATATTGTAGTGATAATTGATATTCGGAGAACTTTACGTGTTATTTAGTTTAGTTTAGTTATAGTTTGTAAGTTAGTAGATATATATTTATTTAGTTAGTTATTTGTTAGTTAGTTTAGTTCTATTTAGTTTGCATATATATATAAGTTTAAGCCCTATTGTTATAGAAGTAATTGTAAATATAGTGTAATGGAACGTGAAATATTGTACATAAATGGCGACCTTTGTCCACACAGAGTCATCTCTATTCCTGGAGATGGGTCGTGTTTATTTAATTCGTTGTCATACAACATGTATGGGAGTTTTCAGTCGTCAAACGATATTAGGCGTGCTGTCGTCCATTATGTAGTGGAGAATTGGGATGACATGCAAGTCTATAAGTCTATGTTTACTGAATATAATCGACTCCGAAGTATATATCGCCCAGACTTGTCTTCCTTAGAAGTAACGAAGCCTCAGAGAAGAAACAAAAGAGATAGAGAATGGGTTCTAAGCAAAGCAGTAGCTGACGTCCAAGAAATTGTGAGGTCACCTAAAAGTAAAAGAAAGAAATACACTTACAAAAAATACATGAGATCCCACCAAAAACATTAAATGTAAAAAAATGCCAAGTCTCTCGATGCAGTCTTTCCATCGTAAAAAGTTTTAAGATCTCATAGAAGCCAAGTCCTATTCAAAATATTTCGTAGTTATAAATCAACATTTAGTAATTGTATCAATAGTTTTCTTTATATTATAATTATAGTGACTTGGCAATGAGCACAAATTAAAAGCTGCTTGCTGCCTGGAATTATATGCAAATGTTACTGACGAGACCAGTGATCAGATTATTTGTTATGTGTGAATCATGATGGTCACTACCGACTACATGCTCCAATACAATAATTAAGAATACCTTACGGGCCATCGCTTTATGAAAGTAAATGAATCGAGAGTGCACTAAGACTGACTGCCGTTGCCGAAATTCGGTTGGGACGACACGGATAAACCAAAAGAAAATTAATTTTGTGATATTAATGTTTACGCATGCGGTGTGTGTAACTTTCAACACCTCCAAATATGCCGTTTTATTTGTTTCTTCTTGTGCTCATTGCCAAGTCACTATAATTATAATATAAAGAAAACTATTGATACAATTACTAAATGTTGATTTATAACTACGAAATATTTTGAATAGGACTTGGCTTCTATGAGATCTCAAAACTTTTTACGATGGAAAGACTGCATCGAGAGACTTGGCATTTTTTTACATTTAATGTTTTTGGTGGGATCATATAATCCAGGACCAAGTTCTACTAAACTTGATATATTAAGTAGCAAAAAGGAGCACAAAGTTGTAACAAAGAAAATTACAAAGAGTAATGCAACTGTTGTAATTTATCATGGTTGTTAACGGTGAGGGAAAACATCGTGAGGAAACCCACATGGCTGAGTTGTACTTAGTCATGTGACAGTGTATTCGTACAAAGCGGCGATAGGCCTGCCCCCTATCACGTGAGTACACTATCCATGCAAAACGTGGGTACTCTGAACACCAGGTGACAAAGTCACGTGATGTTCAGAAGTATTAGTACCTCTGCCAACCCCTTCGGGGATATGCGGCGTGAACGTTTATGTTTATGTTATGTTATGTAATGCAACTGTACCAAAAAAGAATATCAAATTCTTAAATTGTAGTGGCTGTGATTGCTCAATACTGAGCAAAGAGGCAAAATGTATGGCCTGCAAAAAATTTTTCTGCAAAGAGTGCGTTGGTGGGGTTTTAACTATTGATTATTTGTGTGATAAGTGCTTGGGAGACAGCGATTAAGGTAGTCAGGCTTACTTTAATAGTGTTTTGTTATGGCTCAAATGTTTTCATTAACTCTATGTTTTATTTTTGCAGATTGAACGAGCTATTCGTCAGTGATCAGGATTCTACGCTACAAGAAGAAGGATTCTGCTTTATCGGAAGTTTATTTTTGTTAAGTGGTAGTAAACTCCACGAAAATGGTTATACCGACAAATTTTTAACAAAGGAGGATCTACTGCACTATTATTATTATGGATTGAAGTGGCCATGGGCCGAAACACATTTTACTATTACCAATAAGTGTCACAACTGCGGTGAATATGTTATGCAAGGGTGCAGACCATACCATTTTTGCCTACCAATGACCAAGGAAGATATTAAGGTACTGCTAGAAGAAGTAAATTTTTGGTGTTATAATTGTGACTTTTCTGTATACGATCATTACGTCACAGACGAATGTGAATATTGCAAGAATGATGGGTAAAACTAAACATTGCCTAGCCTACCTATAAAAAACAGATATTTTTATTAAGACAATATAATATCTGCGCTAGTGCTGCCCGCATGGAAATAAATTAATTATAGAGAAACAGAGTTGTATTTAAAATATTGCTCTTACAAAGTGCTAGATAAGTCTTTGATTATTTTATGACGTATATTTTATCGTCTTGCTTAGCTTAGTTTAGCTTTATTTTGCATTTTCGCCTAAAGTGGCCACTTCTCTCTTATTAGATAAATTAAAAATCGTAAAATAATTCAAAGGCTTATGTACTTTGTAAGAGCAAAATTTTAAATACAATTTACGTACGTTTTTCAATAATTAATTTATTCCCAATGGGGGTAGCACTAGCGCAGAAGTTGTTGTTAGTTGTTGTAAGACTAATTAATATAATATTATTGCAAAAGATTATCTGATTTTAGTAATTAAAATATTAAAAGACTTAATTGTTATAAAAATTTGAGACTGTTGTTTAAATAGGTATCAAAGAAGACTGTTGTTTTATAGATAATACTCATACGAATAATTATTGTGCCATTTAAAAGTACCTTATTAGATTTAATTGCTACTTTCTATACTAACATAAGTAAATTATATTTTTTATTTGTTGCAATTTGTTCGCGTAAAGAAATCGAAAAGAAAGTTCCTTTGTGTAAGTCATTATGTTTGTAGAAGATTTTTTACAGTAAGTACTCGAACATTTATTTTTGTACTTCTTTTTAACATTGAAAAACGTGCGTTATTGTTTTTTTGTTCTAATTACGCCAATTTTTTAAGACATTACTCACTGAAATGTCAAGTTATTGATTACATGATCTCAACTTATGTGCCTTAAAAAAATATGTGCATTTATTAATTAAAAATGTGATGTTGAAAAATGTGTTTTTCTAAACCGGTGTGCCCTCAACTTTACTATGTCAGAACCGTTACTGGTTAGTCTTTTATACGTGACTGTCCCTCGAAATATACAATAGTATTTTATGATTTTTGTATACTTTATTAAGATTGCTGTGTAGTGCCGGCTTAGAATAGCACTACCCCATTTCTTCCGGTGGGTGTACGTAAAAGGCGACTAACGGTATAGGGGTTTTAAAGGGATTTTTGGGCGATGCGGTTGGAGACCCATCATCAAGAACCTTTATTTGACCATCTAATCCCCACGTAACTTCCAAAAGTGGCTGAGGAATTTCTAATTCCTTAGCTCTGGCTACCCCTTCTAGGGATTTATAGCCGTGAGTATATGTATGTATGTATGTTTATTAAGATAATTTGAATATATTTTTACACAGTTTTAAAAGAAATTTATTTTTAGGTTAATGTTGGTATGATATTCTAGATCGATCACTAGTTGTTATTCATTTGAAAAAGATATACGTCGCGTTTTCGTAACGAGTAACGGTTATGACAATTTTTTGCCAATAATTAATGCAAATATTGCATAAATAACTGAAATTTTGGCTTTTATTGATAGGCATCATATTACTAGCAAATACACATCAAATGAAGCCCGATCGTAAATTCAGTTTTCTTTCTGGAGCAGTTTATTCATCGGTAACGGTTATGACCAAAAATCATACTTATGTTACTATTTCTCCCTATTTTATTTAACATATGGGTTATAATGTAAAAGAAATACATTTATAGGAAAATATATTAAATTATTCTCACAAATCAACCAAGAATTAACAGAAATATCAAAATTAAATTTTTATGTCATTTTTAAAGTAGGCTAGCAGTCAAAAAGAAAATGCCCAGATGACACTCTATCAGCCACGCATTCTTCATCATCTGCCTACATATCTGATAGAGTTTGCTAACGGCGATTCTTATGCAGATGGCACTGTTTGATAACGGAGGTCCTAGACAGGTATATTTGAAGCAAGCATACGAATTTCTGCTGTGCGTACCACCGACAAGTGTTGATTGCGAAAGAGTGTTTTCGTCAACCAAATATCTTTGCAGCCATCTCAGATGCTCTTTGAACGTCGATTCACTTGATGCATTGAGTTTTCTTAGATCTCATTACCAAAGAAAACTTATCTACTTTAAATTTATTTAACTTTTGATTGAATAGTTTCTATTTTTGTGAAACATAGAAGATACGTTGGCTGATTTTTAATAATTTGTTGAGTTAGATAGAAGTTAATTTTGTTTGATTTTTTATAAAGCTTAAAAATGCTAATAAAGCTCAATTTTCTAAAAAAAAATACTTTTTTTTATTATTCGAATAATTTGAATAACAGCTAAAAAATTTACGAATATTCGAATAATATTTCTTTTCGAATATTTGCAAGCCCTAATTGTATACCATCTGTCAGTTTTGTGTCCATTATGTCCGTTTTGTGATATCAGAATAGAAGCGAAGTATGATTTGTTATATATACTATTAATTTTGTTTTTTTGAGAAATTATTATGTGTGGTAAAAGTGTCAGCCATAATATAATTTCATATAAATACTTGGTTATGTGGGTGTGTTTTGTGGTAATTTAGTACTTGATTACTTAATGGAGCCTAATAAAGAGTTTATGTTAAAATAAAGCATTTTTCATTAAATACTACTATGTGATAGCTCAACGGGTAGAACACCGGTTAAGTGCAAGCCACTAGTGTTCCAATCCCGGGTCGGGCCTACACCAATTTGTCTTATCTAAAGACATATGTGTGGTTTATTTATCACGGTTGTTAACGGTGAGGGAAAACATCGTGAGGAAATCCACATGGCTGAGTTGTACTTAGTCATATGACAGTGTTATCGTACAAAACGGCGATAGGCCTGCCCCCTATCACGTGAGTACACTGTCCATGCAAAAAGTGGGTAATCTGAACACCAGGTGACAAAGTCACGTGATGTTCAGAAGTATTAGTACCTCTGCCAACCCCTTCGAGGATATTCGGCGTGAATGTTTATGTTATGTATGTTATTATGTTCATTAAATACTCTAGAATGTTTATAAACATTGTTTAACAACACAGCATATAGTATACCTTAACAAAAGAGCACAATGTGTTTAAACGACGACCGCTTATGGATGTTGTGCTTCTTTGCATGGGTAGGCGATATGTATTATAAAGCACAACGTCTTCAGACATCTACATATATTGTATGGCAAAATGTTGTGTGTTTTTTTGTCCCCACGAAGGCGTCCATGTTGGCGCAAACATTTTAAGACAATAGCATGACTATAAAACAAATATAATTAATTAAATATAACATTGGTTATCACAGCTGATTTCATGGCTTTTGAGAATCTGTTTTAAGCAACTGTTCCTAACAATATTCATATTGTGTCAATGACTCAATGGCAAAGCTTGCATCCAAGTTAGAAAGCTTGACAAAGCTGCTATGGGGGTGAGTAAGTCTGTGACAGCAGTAATAACTAAAGTGTGTTACCATAAAAATTTCGTTCACATAGACAGGCATGGTTGTCACTTGATGAAAATAACCAAACTAATAAAAATCTCACTTTTAGCCTAAAAGATGAAGAAGCCAGCCTTGCCAATGGCACAACTAGAAGAGAACACTTCAAAGGGTAAAAAAAAAACAACTCTTAAACAATAGGTATCATATGCTATAATTGTACCAAAAGACAATTTGCTAAAGATTGCAGGCTGCCAAGGATTCATTGGTTATGTACACATACCAAAAGAAAAATTAAAGAAACTTGCCAAGGAAAGTGTGAAATTGTTGTTAGTTGGGTATGATCATGAGAACTACAGGATGTTTGATCAAAATACTAGGATGATAATAATATTGTGGGACGTGAAGTTGGATGAACATAGTTAACTAGATGAAAAACAAGTTTTGTAGAAAAAACAATTTCACAAGAAGGAGAACATAAACAATCTACAGAGTATACCCAACAAGATGAGTTTCAAGACAGCAGTTCTGGTGATAGTTGACCAATTTAGAAGAAGTAGATGGAACTTATATTATGCCAAGAGGTATTTGTTTGGGAAAAGAAGAACAGAGAAACAGCAGGCTACATCCACATCAAAATAACAACTTAAAAGTAAACTTCACTGAGTTTGAAGTGATCAGTTAAATAATTAAGTTACACTTGCGAGAGTTGCTCATCGCAATCTCATTACAAGAATGTTGGATTTGCTGTATACTAGTTGTTAGGTTTGTTGTAGTAAGCTGTGTAGTGTCGGCTTAGAATAGCACTACCCAATAGCAGTACGTTAGAGGCGACTAACAGTATTGGGGCCTTTAAGGGATTTTTCATCACCAAGAACTATCATTACATTACACCAACTTTTCCCCACACAACTTCAAAAAGGGGCTAAGGTATTTCTTATTTCCTAGCTCTGGCTACCCCTTCAAGGGATTTATAGCCGTGAGTATATGTTTGTATGTAGCCTTTAAGGCCATTGAGAATGTGTTAAAAAAAGAAGTTTTCATAATGAATTATACAATTTAGGTGCATCAATTGCAAGGTTCAAATTTCTCAATTCTCCATATTTTTATTGTAGTATTCTAGGTATCTATAGTCATGAGTATAAATAAATAAATATATATGGACATATTATACACAAAACAAGTTAGCCCCAAACTAATACACATACAAAAAACATCCAAGATTAAGAACCAATCATTTATACTCATCACATAAATGATGCCCTCGAACCTGCAATCTCTGGACTGAGAAGCTAGTCACCTATCCACTCTGCTACAGCTGTCGTCAAAGTATATGTATGTTTGTCATTTTTTTAAGACTTTACTTATACTACAAAAGGTTTAGCCGTGGTCTAATAAATATGGAATCTCTGATCATTTTGTCACCTAATGCTTATGGAAATTACTTGATAGAGATACTATTATTCTGTACTATTACAGACAACATATAACTCAGCCCAATTTTCCTAAAACCCATTTAGATGAACCCCACACACAAGAACCACCCGTTTTTTACACTAGCTAGTGAAACATTGCAAACATAAATAAAGTATAAGCATGCCGATACCTTTACGTTTCGCTAGTTGTTCTTCAATATATTTCATCATTTCTTCATCCTCGTCGCGTTTGTTTGTTTCAGCAGAAAACTGTGTCCCAATACCAGTATCATAAGCATCATCAACTTGTTTTAATTTACCACTTTTTAACGATTGCATGTTAAGCATGCCACCAGATTTCACTTTGAAAGGGTCTTTACATGTTATTTCCTCTTCTAGACTTACTTTTTGCCCAGTTGCTAGGGCTATAACGCTCACCCCATTGGGCCGATCTCGAAGTTTCTGAAGTTCTTTCGCTTCTTCTAACTTCGCTATAATACTCGATTCTTCATCTGAATCGTCTTCCTCTACTTTCATCTTTTTTCTTAAGTTTTTCGCCTTCTTAGGCTTAAACTTAATTTCTATTTCAGCTTTACTTTCATCGTCATCGATATGACTATCTGCCATCTTTCTTTCTTTTTCTTGCTTTTAACAACAAATTCCGGGCGGAGGCTATTTTCACCGACGTTTATTTTTTTTACTTTTTTTTTAGAAAATAAGATACCAAAAATGTTGCCAGTTAAGAAATAATTATATGTGTGACCAGTCTAAGATGTCATTATGTATATAGGGGAGTTTTTCTACGCTATACAGGGTGTCCCAAGAAATAGTGTCAAGCGGAAGTCCAAGGACAGAATACCCCTAGGAGTACCCGAATTACCCCCATGTATGTTCTGCGACTTTTTGTGGTGCTCGAGATATGATTTTTTTCATATTTTTTTGTTAAACCTTGGCTTATTTGACATTATTGGTCACAGAGACATCAATTGTTGAGATACGAGCTTGATTTTTTTTTTTCTGAAATAGTTGAAAAGTAGCACTTGCAAAAACAAAAGCAACTGTGAGCCGATATGCTACTATTAAGCCATTAAAAAAATGTTGAATCCTAAGTTTGTTCTTCTTCCTCTAGTGCCTCTCCACTACTGGAGGTTGGCAGTCAGCTCCGAGTATCCCCTTTGGTCTTGGGCTAGGCGAAACAGGACTGCGACGCCGGCTATGTTGGTCCATTTTCTGATGTTTGACAGCCACGATGCCCTTCTTCTTCCGACGCTCCGTTTCCCTTCAATCTTTCCCATCATGACCACTTGAAGCAGTTGGTATCGATCGTGGCGGAGCACATGTCCCAAATACGCAACTTTTCTTCTTTTGATGGTGGTCATGAGTTCTCGGGTTTTTCCGGCTCGTCTCAGAACTTCCACATTTGTGACTCTCTGGATCCAGCTAATCCTCAACATTCGGCGGTAGCACCACATTTCAAAGGCCTCTAGTCTTTTGCGGGTCACTTCTAAGTTAGTTAAAATGTTTAAATTAAAGATCTCTTTTGCAAAGATTTAAAAAAAAAACTTATCCCAAAAATGTTTCCTAAATTTTTTTTTTTTTAAAACTTGCCAATTTCGTCAGCTATTTGCCATGTAAATTTGATTGAGCTATCTCCACGACTTCATACTTGAAAAAATGTTTGAAACACGGTAAGTCGAAAAAACTTAATTAAAAGATTGGGCCGAATAAAACTAAAAAATATATATTATTGATTGTTTTTTATTAAATCACAAAAAAAAATTGAAATGTCACCCTTCCTGCTCGATACAAATTCTACATCACCTTAAAAAAAATATTTTAGTCGTAAGAACGCTACCCTGTTGCTTTATATTGTTTCTTCTGCTTGTCTTAGTTTGGTTCGTAGTTCCGCTATGTTTCTCAATAATCTCAAATAAGCCAAGGTTTAACAAAAAAATCATATCTCGAAAACTACAAAAAGTCGCAGAACATACATGGGGGTAATTCGGGTACCCCTAGGGGTATTCTGTCCTTGGACTTCCGCTTGCCACTATTTCTTGGGACACCCTGTATAAAAAACTTTGCCGTGTAGTGTCGGCTGAGGTTAATAACACTACCCAATGTCTTCCGCTGGGTGTACGTAAGAGGTTACTAACGGTATTGGGTTTTTTAAGGGATTTTTGGGCGATGCGGTATGAAACCCATCACTAACAACCTTTATACCACCATCTTTTCCCCAAGCAACTTCCAAAAGTGGCTGAGGAATTTCTGATTCCCTAGCTCTGGCTACCCCTTCAAGGGATTCATAGCCTTGAGTATATGTATGTACATAAAAAACTAATAATCTGGCAATATTTCAATCAAGCATTAATCGAAATAAAGAAATGATTGAAAGTAAATTGACCAAAAATGACACCTTTTTGGTGCTTTTTGAGAACTCAGTCATGGCAACACTGCTTCAAACTTATTTAAAAACTTTTATTTAAAATACTTACTAACGATTTCATCCATTTTGCCGGTTGCAGTTCCTTTTCGCATTTTTTTCGACTCATCTTGTAGTAAAACCACATCTACGACACGCTGCGGTAAGTGAAATAATATTTCTGCATATGAGGCTTATTCCGTTTATCCACCCTAAAAAAGCCTCCCTAAGTCGGATACTCGGAAACGCGTGTCCTTCAATCCACCCTGAACAGGGTGGATAATCGTAATTCGTAATAATATGTTTCTTCCGATTTTTACCCCAAGTATAGTATTTTACAGAAACATACACAACACAAAACGGGTCCAAGAAACTTCGTGAACATTAAAAAAAATACTTAAGATAAACATACCTACTTTCCTACTTTAAGTTGGAATAAAATTATCTTAGTGGAAAGTTTTAATTTAATATATATTGTTACCTATAGGGTTGGTATGTAGTATTTGGGAGAAAACCATTTTAAATAACTAGAAAGAAACTCCTAACACAAAAGTGACAAATTAAAACTTAAGGTCTTTTTTCTGTAAATGACTGTACGTAGGCAGGGCGGAAAATCGGAAGAAACATATTATTGCGAATTACGATTATCCACCCTGTTCAGGGTGGATAGAAGGACACGCGTTTCCGAATATCCGCCTTAGGGTGGCTGCTTTAGGGTGGATAAACGGAATAAGCCGCATATGATAATCAATTGAGAAATTGAGCATCACACCCAATCTAGTCCTTATTATATCAGTTCCAACTAGAATCTAATTGGTTTTATAAAGTTTTAATCTGTCCAATGCCATTCAAGTGATTTTGTGCAACAATTGACTTACATTGTAAAATTTTATTTCAGTACATGCATGCAGGGCCGGGTTATACCTGTCGGGGCCCCTAGGCAATGCTCATCCTGGGGCCCTACCCTCTTCTAATTTTTTCGTTAATACAACGCTGTTTTTTACTAACCTGGGTATATCATATATACAGCGTGTTAGTTTGACGGCGATTGTTACTTCAATATTAATTCGTATATTAAAGTTTAATGCTTAATATCCACCATATGAAATAAAAAAACAGATTACAACCGCTTTAGCAGAAAAACTTACTTTCTCCATCCGATGGAAAACTGTAGTTACCTACACTAGCCTAGCGCACACACTCCTACCCGTATAATGTCTCCGCATTATGACGGCAATGCAAATTTGAATTTCGCGGCCTAAACATGGCCGTTTGATTTTTCTTTGAACTTACCGCCGCGCCTGGTGCCGCTGTGGTCTTAGTTGCCTCGTATTTCAATCCAGTATTAAATATGGGGTAGTGTAATTCAAACATTTTCAAGTAAATAAAAATTTATGAAGAATAAAAGAGCATGTATGAAAAGATTGATGGATGTAAACAAAGCTAGAGAGGTTTGCCAGGATCGTACGAAGTGGCGATCGATAATCTCTGCCTACCCCAATGGGAACTAACGGCGTGAGTATGTATGTAATGTATGTCCTTCATGAGCGTAAGATAATAAATTTAAAAACAAATAGAGACCCTCGAAACGATGCATTTACGTGGCATAAAATAAAGTGCGCAAGAAATACCTATTCATTCATTAACCGACATCGAAATTGGAGGAGTTCTTGGTGTTTACTAAACTCTCTCGGGTTAAGTTGTATTTACGCATCACCCACACTCGCCCGCCTTGTCATCGCGTTTCACTCACACATTAAGCGTGTTGGTGTCTATAGTACTACTTTCTTAGTGCAAATTTTAACAAAATTTGAAAAAAAAATAAGTGTGTTTTTTTCAACGAATTCTGACTCTATACGTGATTATTAATCATAATTTTCATTGAAAACAGTTCAGCTGTGTAGTGTCGGCTTAGAATAGCACTACCCCATTTCTTCCGATGGGTGTTCGTAAGAGGCGACTAATGGTATTGGGGCTTTTAAGGGATTTTTGGGCGATGCGGTTGGAGACCCATCACCAACAACCTTTATTTTACCATCTTTTCCCCACTTAACTTTCCAAAAGTGGCTGAGGAATTTCTGATTTCTTAGCTCTGGCTACCCCATCAAGGGATTTATAGCCGTGAGTATATGTATGTATGTATGTATGTGAAAACAGTTCGTTACAATTACACACTGTATATCATCATATGCTAGGTCAATTCATATATTTACAAAGCTTTTTGCCTCTTATAATGTGGTAGATACATTTATTAATAGATGGTACAATTGTAGGGAAAACTGGAGCCATTTCCACCGTCGCACTGTTCATAATTTAGGTGACACTACCAATAGTCGGTTGGAGTCACTTAACCAAAAGCTCAAAGTAGTCATAAGGAAATATGCACCTCTTGATGAATTTTATGTTAACTTAAAATCTTTTCTTCAAACCACTCTTGATAAGATATTTACTGCAGCTTTTAAAGATTCTTTACACCTAGTCAATACTTTCTCAGTCATTCAATCCAATTTGCTGAGGAGAATTTCATCATGTGGGACATATTTTGCTTATCAAAAAATTGTTGAACAAATTGTCATAAGGTTTAGGAGCTCAAAGTGTTTTTGTGAACACACAAGACTTAGGGTGTTATACAGTGTCCATTCACAAACATGCAGCAGCACAATAACCCTCTACACTTGCACGTGTACCTTTTTTGTGTCATTAAATTTACCTTGTTACCAAATATTCTCCCTTAGAAACTATTTGGAAAAAGATCTTTTTGATGAATGTCTTATTCCGGAAAGTACTTGTACTAGTAGAAGTAGAAACTTGTACTTTTAGAAAAATATACTTTTGAAGCCCTTGCAAGAGCTGGTAAGTTTCTTCTGAGTGTGCTCAATTATTGTTGGTCACACCATTTTTCCAATATCAGAGGTCTCAACCTCGTAAAAAAATGTGAGACTGTGGACTTTGACTGACGGGTTTTAGTCTGCCTCTCTGCAAGGAGAGCCTTATGATCGAGATTAAGTTAAAGAAAAAACAAATTCAAACTTATTTTTAGGAAATATTTAATAAAAAGTAGGTAACTAACTATTCCTTTTTAATAAATTGTTCTAATTATTATCATCGTCTATCAACTTAGATGTAAATAACTTATTAAGTTTAGTAATCGGTAAAATCATATATATAACGGGTATCCCCATGGAAATCATATCAATAAGGTGTCCAAAATTTATCATCTTTTCGTGTGATTCTGAGCTTTTATAGCAAAATATGGTGAAAATTATTGTGACCTTTCTATTTCAAATAAATAATATACACATCACAAATATTTGCAAAACAATACTTTCGACAGGAAAACTTCCTCCAAAATTGTGCCATTCCAATATTGTTCTTATGCACAAAAAAGGCGATAAAAGTGACATTGGAAATTATCGACCTATTAGCCTCATATCCCACATCTACAAAGTTTTTATTAAAATAATAGAGAACCGAATTGCTGGGCAGCTTGACTCTCACCAGCCCCCAGAACAAGCTGGATTTCGTCCCGGCTTTTCCACTACAGATCACCTTCAAACACTAAACCAAATTATTGAGAAAACTAACGAATTTAATAAGACCCTCTATCTGGCATTTGTTGATTATTCCAAAGCGTTTGATAGCATTATCCATTCATCCATTTTTTCGGCACTACATAACCAGAGCATCGACCCCACTTATATTAGCATTCTAGAAACAATATACCAAAACAGTACAGCCAATATTAAATTACATTCAGCAGGCCCCTCATTTCCAATAGAGAGAGGAGTCAAACAAGGAGACCCGCTATCTCCGAAACTATTCACCTGCACCCTAGAAGAGGTGTTTAAGAGGCTGGCGGCCCCATGGGCCGACAGAGGCATTAAAGTTGGTGGCAGAAGACTCACAAACCTTCGCTTCGCCGATGATATTGTCCTGTTTGCCCCATCTGCACCCGAGCTCCAGCATATGTTACAGGAACTCAGTGACGCAAGCCTTGAAGTTGGACTGAAGATGAATTGGTCAAAGACCAAGGCCATGACCAACAGCAGAAAACGTAGGGTCGAGGTAGATGGGCAGGAGATACAGTTTGTTGATGAGTACATTTACCTGGGCCAGATAGCTTCCTTCGAAAACAGGCAGGATAAAGAGATAGAAAAGACGGATTTCTAACGCCTGGAAGAGCTACTGGTCAATGAAGGAGCTAATGAAGGGAAGCCTCCCGCTAACACTCAAGCGCAAGCTCATCGACATGTGTATCCTGCCTATCCTAACCTACGGTGCTCAGACCTGGTCACTGACAGAACTTCAGAAGTCCAAACTCAAGGTTTGCCAGCGAGCAATGGAGCGCAGCATTCTCAGTGTTCGCAGGTCTGACCTCGTAAGGAACACCACACTGCGCTCCTTAACTGGCATTGCTGATGTGGGTGCACAAACCTAGTTAGTCGCCTCTTACGTACACCCACCGGCAGAAATGGGGTAGTGCTATTTTAAGCCGACACTACACAGCAACTAGTTATTAATTAAATGAATATTATATAAATTGTTTTATTAAGACATTTCAATACATAAATAAATTAGCCTGTATGATGTAAAGTTATTTCCCTTATAATGGTTGATTTTTATTTACTGGCAATACTAATATCGATGACAGCGACAGCCCTAACCGGCCAAGAAAAGATTGTGGATCTGTAGAAAGCCAACTGGCTGGATTTTAATGTCACCTAGTTTATAATGCAAACTTAACGCCATCTCGGAGCATTCCACCCGAACTTCTACTACAATATAATCACCCACATACATATCTATCTATAGGAATATTGCGCCTTAACTTAGATGTACTGTCTGTTTGGATACGAAAATATAATATTAACAAAAACCTAAATATGTCGAAATCTCTAATCTTGAGTTTTTATTGCGTGAAGTGAAGTAGACACAATTCTTCACCTTTTTTTATTATATGTTCCTTATAAAATTATTGCATAAAATTTTAGGTTTATATACTCTAATAAAAAAGAAATCATACCGCGATAATTTAATGTTTTTTGACATGAATTCCTCATGTGGGGATTATTACTCATAAATAAAAGATGTTATTAAAGGAAAGAAAAATTATTTATGAGTAATAATCCCCACATGAGGAATTCGTGTCAAAAAACATTAAATTATGTGATAGTTAGGCGTTTCCAACATTTGCATTCTATCTGAAAAGGTAGACAAGTGGCCGTCCAAATTAGTTAAAATTCGGAGGTAGGAAACGCAAACACTACTTGAACGTGTAAAAAAGAAACAAAGGATAGAGAAATTTCGCGCTGGGTGCCAACTGACACTGTAGCTCAGTTGGCAGAGCGACGGGGGCGTATACCCGAAGGTCGCGGGTTCGAACCCCGCCAGTGTCGAAATTTTTACATACATACATACATATTCTCACGCCGTTAGTTCCCATTGGGGTAGGCAGAGACTATCGATCGCCACTTTGTACGATCCTGGCAAACCTCTCTGGCTTCGTTTACATCCATCAATCTTTTCATACATGCTCTTTTATTCTTCATACTGCGGACACCTGCCTTTTTGAGCACATTTTCTATTTGATCCAAATGTGTCCTCCGAGGTCGTCCTCTACTAACATTACCTTCCACATTGGCTCTATATATCTCTTTCACCAATTTACTGTCATCCATCCTCTCTATGTGCCCAAACCATCTCAACATTCCTTTTTCTATCTTTCTTACAATATCATCTTTTACACCACACCTTTCACGAATCACGTCATTCCTCACACGATCACATAACCTTACATTACACACTTTTCTGAGGGATCTCATTTCTACTGCATTCACTCTACTTTCATGCTTCTTCTGCCACACCCAACATTCACTGCCATACATAAGCGTAGGAACGAGGACAGCATCATGCACAGCCATTCGGGCCTTTTCAGACACCGACTGACTAGACATTAGACTATCCAGTGCTCCATTTACCGCATTACCCTTTTTTTTTCGAAATTTTTCTTTCCTTTAATAACATCTTTTATTTATGAGTCACACCGCGATGTAGCAATTACCGACAGTGCCATCTATTGATGAATATGCAAATTACGGCGCGCTTTTTTAATAGGTTTCTGGTGGAACGGCAATAGATTGCGCTGTTAAAAACCACAAAGTGAGGATGTAAGGAAGTTTCCAGCCCCTGAGAGTACATTACATCATATCATTTCATTTGGCATTCTGTCTCAGTGTTGCCAACGTAGGCGATTTTTCGCCATTTAGGCTACTCAGATTGGAAAACGGCGACCAAAAAATCGTAAAGGCGACTGGTCGCCGTTTAGGCTACTCGAAAAAGATTAAATTTACTTTTATTTATAATCGAATTACGACACAAATAAGCACAAAAAATAATCTACATAAGAAGATATACGACAATCAAGATAAAAAGATGGCAAAACCCCTTGGCAAAACCCTTCACCCATATTGAACGTTTCATCTCTAAATACCTCTGAGATCATGTTGGCAATACTGTGAAAATATCACAGGTGGAGTGGCAAAAATTTAAATTCGAATCAACCGAATATTCGAATCAGTATGTTTATTAGAACTATTCGAATCAGGATTTTATATCCGCCTAACCTTTAGGAGTAATAACAAAACAGGGCAAGTACAGAAATTGCTCGCAGCAGATCAAGCAGAATAATGTTTTTGCGCCTGGCTAATGAGTCTTTGGACACGCCAATTTAAAATCTTTTCTTTCTTTAACTTTAAAACACTGTTTTGATACTTTTATTTTCTTTAAATAACTTCAAACTCTAGTTTAAAAGACTTGTTGTTTAAGTGTTAAGTACTGATTTTATTGTATGTACAGGAAGTTATAATATAAGTAAATAGTTAAAAAGGTGGTTTTTATTTTAGTTTCGGGTTTGGGCTACTTTAGGCTACTCAAGCATTGAAAATTGGGCGACATACGGTCTTGACTTGTTGGCAACACTCTGTCTGTGGTTTAAAGTGGTTTTGCTAGCTGCTAGCTGCTGTTGCTGCGTTGTTTGCCTTCTTTGTGGATTTCGTAATTTATTTTTTTGAATTCAAAAAGGTTTTGGTATATATTTCTATCAAAAACTATTTAAATACTGTGCTATCTTCCATTCTTTGAAAAAGAAGTGATACCTACGCATAATGGAATTTCCACACTTAGGCCAGAATTGTTCTTTTAAAACTTGCAACAAGTTGGGTAAGTAAATCGTATTTAAATTTGGGAAAGTAATATAATCGTAGGCAGAAGGCATTAATTTTTGTGGACTGTATCGCTAAACTACTGTTACAACACATATTTTAAATACGTTTTTATATTATTTAAAGTAGTTGTTGAATGTATGAATTATTTCATCATCTCACTCATGATGATTCAGCCAAATCCAAGGTAGTTAACACAAACTTAGGTACTCTTTATCTTTATTCTATGGTAGTTAAGTTATAATGTAAGTTATGTAAAGAGTGTTAAACGTTCAGCAGATTGGCTGGACATTTGTATGATCTTGTATGTATAGCATTGTATATTTACCTATTACAACAGAAATTGTTATTTTTGTCCATGGTGTATTAAATTTGTTATGGGTAATGAAATATTCACATTAAATCATGTTTGCATATACATTCAAAGATATATAATTACACTGTTTCATACATACATATACTCACGGCTGTAAATCCCTTGAAGGGGTAGCCAGATCTTGGGAATCAGAAATTCCTCTGCCTCTTTTGGGAGTTGCGAGGGAGAAGGATGGTGAAATAATATACTGTTTATAATTAGATAGTCGTATGTTGAACTCAATATTTCGGAATTAGTTAGGTTATACATATCCATTCCATTGAATGCTCTCAAGGAGTCAAATGGGAATAGTGAGAATGATCCACATATGCAATATCTCACAAAATAAAAGTACAATTAAGAAAGGTCTCAAAAATGATCTCAACTTATTTTTATACACAATAGAAATTTGTGAGATGCATAGTGATTTAGAAAGTGGCTGAGTAATTTCTTTTCTGAAGATTTGGCTGACCCTTCTAGGGATTAATAGCTGTGAGTATAATTATTTAATTTTGTGAGAAATAATAATAAGCCTTTTATTTCCCAAAATACAACTTAAGTTATTTATAGTTAATTAATACATTTCATTTACTTAAGTATAACATTAATTTCATTTAAGTCAACATTATTATACATTAATATAATAGTGCAGTTTTAACCATTGATTTATAATATACTCTTAGATTTATTATGTACATGCAATTATTTTATTAGATTAGCTTATTTTTATACTTATATAAATTTTTGCAATTAATATACATTATTACGAATTATATTTAATTTAATGGGTAGCCCAGTACTGGGCATAGGCCTCCTCCATCGATCGCCACTGGTCTCTGTCGGCGGCGAGCTGCGTCCAGTTGAATTTTGTGAGAAATGGGAAATACTTAACCTTGTGAAGAGTATAATTATGGTATGTGTGTATGTTGTCTCTGGAAGAAAAGCTAACAATTTTTCCTCAATTCTTCACAATAATACCTTCACCAATTTTGGAAAAGACATAAAGGTATAGCTGTGTTAAGTAGGTACTTTATTTGTAAAGCTATGTTCATCTTGCTTCCCTTAACTGTCTTCATATAAGTTTATCATAAGGTATTCTTGAATGAGGGTGTAAGTGTAAAAACTGAAAATGATGCCATACATTTTTTATTACAGACTTTCTCCCAATGAAATGTGGAGCATGTCGGGAAGTATTTTGGTGAGTTACATTGGAATAACATAAACGGCACTCAACTTCCAAAAGTGGCTGAGGAATTTCTAATTCCTTAGCTCTGGCTACCCCTTCTAGGGATTTATAGCCGTGAGTATATGTATATATGTATGTATAGTTGTGCTCATGGTGAAGTAACTATACTGTAAATCATCTATGATTATATTTTCACATGGCAAGCAACATTGTTAATTAGGTAGATATTATAGGTACATTATAGAACAGTAATTTTGACCAGGGCTCTGTATTTCTATCTCTTCATTAGTAGACTGTGAACATTATAATGTACAAATGCTAAATTAAATTTTAAAATTATTTCATATTCATTTATTTTTTTTAAACTACCTACCTTCCAATTTCTATACAAATCAGTTCTACACCTCTATTATGTTAGGCATGTGAGAGTATTTAACATAAAAAAAGATATATCTTATTTATAAATAACAGGACTCCCTTCACAGCTTCGGGATGGAAACCCAAATTTTCATACAAAGTTTGATAACCAACAATGTCTTCCACATATCAATGTGTTATTTTTGAAATATTGTTTTAACCACACAACCAATCCCTATAAAATTAATTTGGACAGAAAAACAACTTAGAAAACCATAACCTAATAACGGAGTAATCACATAACATACAGCCAAAAAAGAAACAAAGAATTGAATTGAGTTCCTCCTTTTTTTAAGTCAAACATGAGATTTATACAATATCTGTCAGTAGTTCATAAGCCTCATGCTTCTTACACAGCTATGACTGTAAGAGTGTAACAGCATTTACATAACTCCTTATTTTTTGGTGTCAGATAAGTCATTATAATATATTTGCTTTGTAAGTATATTTTAAAATTTTCAGTCAGCACTTCAGCATTTTAAACACAAAAAACAACAAAAAACAGAACTAAATATAGTTAAGTAATAAGTTTTCTGTGTGTCTTAGAAAAGCACTACCCCATTTCTTCCTGTGGGTCTTCATAAGGGGCAGCTAATGGTATGTGGGCTGGTTAAGTGTTTTTGGAGATTGGGGAGACCAATCCCCAAAAACCTTTGTTTTACAATCTTATCCCCACACAACATCCAAAAGTGGCTGAGTTTTTTTATTCCAAAGCTCTGGCTACCCCTTCTAGGAATTTATAGCCGCAAGTGTATGCCCTACACCTGCATAAATTGAATTTCATACAATTTATCAGATTGTAACTTTGGTATTTGGTTGTATTTCAGCTCAGAACACTTTGCATATTCTAAACATGAATGTCCTGAGTCGAATTCGAAAGATGTTCAAGTGCCCGTATGTCCATTATGTGGTGCCCCTGTGCCGGGACGTCGTGGGGAGCCACCGGATGTCACTGTCAGCGAGCATATAGACAACCAGTGTACCTCAGATCCAGCAAAAGAGCGACGGAAGAAGGTTATTTTATTTATAAGTATTCTGAGTGTCAAAGTTTAACTGCAATGCTACTCCTAATTTAACTTCAAAGGAAACTGATACCAAAACTCGTTTAGAGAGCAGTGTCGTTTTTCCATTAATTTCACTATAAAGGTTGACTTGAAGAAATCGCGTTAAGGCGATATAAGTCCGCCTTTGTGTACTAAGTTCTAATGATCTGTACCTTTGTAAAAACATTATATATCGGTATGCAATAAAGTGTTCAAACAAATATTTATAGTGAAAATGTGCCCCCAATCACGTGGTACACTGCAAAAAAATCTGTTCGTGCAAAGTGTTGGTATTCAAAACACCTGGTGACAAAAATTATATGTGATGGTTAAAAGTCTTAGTAGTTCTGCCGTGCCTTTGGGTATTAACGGCGTCAACATAGAGTAGAGTTTTAAACACCTACTTTGCACCTGTTTTAAACTATACTGTGTAGAATAGAATAGAATGGAAAACTCATTATTGCACATCAAAAAAAGGAGAAACATTTACAAATAAACAGAATTAAATAACAAAAGTGCAATTGGTGGTCTTATATGCGATCACTATAAGCGATCTTGTCGGCTTAGAATATCACTACCCCATTTCTTCCCTGAAGAATTTTCTGATTATAAAGCTTCATAAATCAACATTCAGAAAGACAATATTCTTATGGGATACCACTAAAACAAAAAATACATAAAACTTGAATAAAATTATACTCTAGGAAGTAGAGACATCAGAATTAATTATTTCTCACTTTTATATATATATATTTATGAAAAATTTCAGGTTTTCACGAACCGCTGCTCATTCAAAGGTTGCAAAACCAAGGAGATGGTGCCTCTAGTATGCAGTGAGTGCACATTCAATTATTGTCTGCGTCATCGGCACACCGTCGATCACGCTTGCGAAGGAAAATTGGCTGCCAAAAGAAGAAAAGCATCGTAAGTTTTTCAGTAATTCTGTAAATGAAAGTAAAATATATTCTATACATTAAAATATTAAATATATTATATTATAGTAAAATATATTTACACACACACACACATACACACACACACACCCACACCCACACACACACACACACACACACACACACACACACACACACACACACACATGCACATACACACACCCTTGAGATATTGTGGATCAAAACAATGTTGCTTTAAATATTGTTGTTAATATCTATTTTATTTCCTCTTAAAATTGTATGTATTTGTTAGAGTTACTTGCTATAAAAAAAATGTGTTGAAAATTTGCTTGTTAGCTTTTAGTAAAAATTACCGAGATGTTTTGGGCACATAGAGAGCAAGAGGATGGATGATAGTAAATTGGTAGTAGGAATTATAGAGCCAATGTGGATGGTAATTTTTGAAGAGGATGACCTCGGAGGACACATTTGGATCAAATAGAGTGTGCTCAAAAAGGCAGGCGTTCGTAGTATGAAGAATAAAAGAGCATACATGAAAAGATTGATGGATGTAAAATGAAGCTAGAGAGGTTTGCCCAGATGGTACCAAGTGGCGATCAATAATTTCTACCTACCCCAAATGGGAACTGATGCCGTGATAATATGCATGTATCAAGTTGACTTCAAGGAAAGTGTAATAATGACTTGTTGTATGGGATGCTAGCTCTCATATAAATTTATTGCTCCTTCTTAGATTTTGCGGAGACATATGATGTGGTAGTACGAAAGTATTTTTGGTGAGTGTTGTCCAAGTTCGGTTTTAAGAGTCAACTATTAAAATAGGTACAAATATAAATACTCCATGAACCATAAACCCTTGTTAAATACTATTTTTAATGATAAATATTTTACAGCTATTATTTATTTATTACCTATGTTTATTTTATTTCACATATATATAATAAATAAAAATATGTATCTATCTCTATTTATATATTCCATTAATTATACTTAATTAGTGTATGTTGAGTAAAGAATGTTGTAAATGTAGTAATCAAATATAAATTTATGTTATACTAAACTGTTTACTTTGTTAAATACTGATTAATTTTAAGAATCTCCTGGAAGGATCTGACGACTGTGATACAGGTTCGACCTAGTGCAGTCTCAGCGTTTTAATAATGATCAAGTGGTCTATGTTTTTTCTATGTATTAGCATAAGTCTTATTGTATCTTTACTAAATAAACTATATTTGATTTGAAACTTATACATGCGTTGGTATCATTCTATTAAGATTCGTATGCATGTGTGACATTAAACGTGGAAAACACAGGCTGGTTTGGAATTTCTTGGAATGTGCGTTCGACAAGATGTGTTACTTCTTCATATCTTCAGTTTGTTTATGGTCGACTGACAGAGTTGCGTGAAAGTGATTATAGATTGAGATTGGGTGTATTTTTCTTCAAATGCCTCTTATACACTTGTGGGAACAGCAAAGACTATACTATACTAGCTTGTACACCCTGCTGTGTACCAACTTTTATCTATATTACCATATTTGTATCTATGCTTAACTCAAAAAACATCTACATACCGCGATGTAGGAATATGAGTGAGACGCTGCTATGTGCGAGTGAGTCCGCAGTAGTGTGCGCTCTAACATTACTCCCACACACTGAATAAGTGTTACTTGTAGTGAAGTGCGTGTTTTGAAATAATCAACATCCTAAAGTGGCTGAGTAATTTCTTCTTTCTTTCTTTTATACTCTTTATTTTAAGAGGCCCCAATTAGGTATAAGATATTCTGTACTTTTCTTGCTCGAAATTGATCTGTGCGATACATACATACATATACTCACGGCAAAAATCACAAAAAGAGGTAGCCAGAGCTTTAGAGTTATATACTCCAAAAACCACATTTGGAAGTTGATAGGGGACAAGATGATATAAATAAAGTATCGTTGGTGATGGGTCTCAAATCGCATCGCAAAAAAACCACTTAAAAAACCCCATACCCTTAGTCGCCTCTTACAACACCCGAGGGTAGAAAGGGGTAGTGCCATTCTAAGCCGGCACTGCACGATATGCACTGTGTGATATGTCCTTATATTCGTAGGAGTTCTCTAGGGATTTACAATATTTAATTAGAATGTTTTTTGTTTATGAAAACCTCATGTGGGGAGTATTTCTAATAAATAAAGTATAAATAAAGTCCCCGCTGGTGTCGAAGTTTTTCTTTCCTTTATTTATCCTTTATTTACTAGAAGTATTTACGTTTGCTGTGTAATGTCGGCTAAGAGTAGCACTACCCCATTTCTTCCGGTGGGTGTACGTAAGAGGCGACTAACGGTATTGGGGCTTTTTAAGGGATTTTTGGGCGATGCGGTTGGAGACCCATCACCAACAACCTTTATTATACCATCTTTTCCCCACGCAACTTCCAAAAGTGGCTGAGGAATTTCTAATTCCTTAGCTCTGGCTACCCCTTCTAGGGATTTATAGCGAGTATATGTGTAGGTGAGTATATGTATGTATGTATGTATTTACTATATTTTTCAAACACAGTGAAGAAAAATGGAAGCATTAAATAATTATGGCGCTTACTAACCGATGAATTCATCAACAAATATCACCATGGTAACCCATAGATCTCGCATGCTTTAAAACGAATGCAGGTAGCGTGCGATTGCGACAGCAATTGATGTTTATGAGGGTTAGAATGGATAATGACTAGACCCCGTTATCTTTGTAGCATTTTGGTGGCAACTGATTTTAGTGATGGGGTAATTGATAATAAATTAATCTCTGTTGTCTTTATTATTGTTTATTATTATAATAAAATAGATAAGTAGGTACATTAATATTTTATATATTTACATTCATATATTTTATTCACATTGACATTTGTTTAGTATGTGACACTCGTAGTAAATAACTTGGATTCGTTCCATATTTACGGGAGTAAGGCTTTGTCTCCTATTAGAAAATATCCATTTTAAGCAAGAAAAAGATCGTTCAACTTCTACCGATGTTAGTGGCAAAAAGTTCATCATTTTGAAGTTTTGTAAAGTTTTTTTGTTTACTGATTCTTTAACTTCTGTTTCTTTATTTTTTAACAAATTATCTATATTTTGTATCGTCATATATCCCGGATTTTTAGATAAAACACTTTTTAATTTTTGATATACTATTTTACCTTTGGGGTGCAGGATAAGTATGGAAAGCTTTCTTTGTACATCAAATATGATGTGCAAAGACTTATTTAATTTTAATTTTCGGCCCTCTAATTTTTTGATAGAAGTAGCTAGTATACCAAAATGGTTTATCAAAGAGGTCAACTCTCTAAGTCGATTCAAGTAATTATTAGAATTAATTAAATAATAGAATTTTTTATTTTATTAAATAATTCTAATGTAATTTTTCAAGAATTTATACTACCTACGCATTTTTTAACTATTAATATTAATATAACTTACCCCATCACTAAAATCAAGTGCCACCAAAATGCTACAAAGATAACGGGGTCTAATAATGACGAATTAATGTTCTCGATTTGATGAGTCGAAATTCTGAACAGAATTGATTCCCTTGTTAAAATGTACATACATACATATACCCACGCCATTAGTTCCCAGTAGGCAGGGACTATCGATCGCCACTTTGTACTATTCTGATAAACCTCTACTTCGTCTACATTAAAACGTATATATGGCCTTCTATTCTTTGCACTTCGATTCGAACGCCTGCCTTTATGAACACATTCACTAATTGATCTAAATGTGATGTTATAAAAAAAAGCGAAGGAAGGGAACGCTAACACTACTTAAAAATTGTAAAAAGAAACAAAGGAACGAAGAATTTTGCACTAGTAGCCACTTGACACTATAGCTCAATTGGCAGAGGGGGCCTATACCCGGAGGTCGCGGGTTCGATTACAGCTGGTGTCAAAATTTTTCTTTCCTTTATTTATTAGTAATAATCCTACATGACGTTTTCATGAACAAAACATTCTAATTATGTTATAATTTAAATCGAATATGTTCCAGGGAAGCAGCGTTAGCACGTATGAAAGCTCAAGAACTTTCAAGAAATAATCCTGAAAGAGTAAGTCAGACTGTTAGCGAAAACGTGACTGCTTTTTCGGCTATTCAAGGAGATATGGTGAGTTTTTTAGTACAGAATCATTTGAAATTATTTAATCCTGGTGACCCTAATCAGGATAATGTTAGTATCCCATACTACAAGTTTAACTTAGTTAGGGGCTAGCGTGATCTGTGTATGCTATGACCTTATAATATTTGAAAAATAACACTACCCATGCGATGATAAGGCAGACCATAATTCATTTATAAATTAGTGGTAACATATGGTAATAATAATGGGAACAAATTAGTGTCGGTTTAGAATAGCACTAACCATTCCTTGCCGTGGTTGTAAGAGGTGACTTAGGTTATTAGGGCTATTTATTGTTACGAAGATCCATTTTTTCACCAACAACCTTCATTTTACTGTCTTTTCCCCATTCAACTACCTGAATAATTTCTAATTCTGAAGCCCTGACTACCCCTTCTAAGGATTTATAGACGTGAGTATAGGCATGTATGTAATGCCTTTAAGACAAAATTGTATTCTGTTTGCGCGGACTATAGTTTCCTTAGCAGCTTCTTTGTTGCTAAAATAAAGAAGTTGGAAGAATGTTTTTTGTTTGGTGAAAACAACAAATACAGATCTAAAATTAACATTCAATTCATAGTTCATTAGACTTTAATTTGGTTATATTGTATCATACATTACATACACACCTCCATATTCTCACGGCTATAAATTCCTAAAAGGGGTAGCCAGAGCTAGAGAATTAGAAAATTCTTCAGCTACTTTTTGATGTTAAGTGGGGAATAGACTGGAATATAAATGTTCTTGGTCGTTTTTGTTGTTCGTAATCATAAATTACATACATACATATACTCACCGCTATAAATCCCTAAAAGGGGTAGCCAGAGCTTCAGAGCTAGAAACTCCTCAGCCACATTTGGAAGTTGAAGAGTGACTAGATTGTAGAAATAAAGTATCGTTAATAAAGAAAGGAAAGAAAAATTTCGACACAGGCGGGAATCGAACCCGCGACCTCGGGTATACGCCCCGACGCTCTGCCAACTGAGCCACCGTGTCAATTTAAATCTTTTTGTTCATGAGAACCTCATGTGGGGATTATTACTAATAAATAAAGGAAAGAAAAATTTCGACACAGGCGGGAATCGAACCCGCGACCTCGGGTATACGCCCAGACGCTCTGCCAACTGAGCCACCGTGTCAATTGGCTGCCAGTGCTTTATTTATTCTTTATTTATTAGTAATAATCCCCACATGAGGTTTTCATGAACAAAAAGATTTAAATTATGTGATAGTTAGGCGTTTTCAACATTTGCATTCTATCTGAAAAGGTAGACAAGTGGCCTTCCGAATTAGTTAAAATTCGGAGGTAGGAAACGCAAACACTACTTAAACGTGTAAAAGAAATAAAGGATAGAAGAATTTCGCACTGGCAGCCAATTGACACGGTGGCTCAGTTGGCAGAGCGTCGGGGCGTATACCCGAGGTCGCGGGTTCGATTCCCGCCTGTGTAAGATTTTTCTTTCCTTTATTTATTGGTATTGGGGCTTTTAAGGGATTTCTGGACGATGGGGCTGGAGACCGATGGGTCTGATGGAAAGGTGGTTGGTGATGACCAACAACCTTTATTTTACCATCTTTTCCCCATGCAACTTTCCAAAAGTGGCTGAGGAATTTTTAATTCCTTAGCTCTGGCTACTCCATCTAGGGATTTATAGCCGTGAGTATATGTATTTATGTATGTATGTTAAATCATAGTAATAACCTTTTATTTTCAGTCTGAAGACGAAGCCTTGGCTCGGGCCCTATCTCTATCGATGCAAGAACAGACAACTATTACGGATCGCGATACAACCTTAGCGAGAGCCTTACACAGACAAAGAGTGGGCGGGGAACCTAACCAAAGATGTACTGTCTCCTAGTGGAAACATTTAAAAGAAAATAAGCTTGATTATTTAAATCTTTTTGTTCATGAAAACCTCATGTGGGTATTATTACTAATAAATAAATGAAAGAAAAATTTCGACACAGGCGGCAAATTGAACCCGCGAACTCAGGTATACGCCCCCGTCGCTCTGCCAATTGATTTGATTTGCGGGTTCGATTCCCGCCTGTGTCGAAATTTTGCTTTCCTTTATTTATTAGTAATATGCTTGATTACACTGCAATTGTATTTGAAATCACAATTTTTTGATGTAAAAAAAAAACATGGTTTTCGGTATATGGCAAATTGTGGCAAAGGCATGTGGTAGTATTGCATTCCCCTAATTTGATCAGATTTTGGTTATTGATATTGGTTTATTATTTAAAAGTAAATTCCTATTTGAGGTTTTGAGTAAATATGATATATTTTATTATACAATTACTTCAACAAGCCTAGTGGAAAAAAGGTGACTTCTGGGTCCGGAAGTCGCTAGTTCAAATCCCGCTGAGAAAAAAAAGATACCTATCAATTTATGTTTCTTAGTCTTTATTTGTGTGTTTACTATTGTCAAACATTTCGTCTAGGTAGAATCTTATCCCCATCATTATTATTATTTGTATTTACATTCGGGCAAGCTTGATCCGTATATATTTATTTAATAACACTCCGTGAGAGCAACACACAAAAATAAAATGTCCTTTGCCACAATAAAGAAATATATTTTGTTTAAAAACATCCAAATATTCTGTTTATTTCTGCACGTTATAAAGTTTTAATATATATTTCCTTGTGTATCCGGTTGTGATCCTGCCTTTAATTTATGATTTCAATAATAGTTGTACAAAATAAAGATTTATAAAATTATATTTAAAATAGAATACATGTGCATAATATATTTTTTCTACATATTTATTCTAAGAGTGGCAACCGACCGTAACATACTTTAGAGGCTGATAATTATATTTTAATCGAATTGACAAAATATAAAATGACTTAATATAATGTATGTATTTATTAACATTATTGGAAACTTTGTTCAGATTAGTTAAGTAATCAGCATTATACAGTTACAAAAATCGCACGAATCATGGTTAATTCAATGTACTTGTTTAACTATATGACCTTAAGGTCTTTTTTAGATTTTTAGCACTCTTCTTATATCTTTCACAAGCCCAATGGTTTTTAATTTATGCCACATTATTAATGCACGACATCTTTAATACAAGCCTAGTACAAAATACATTTTAATCACAATATTTCTGCTGTTAAATTAATTCAAAGGTATGACTAGGACTAGAAAAGTCCACCCAAAAATATTTGACATATTTTTTCAAGATATTGTTTTAAAAAAGATATATGACGTTGCTGTTATTCACATTAAATTTAATATTAACAAAACAGTGTGAGTTATTATCTTAAATTTGACGAATTCAAATTTTTGTTTTGTTTTTAGTATTTTTAAATATTTAAATAATGATGTTATGATCTGTAGATTATCAACTCTACCTATTTCGGAATCATTTATATATAAAATCAAGTTTATAAAATGACCTTAATATGTATTTCCCTGAATAACCGCTCTCACCAAAGCCATGCCTTTTCTAAAAAAGATACATTAGTCTGTACCCATAAGAAGATAAACACGTGTTCAAAGTTTAATCAAAGTTTAAGTAAAATAAGTGCTCAGAATAAGTTTATTTTTACGATATGTTGCTCAACCAAAAGCTACCTATTTTAATATTATGTTATTTTTATGATCATCTTAAGAAAAATGTTCAATGTAATGTGAAAAACGACGTTGTAATTTTTCAACGTAAACGATTAAAACGTCGCCATATACACTGCTCGACAAGTTAACCACATACATATCTATCTATATTAATAATTTCGTCACGGGGTACGGTAGACTCGACCGAAACCTTACCTGAATAATAAAACATAAATAATAATGATTTTGAGTGGACTAAATCTACCCGCAAAATTCGGATTGTCGAGTATTTTGCTAAATTCTAATGGTGCTGACAGAAAAATTTCAGTCGCCATTTTGACTGACACCCGATGACACAAACGTTTTGTTATATAATATTTTTCAAACGTTTCGCGACGGATACTTTTT
Organism: Bedellia somnulentella; assembly: GCA_963576735.1. NCBI lineage: Eukaryota > Metazoa > Arthropoda > Insecta > Lepidoptera > Bedelliidae > Bedellia > Bedellia somnulentella. The sequence goes on along the minus strand of OY755187.1, from coordinate 6,634,426 downwards.
TAAATGAGGTTTCTACTGAGTCTACCGTAGTCCTTGACGAAATTATTATAATACTCTTCTTCAGTCGTTGAAGTTTCGCGATAATACGGTGTTTGGCACTTTTTTATCCATCAGCCGTAGAGCATCACCTGGTTGTAGTGCGCGGACTTTAAAACTACAATCAGCTTACAAAAATACGTGTTCGATACAATACTAAATACTGTGACGGCCCAGTAGGAACTGGAACGACTTTATTACAACTATTTTACATATTTAAAGATCTCAAAACAAAATATGCCTACCCATAGCATTTTCTGATTTGGGTATCAGCAACTCTGTTAGACGGTGGTATAACGGCACACTCACGATTTAAAATTCTAAATAATTCCGATGTAGATTCTACGTCTCATATGTCGTTAGGGTCACTGTTTTAGTTAGGTTAGTAGATAGTTAGGCAAACTGTTTTTTTTTTCATTGTTGTACTGTTTTTAATAATTCTAATTGATATGTTCATATCACTTGCCATAAGCGGAGCGACTGCCGCGAAAAGAAACGAAACTGTTGAAAATGGCCACCCATCACCTTTCTCATTGATGTTTGAAAGACCAACAAAGACAGCGTTCAATACATAATTTGATAAATGCCGACATTGCTTAAGCGGTTAACTTTTCTATGTCATGCAGTGAAATGGCTGAATTTAAGTGCCTTTTAATCATGCAATATTGGTTAATCAAGATATAACATTTTAGAGCACAGTAACTAGTTTTCTATACAATTTTTGTACAAATTATATGTTGGTTTGATTGACGACTGTTTTGTTAATGATGAATTTGATGTAACAATGCTTTAAGTGTAAATAAAATTATTTCATTAATATAATTGTGTATCATTTTGTTCCGGTTTTTTTAATATTTCACCATTGACATATCTTGTATTTTTTCTCAACTAAAACTCTTACGTTCGCGCCGTATATCCCCGAAGGGGTTGGCAGAGGCACTAATACCTCTGAACATCACGCGACTTTGTCACCTGGTGTTCAGAGTATCCACAGTTTGCTTAAACAGTGCACTCACGTGATAGGGGGCAAGTCTATCGCCGTTTTGTACGAATACACTATCTCATGACTAAGTACAACTTAGCCATGTGGCTTTCGTCACGATGTTCTCCTTCATGATAGCATGATAAATTACCCACACATATGTGTAGAAAAGACAAATTGGTGTAGGCCCGTCCCGGGATTTGAACCCTCATCGTTTGCACAACAAGCGGTGTTCTACTCACAGCCATCACGGGTGCTTTTATTTATCTGTTTACTGTTGTATAATATGTATATGTCGTGGCCATATCGTAGATTTGAACACATCGTGAAATAATCGATCATAAATATAAAAAAAAACATGTGTTGAAAATCAAATGTAACGTAAAAACAAGATTATTGTTAGATATGTTTTCTGTACATCTGTGAACATCTGTTATTGGCCTTACTTGATTTCTATTATTAACTGTGTATTTTTGCTTATGTCGCTGTTGATGTTCCTAATAAAAATAAATAAATAATAATCTGCATAGCTGAGAGTTTTCGCTCACTTTAACAGGACAGACCAAGGCCAGATGGTAGAAGTGCAGATTCTTCTAAACTTCATATAATAAATAACATATTATTACACGTTATTAGCATGATATTTCTTTTGACGTGATCATAGTCAAAACAATGATAATAATTTATTTGCCAGTATAAAAGAACAATGATAAACAAACTGTAGCCTGCCAATTCACTCGCGTTTTATTTCAGTGTCATAATACAAAATGGAAAATCACGTTTTCCCCGTTCCCGTGGGAATTCCAGTGAATCTTGGCATTCTGCTTCACTCCCTAAAGAACCTACTTATGTAAAATTACACAATTACTTATGTAAAATTACAAGTTACAGATGCTTCTAGTCTCTCAGTTACTGAGATGATAAATGTTGTTCAGTAATAGCATAGCTGTGTAGTGTCCACTTAGAATAGCAATAAACCATTTCTTCCGGTGGGTGTAAGTAAGTGGCGACTAACGGTATTCGGGTATTTTAGGGGATTTTTGGGCAATGTGGTTGGAGACTTTATTTACGATCATTTCCCCTCTCAACTTTCCAAAAGTGGCTGAGGAATTTCTAATTGCTTAGCTCTGTCTGATGATTTATAGCCGTGAGTACATTTATGTATGTTCAGCAAATATTTTGCAGGTAACAAAGACGCATTAACACGTAAGGAAGAGGACAAATAAATCTTTTCAAAAATTTCCAGGCATCAAGAATGTCGGCTTCGCATTTTCGTGGCAAAGTTTGTGGGCTTTTGATAGACTCTTTCAGTATTCAATTTGGCAGCTCACGTTTTATATTGCAGGTTATAACTTCTGTACAATGGACACTCTGGTAAAGGAATATTCTTGTGGATGCTGACATCAAACGGTGAGAGGATGTTTGTACAGTCGATAAAATATTCGTTCTGTAAAAGTTAAGTATGGTAAGAATAAAGGATTATATTTAAATCAAATATTGCATAAATATAACAACTTTAATACTTTTATCCATTCAAAGATATAGTAAAATGATAAATCAATATATTTGTAATCACGCGACAAACAATAAAACATTACTTGTAAAATTACAAGAAAACTATAGTTGCAAAATAGTAGTAAATTAAAATCAACTGACTAAGATAAACGACTAGATCACACTTTAGAAATATATGACCCTAATAATTGTCACATAAACCCAATTACTCTATGTCTTTTTCTGGTATGAAGTTTCCTTTCCTTTCCTATGAAGCTTAAACTGAATAGGTTTTAGTATATTCTAGCACTAGTGCGTGATCGTACTAAGTCGCGATCGATAGTCTCTACCTACCCCAGTGGAAACTGATGGCGTGAGTATGAATATATTCTAAGTTATTATGTCGAAAATCATAGTTAACTAGAACCTTTGTTTGTGAACATATATACCTTGTCATCAAAAAAGGTCATTAATAATCCTGCCCAAACTTGTCATGTATCGCTATATCATTTTGGCGGGAACGGCTGTCTCATTACCGGTCCTATGTTAGATGTAGGTCTTCATTCAATTACATTGCTTGTAAACTTTTTCTTTGTAGTTTTTTTTATTATAAAACAATACGCGGAAATTGCAATCAGAATACCAAATATTCTTACTGTAAGAGAACAAGTAAACAATATGACCAAAAATTATTATACGCATTGTTCCTATATTTCACATATCCTTCATTTTACTCGTTTTCCCACCCACTCGCTTTCTTATTTGGTTTACAATAAAGTAATAAATCAATGTTTTATGCCAATTATTAGTGTATAATGTTATGGTTTATAACTATAATATTTAAAAGCTCCCGATGATGAAACACTACTTTTTTGTAAAAAAATAAAACTTATAAGTATCCTGCAGACAACTTAAATAACCTTTTCTTTATATTGAGCTTTTAGATTGGCATTTAATCTGTCGATATTTACATACCTAAACGCAAAATACACACACGCATAAAGCTAAATTCCCAAAATATTTCCAACCTTCATTAGGAGGCTGCATGAGATGGAAATATTTAACAAACAAAGGATCGTCGGTGCCGGGTTTCCAAGCTCTTTGCCTCTTATGACATCCATGGTACAAATTTGCCTATAGATATTATAACGGTTATTTATATTATCAAATACAGCATATAAATTTGAGAGGATGAATAACCGTAAATTGGTGAAAGAGATCTATAGAGCCAATGCGGAAGGTAATGTTAGTAGAGGCCGACCTCACGACCAGGACACATTTGGATCAAATAGGCAAAAGTGCTCGAAAAGACATATATCCGAAGTAGTAAGAATAAAAGAGCATCAAGAAAAGATTGATGGATGTAAACGAAGTTAGTGTGGTTTGCCAACAAAATGGCGATCAATAGTCAATGCCTACCCCAATGGGAACTAACGGCGTGACAATATGTATGTATGTATAAATTTGAGACACGAATTATAGGAATCAAATACATTTCACAACGAAAAGTTTGCTAATTTACCATTCTCTACGAAACGAAGTGAAAAATAAAAATGCGCGAGTCACCATAAAATCGTAACTCCATCTTTACCAAACAATCGATGGCACATGTTCCCTATAACCAGTATAAGTTGAGCTCTCATTAATATGGTAATCCTACTAATGACAGCGCAGTTTACTCTGGAATAGCATTGCTCTTGCATTGTAATGAACCCCATTAATGCTTTCGCTCTTTGAAAATGGAAGTCATGACCTCATTTCAACCTCATTATATAGAAAAAACAACTTCCGTTAATGAGTCACGGAGCCAAAGGATTGGAAATATAATATGAATATCACACTTCTTCAGTTGACTTTAATAAACATTTTCGGTGCGTATGTTCGGAAGTATAATATCTTCAGAGCATTTATGGTAGGTAAGCATGTGATAAGGCGAATTTTAATACTCTTTCGAATTGTTATATAATTTTCTCAGCCACATTTGGATGTCAAATGGACTAAAGATGGTAAAATAAAGGAAATACCCTTCGTCGCTTCATACGAGAAGAAATAGGTAAGTACTATTCATAAACAACACTACACTGTACTATTATAATGTTAAATTACACCCGTGCCAAACCTTGATAAATTTGCTTTTTTTTCACGTCAGTTCGGGAAAAAAACAGGTAAACTGAATACCAGCAAATAAAATGACACGTAAAACTTAGAAGTAACAGAAACCATGTTCCCATTGAGCTGTAAGAGTCATTACATAACGTGTTATTAGCTTTCTCTTTTCTTTCTGGCTTTGTTGGATTGACTTATTTATAACGTCTATAAGATTAATTTTCTTTTACATCAATAAACAGCGACTGCTCGCACAAAAAAGTGTAACGACCCGAGAGCGAGGACACAAAATATGGTGTCTATCCCTTGCTCTTATTTCACAGTGTAATGCGCCAGTAGACACCTTGTCAGTAGACGTCCCTTTCTATGACCTCTATAAATTATAGACTGTTAATCATCATTACCGTCTGTTAATCATCATTATCTTAGGTTACTTTTCCCTCAATGAAATTTAATAATGAAACTTGAAATGAACCTCATAAAGAAGAAAATATGCCAATAATATATATCCAAATCTCAGTGAAATTATAATAAACTAGACCAGCTGTTCCGACTTCGTCCGCGTCAATTTGTGTTTTTAAATAAGAAATAATATATCTTACAGCACTTCTGCGTAAATGATATATTTTTTGTTTTCTTGTGGCAGAAGAACAGACTGATTTTCCCCGCAACCCGATCTTGACAACGCAACATATAGTTGGCCGTGTGAAAAACAATCTAAGCCGTAAATACAAAAAACACTGTAAAAGGTATTACACGATGAGATGTTGAAAGTATATTTCGGATATTTTATTATATTATTTTTACACTTTGATATATCATACATCGCAAAAACCAATAATGCACTGAATTCTACAGTTCCGTAAAGAGATAAGATACCAAGAAATCCGTGAAAGCCAAGTGTAAGTATTTATACAAAAACAAATAAGAAATCATACCGCGATGTAGAAAATATACAATCAGCGCCATCTAGTGTAAATTCGTGACCACAAAAATAAATATATTTGTTTCAACGACTATACCTCCAAACATAGATAGTACTCGAATTCAAATGATGTTTTTTTAAAATTATATTATATTACTTACAACTATTCCTTACAAGGCTTAAACATAAGCTTCTCGCGCGGGTCACCTCGCTCGCTGGCCAGCGCAGCGTCTTGTCTTGCGCTTCATGCACGCGTGTCAATTTTGTTGCGTAGTAATTTTAAAATTGTATTATCTTCTAAGATGTTAATTTAAATGAAGTGATGTGAATGTTAATTTTGTTCACAATTAAATACTCTTAATCAACAACACATTTATTTTGATGAGGATTAATATTAGGTTGATAAAAAAAATATGCAAGTAATTGGCAATAATGCATTAATTTCAACCAAATTTGATTATCATAAAAATGGTTATAGTGAGTCAATCTTAAAAGCTAGACAAACACTGTTGCGGACATTTTTTTAGGTCGTTTAAGGAGGAATAATTTTTCAATACATACTTTTTGGGTAACTTCAACCGTTTACGCAGCGCGCCCAACGGAAGCCTGCAAATATGAATAATTTTCCCCGTTTTTGCAACATCTTTCGCTGATTCTTTGCCTCTATTAGTCGCAGCGTGATGATATATGACCTAAAGCCTTCCTCAATAAATGGACTATCCAACACAAAAATAATATTTCAATTTGATTGGGTAGTTCCTGAGATCCTAGCGTTCAAACAAAAAAACTCTTCAGCTTTATAATATTATATAGTATAGATGACAAAAAAGCGGATTCTGATCTGAGCTGAAAGAAAGATCACACTTAAGTAAATTTTATACTATGCTCTTTTACCCAGTTTTTTTTATCAGTGATGCATTGCATATATTTTACTTATACTTCTCCATCTGAGATAGGATAGTAAAATATGGACTTACGCGAATGTTAAATTAAACTTAAATTCCAATAACCTACAAACACTTATCGCTGGATAGGATTCATTCAGGTTGCCGAAAAATAAATGTGAATTAAATAACATAACATAACATAAACGTTCACGCCGAATATCCCCGAAGGGGTTGGCAGAGGTACTAATACTTCTGAATATCACGTGACTTTTGTCACCTGGTGTTCAGAGTACCCACGTTTTGCATGGACAGTGTACTCACGTGATAGGGGGCAGGCCTATCGCCGTTTTGTTTGTACGAATACACTGTCACATGACTAAGTACAACTCAGCCATGTGGGTTTCCTCACGATGTTTTCCCTCACCGTTAACAACCATGATAAATTAACCACACATATGTCTTTAGAAAAGACAAATTGGTGTAGGCCCGACCCAGGATTTGAACACTAGTCGTTTGCACGATAACCGAGTGTTCTACCCACTGGGCTATCACGGTTGCTTAAATGTGAATTAAATGTGTATATATATTTTAATGTTGGATGGTTATATTTATATTACTGTTAAATTCGCCTCATAGATAAATGTATTTTGATAACAGAAACTGAACAAGTTCGAGTCGTGTCTTTCATTTCGGATTTCGTTAAAAATGTTTTGCTCACTGTATTCTGTACTTTTGATGATGATTATTTTCTTGGACTTTAACACAAATAAACATAAATAAATATACTCACGACTATAAAGCCCTTCTGATTGCACGTTCGCGACAAATATCAACTTTCTCGTTGAAATTAAAACAGGTGCATTCGGTACTATTCCTACACTGATAGACTTGACATTAAACTATTCACTTTTTCTAGAGTAAGTTTTTTTCTCAAGAAAATTTATGTTTGACTAGCACTGACTAGAATTTCATTCTTAGCGGCCGATACGGTTAAAAATCCATGACAGAAGACCCCTGGTTTCACGATCCTAAATATGACCTAGATACTTTTTCAAAACTCAAACGTTGACACCGTAAATCCCCGAAGGGGATGGCAGAAGTACTAATACTTCTGAAAATCACCTGACATTGTCACCTGGTTTGCTTGGACACTTGGATAGTGTACTCACGTGATAGGGGGCAGGCCTATCGCAGGCCGGTATATGAATACACTGTACAAAACAGAAAATAGATACTTTGCTAAATATTTTTACACGACAGTAAACGGAGCTTTACCATATAGAGTATGAAGTTAGATGTATGTGGTGCGACAAGCGCGGTGTCATCAGAGGAAACGGAAGTCATAAACAGCGAACTCGCTCATGATAGCGCGCTAATGTGCTTAAATGATTACTAGATGGCGATACTGTCTATGTATGTATAACTCGCGTTCGAATTTTAAAAGAGATTTGTTTGGATTCTCGCTAATATTAACCGTTGAAATAATTTATCTTTTAAAAAGTGGCAAAGTAAGTTTCAGTTCGATAAGAGCACATGGTATTTGCTATGTAGAGGGTAGCTAAAAGCACTATTTAAAATAATATGATGTACTATGATTTTAAGTTAGTATTGAGTTGAGTGGGGAGAAGATTGTAAATAAAGATTATTGGTAATCGGCTTCCAACCGCATCTTCGAACCCGACAGTACACGTCAATGATATGATTACTAGAAGCAGATTACCGAAGTTCCATATTATTTTATGATTAGTCATTTCATTCGTGGGAAACAAACAATGGTGAAGATGTTATCCAACAATAGGTAGGTATATAACTGATATACTTGTATTTTTGGATTCTTATTTTAATGCTGGATTTGAAAGTATACATACACTAGCTTTTTGCCCGCGACTTCGTCCGCGTGGACTTCATTTTTTGCATCCGGTTTACATTCAAAATACCAAAACACTATCTTAACTTCTATTTTTATATACATTTATATTCCCGCGGGCGTTGTAAAGGATATAAAGGATTTCATTGCCCGAGCTTTATATGAGGTGCTCGATAAATTAGATTTACGTTTGCGAGGCATTGCGTAAATATGAGTAAACTATAAAAAATCTAGACGACCAACAAAGCGACAAACCTAACCTAACAATTATTCAATTACTGCTTAAAACCTGAAATCTTAGGGACCAAAAAATATCCCTAACTAAACTATAAAAATCTAAACGACGAACAAAGCGCACTAAACTGACCTAACTATTATTCAGCCTACTGCGAAAAACCTAAAATCTATTAAATACTTCAATATAATACAATAGTGGAAAGGAATTAAGGACACCAAAGACAGCGAGGAACAGTCAATTAAGATAAAACAGCAACAACTAAGTAAAAGACTCGTAAAATGCAAGTAACGATGAACTATTATTATAATTTCAAGTTACATCATAATATGTCGGAACCAATGCTGTAAACTGTATCAATAAGATTTTTTTTTAAAGTTGTTATTTTTTCTTTTTTTTTTGTTTACCGGTGGGGAAATCCTCATAGTAGAGTAGTATGTCGGACTCTTACCGACTAAAACCCCACCGGTTCGGTGCTGCTGGCCCTGCGGCCTATGCGGCGTCACCTTGACGTTGGTTTTGCCGGGCGGCTGAAGGCCGCCCTGGCGGTGCAAAGGAGTGTACCTAAGCTAAGTCGAATAGGGTGAGTATAAAATAAAATAGACTCTAGGCGTTGAGTCTGGTGTGGCTCTAAAGTTAGTGTTAAGTTCTACGACCTCGCCGGCGGGGTCGGTGTCGGGAGTGATAGTAGTTGTTGGTGTGACCGCGAGCGCCGGTGGCCCCTGAGGCCTCGAGCTCGCGGGTGATGTCGTCGTCGGGATCCGAGAGCACGCTACGTGGGCGTCGAATCCCGGCGTCCGGTGGAATCGTGTATTCGAGCGAGGCTCGGAGTAAGGGGTTGGGGTGATCAGATCAGGGATTAAAGTTGATGTTTTTTTTTATATTTGTATTGTATTTGTATGTCGGACTCTTACCGACTAAAACCCCACCGGTTCGGTGCTGCTGGCCCTGCGGCCTATGCGGCGTCACCATAACTTTGTTTGCCGGGCGGCTGAAGGCCGCCCTGGCGGTGAAAAGGAGTGTACCTAAGCTAGGTCGAATAGGGTGAGTATAAAAATAAAATAGACTCTAGTTGAGTCTGGTGTGACTCTAAAGTTAGTGTTAGGTTCTACGACCTCGCCGACGGGGTCGGTGTCTGAAGTGATAGTAGTTGTTGGTGTGACCGCGAGCGCCGGTGGCCCCTGAGGCCTCGAGCTCGCGGGTGATGTCGTCGTCGGGATCCGAGAGCACGCTACGTGGACGTCGAATCCCGGCGTCCGGGGAAATCGTGTATTCGAGCGAGGCTCGGAGTAAGGGGTTGATTAAAGTTGATGTAATATATTTTGGGTTCATATACTCCAATAAAGAATAAATCATACAGCGATGTAGAAAGTACCGACAGCGCCATCTATTGGTAAACATGCAAACAACGCCGCGCTCTTTTATAAGGTTTCAGCTGAAAGGTTGAAGATTTCGCTGCTAAAATTCATTAGTGATTCCGGTATAAAAGTACTCTATAATTTAATCTGGACTTCTAACTATATGTCTGCAAAATTTCAAATTTCAATCGGTTCGGTAGTTGCGGCGTGAAAGAAGCACAAATAAACAAACAAACAAACTCACTTTCCGATTTATAATATTAGTATGGATAATAAGAATGCACAAATAATTTGTAACGTTGTTCTGAATAAAACTTGTGATATTTTTATAACGAGGCTTCATTTAATAAAAAGTCATATCAGTTAAGAGAACGAATATCAGAACAGATTCAGGGCTACACATTTTTGAGGAAATATAATATTTAATATTTCTTTTGCTGGGACAGTCTATTCATGTGCCTACGGTAGAGCTGTCGGCGCTTTGTTCGAACACACTTTCAATGAGTGAGTATAGAAGGTCATTGCTGAAAGGGTTTATCCTATACAGGTTTACTGAATATCCACTCATATACATTACATATACTCACGGCTGTAAATCCTTAAAAGGGGTAGCCAGAGCTAACGAATTAGAAATTCCTCAGCCACTTTTGGAAGTTGCGTGGGGAAAAGATGGTAAAATAAAGGTTGTTGGTGATGGGTCTCCAACCGCATCGCCCAAAAATCCCTTAAATGCCCCAATACCGTTAGTCGCCTCTTACGTACACCCACCGCAAGAAAAGGGGTAGTGCTATTCTAAGCCGACACTACACAGCAAAGCCGACTCTACACAGCAATTCATATAAATTGTTAATATTTATTTAAGTACTACTAACATAGATACTACGAGTAAGTCTCGTTTGGCTTAGAATATCACTACCCCTTTCTACTCACGGGTGTCGTAAGAGGCGACTTAGAGTATGGGGCTTATTTTTTTTAAATGTATTTATTTATTTATTCATTCGGCGCACAAACAGTATAATGACATAGCATTAGTATACAAAATTTAAAAGTAATGCATATTCGGATATAATACCAAAAAAAATTTGGTGGGTTTTTGGGGAATGCGGTTGAGGACCAATCACCAACGATACTTTATTTCCACCACCTTGTCCTCTATGAACTTCCAAATGTGGCTGAAGAGTTCCTAGCTCTGAAGCTCTGGATATCCCTTTTAGGGATTTATTTCCGTGAGTATATGTATGTATGTATTTTATATGTCTGAATAAAAAAAATATTATTTAGTCATATTACGGTCATGGCGGTACCTACACCTTTTCCTTACACAGACAACAAACCACCTTGATAAATAAACCACGCTCTAGAAAAGTCATAAAGATGAAGGTTTCATTCATACCTCTATTAATCTCAGACGGTTTCTTTTTACTCGGCTTCCAACTTTGTTCTAAAATATAGGTTTAAAAATACACCTTAAAAGTGTGCTTCGATTAAAATCGATGAAGCAACTTCAGCGACCGTTTGGAACAAGAAAAACTGTAACACACTTTAAGTTGTTGAATCACTGACCTCACTAAAAAGTTAAAATGTTATGTGCGTGCTAGTCCTCAGGGTTGCCAATCGATTCCTAGACAAAATTAATTATTTTATTTAGTATAACTACAAGTCTACGTTTATTGTAGTCTACATAACATTACATGTTACGACTACCCCGTTTCTACCCGTGGGTGTACGTAAGAGGCGACTAAGGGTATTGGGGCTTTTTAATGGATTTTTGGGCGATGCGGTTGGAGACCCATCACCAACAACCTTTATTTTATCATCTTTTCCCCACTTAACTTCCAAAAGTGGCTGAGGAATTTCTAATTACTTAGCTCTGGCTACCCTTTCTAAGGATTTATAGCCGTGAGTATATGTATGTATAAAATATCATAACATAAACTTTCACGCCATTTATCTCCGATCCACGTCAGAGGTACCATGAACATACTTATGAACAACGTGACAGCGCCACCTAGTGTCCAAAGTAGGTACCCATTCTAGTCTTCCTATATAGCAAATCTCTATATAGGAAGGCATTTAAGTTTAAGTTGTATTTTTTATTATTTTAGTTAGTTATGTATAGAGTTAATGACATCACTCAAATATTTTCCGTCCGTTGCCCCAGTATAAGATAACGGAAAATTAAAAAAATATATTGTTGTATGTATTTTATCTCAACGTTTACGCCATATATCTCCGAAGGGGGCAGAGGTACTAATAACTCTGGGTGCGCTTTTTCTTACATAACTTTTTAACTCCTATCATCGGAGGTCCGAAAATATTTCACATACCATTTAAAATCATAATGATCAGTCTTCATAAAAAATTCAAGTCATAAATATTAAAATATAAAATCATTGAATTTCATAATATCACTAATAATACAGTTTGTATGTATATCGACACTCATAATCATTGCAATAAATAAACACAAAATTCATAAATGAGTTAGAACACATTTAGCTAGGTTAGGTTAGGTTATGTATAAAACGAGCCAGCGAAGCGCAGCGGAGCGAGCACCTTAAATGCACAATCTGTATTTTAAATATATGGAAAATTATTTTATTGAAATAATATTATTCTTATTCAATATTTTCAACATAACAGACAACATTATCCTAGTAACAATATTATTAATTAGAACAATATGATCATTGAATGTTATGAAGGAAAAGTTCTCGAAAAAAATTACAGTTTTATCAAAAAACTTGGTAGTAACTTAGTCAATAAAAAAATATGATCATTAACTGTTATGACCTCCGTTGGTAGTATTAAAAATTTATGAATAAATAAAGTATGACAAATAAAATTATGAAGAGTGATTATTATGAAAACAAATCGTTAGACAGACAACGAATATGATTTAGAATTTTATGTGAGCCAATATGGACCCAATAATTCTGTATACAGGAGGCATTGTCATCTGGTGTTCAGAGTACCCACGTTTTGATTGGACAGTGTATTTATAATTAAAATAATAATTAATAATAAAAAACTTTTTTTCGGATACACAAGATCCATTATGCATTTATGTGATAGGGGATAGGCCTATCGTTTTTCTTGTACGAGAACAGTGTCACATGACTAAGTACAATTTAGCCATGTGGGTTTCCTTACGAAGTTTTTCCTCACCGCTAACAACCATGATAAATGAACTACACATATGACTTTAGAATGACAAATTTCTGTAGGTAGGCCAACCTGGGATTTGAACCGCGGCCAGCATGCATGATAAGCAAAATAGGCAGGGTTTTATTTTTATATTCTTACTAGCTTACTCGACAGACTTCGTATTGTAAGTTTGCTTATGTCAAACTTTAGGCATATTTTCCGGTACTCTGAGTTCAATTAGGCACGAATATTTATTTAGTAAAAATAAACCGGGACGAAAAGTATTCAAAAGGCTTTTGACAGTGTGCCTCGAGAAGCCCTCTGGATGGTGCTGAAAAAGATAGGGTGTACCGAGAAGTTTGTGAGGCTCCTAAGACTACTTCATGATGACATGCATTGCTGTCAACAACGAACAATCGGAGTTTTTCCCCGTTACCTGTGGAGTCAAACAAGGCTGCGTTCTTGCGCCTACATTGTTCGCATTGTATTTTGCAGTAGTAGTCCGCGAGGTATTGGAAGCTTCTACAGAAGGTGTTCGCATCCGTTTTCGTACCGATGGCAGCGTGTTTAATCTGGCGAGACTAAGGGCCCGTACAAAAGTCTCTCATGCTATGGTTACTGAAATCATCTACGCGGATGATCTATGCTTTGTTGCAGAATCCCCAGATGGCCTGCAACAGCTTATGTCTGATTAAGACAAGTGTTGCCATTCATTTTTCCTAAAAATCAGCGTCAAAAACACGGAAGTGATGTCTTTAGACATTGATGGTCACGAAGCGCTGAAAATCAAACTTGGCGAGGATGAGCTGAAACAGGTCGACAAGTTCCGCTACCTGGGGAGTACTCTAACATCCAAGTGCGACCTTGATGCAGAGATCAACAGCAGGATCGGAGCTGCAGCTGCAGCTTTCGGCAAGCTGGATACCAAGATCTTCTGCTCACACGACATAAAGCTAGGTACCAAGATTTCAGTATATATGGCGGTCGTTCTGCCAAACATCCTGTATGTTGCGGAAACAAGGACCGTGTACCGTCGTCATATTCGCTTGCTAGACCGATTCCACCTTAGGTGTCTGCGGAAAATTATGAATATCAGATGGTCAGATCGCGTGCGGAACACCGAGGTGCTGCGACAAGCCAATGTAGGTGGTATTGAGGCTTACCTTATGCGGCGACAGCTTCGGTGGTGCGGACACGTGTCAAGGATGGCAGAGCACAGAGTCGCTAAGCACATCTTCTACTCAGAACTTGAGGAGGGCAAGCGCAAGTGTGGCGGTCAACTCCTCAGGTACAAAGATGTGCTTAAACGGCACATGAAGAGGTGCGGCATAGACTCATCCCAGTGGGAGAAATATGCCGCCCAAAGACCGGAATGGAGGGCTTTGGTTGTGAAACCAAGGTCCAAGATTATGAAATCCAGCGGCGCGCTGATCTGGACACCAAGCGTGATGAGTTAAAAGCCCGACCACCTGTGCTGATTCAATATAACTATATTAATGGTGTGCTCACATGCCCGCAGTGTGCGAGGATCTTTGTAAATAAGATTGGCTACACAAGCCACATGCGAGCTCACAATCGAGTCCAAAACTTTTAAAGCGGTCGCAGTGACCGAAATCGGTCGGACCACATCATCATCACTTGATAATTGGCGTCATTATCTAGCATTCTACAAAATTTCATTCATATACATTCCGTAATTGAGAAGCCTTTTCACCTCAAACACACAAACATCCAAAAATCTAAACTTTTACATTTATAATATTAATAGGATATATTTTATGCTGCAGAACAAACAGGTTTAGTGCTTAAAGATTCTGGAGTGGCAGCAACGTCCTCAGTACGTTTTAATTATTAATTAATTTAAATGATACAAAACAAATAAAAATGCTTGGTTTCAGAAACAATGAGCGCAATATTCCTAGGTGTGCACAAGAAGTTTAATAAATAATATAACATAAACATAACATAAACATAAACGTACACGCCGAATATCCCCGAAGGGGTTGGCAGAGGTACTAATACTTCTGAACATCACGTGACTTTGTCACCTGGTGTTCATAGTACCCACGTTTTGCATGGACAGTGTACTCACGTGATAGGGGGCAGGCCTATCGCTGTTTTGTATGAATACACTGTCACATGACTAAGTACAACTCAGCCATGTGGGTTTCCTCACGATGTTTTCCCTCACCGTTAACAACCATGATAAATATAATAAATATACGGACGTATCAAACACAGATCATGTTAGCCCCACACTAAATAGATCTTATGTTTTGGGATACTAACTCCACGATATTTTATAAAATATAATACACGAAATACATATAATAATGTAATACATATAAGAAATAATTACACTTTTTAAACTCTCGCGGTTTTTACACATTTTGCATATATAAGAAACAATTATTTACGCTCATTACATAAATGTTGCTCTCAGTGGGGATCGAACCTGCAACCTCCGGACCGAGAAGCTCCTATCGAATCGGACAAGGACGTCGCATAAAGTGGGTATTCCAGAAAGGCAAGCACGAGCCGTGTTTAAACTAGTTATCGCGTGGGATAAAGCAGCCATCTCTTACGCACTTCCTTAGTATCGTATACTGCCATCTCATTCTAACCGTTATCGTGTCGATAAAATAGTGGTCGTGCTTGCTCTGCTGGACATAGTACAAGAAGTGCGGCAACAACTGATAAGCTAACTTAAAATCACTTAGCTTGTCTATACCGTCTCAATGTGTAAATATTATCGAATAAATAATTTTGTTTTCATCATTATTACATGTTCTTTTTCTACCGTACTCTTTGCACTGTGTCATTTAATACCCTCTTTACATCCGACGTTCATTGATCTACAAGATGTTTAAATAGTATTTGCACACAGGTTATAAAATATAGAATACAATACCTTTGAATGTTATGTTCGAGTAAACTTTGATTAAATAGTATTGTAGCTGTAATTGTATGAAGTTTTGTGCCTATGTCAAAACTAACTAGGAAATCTTAACTAAATTAAGTAAAACTACGCACAACAAAAAAGTCATATTTATAATTCGTGTATTTTGGAATATATATATTTTACTACATGATTTTATATAAGTCACTATACACTTTTTATCTCAATTATATTTAGTTAATTATTAAACATGTGAAAATTCACGTTTTGAAGTTGTGTCAGCCCTAAATAGTGACCCTTAGCCCCGTTGTCCCGTAATGGGTAAAGTTACACGAGTCTAAGCTCGGGCCTACAGTTAATTAGCATTACACCAGTCCGTTTACAAACGTGACTGTCTTCTATAGTCAGGAACGACTACATTAAACCCAAAAAGTAGCCAGAGCTAAGGAATTAGAAATTCCTAAGCCACTTTTGGAAAGCTGTGTGGGGAAAAGATGGTAAAATAAAAATTGTTGGTGATGAGTCTCCAACCGCATCGCCCAAAAATCCTTTAAAAGCCCCCAATACCGTTAGTCACCTCTTACGTACACCCACCGGAAGTAATGGATGGACACTACACAGCATATATAACATACATACATATACTCACGGTTATAAAGCCCAAAAATGAGGTAGCCAGAGCTTCAGAGCTAGAAACTCCTCAGCCACATTTTGAAGTTGATAGGGTAGAAACAAAGTACCGTTGGTGACGGGTCTCCAACCGCATCGCCCAAACACCACTTTTAAAAGCCCCATACTCTTAGTCGCCTATGACACCCGTGGGTAGAAAAGAGTAGTGACATTCTAAGCTGGCACTACACGGCAATACTACATATACTCACGGTCATAAATGTAAAAAAGGATAGCCAGGGCTTTAGGGCTAGAAACTCCTCAGCCACATTTGGAAATTGATAAGGGAGAAGCTGGTAGAAATAAAGTATCATTGGTGTCAAGTATCACCCTTAGTTATCCCGAAGCCCTGGCTTTTTCTTTTTGGGAATCACAGCCGTGTGTATACAAATCTTATATAATAATCATATATATATGGATTGGGTGTTTATTTTCGGAAATGTGAAATTCCAACCTCAACAATAATATTTAAAATTAAATTTGTAAGGCTTGGGTAGCACATTTAAAATTACTTAGAGCTGAGCGAAGCAGCCTTGATTAATACTGGAGAGTTCGAAATTAAAATATGGCAATAATATCAACCAGAGTCATCTCTGGATCCTCTGAAATTTCGAAGTCAGATCATTTTTGATTACCCAAACTCAAACGACGTTGGACCAAACATCGAGAATCCTATATTTTATTATTTTGATCACTAAACACCCAAAAACGGCCAAGGAGTTCCCAATTATGAAACTCTGTAAAGATAAAGATAAAATATAGCTTTTTGTCACCAAACACAAATCAACATCTAAAAAGTACATACATACAAATTCTTACGCCGTTAGTTCCCATTGGGGTAGGCAGAGACTATCGATCGCCACTTTGTACGATCCTGACAAACCTCTCTTGCTTCATTCACATCCATCAATCTTCTCAGACATGCTCTTTTATTCTTCACACTTCGGACTCCTGCCTTTTTGTGTGCATTTTCTATTTGATCCAAATGTGTCCTCCGAGCTCGTCATCTACCAACATTGCCTTCCACATTATCTAAAAAATAATACTTCTTAAATACAGATGGCAACTTAAAGGCAAAGCACCTCAGCTAGGTTCCCATCATTATCCGCAGGACACTGCTGGGGAGCTGGTTTTCTGATACCGCCTGTTACTTGCATACTAAATATGTATGTAAGGAGACCTAGCACGCGTGCTATTTTATCGATACGATATCGGTTAGAATGAGATGACAGTATACGATACTAAGTAAGTACGTAGATAGAGATGGCTGTTTAATACCATGATTTATATGAATACGATAATAAAACGAACAGGTGTGTAATTAAAGATTCGTCATCTTGGCTAAAACTGAAACGAACTTTATATAAAATTCTGAAGAAAACGAAGTGTCGAGAAAGCGTTGGAAATAGGTTGACTGCAGAATTAGTGAAAAATTACTGAAAGTTAAGCAACTAGCGAACTTAAAGCTTACTACTTAACTAAGAGCTTTAAGTTTCTTCGGAGATTAAAATTACGACTACTACAGTTTTAAGATATGGGCGAGTTTGAAGAAATCTTTACAAATGGAAAGGCATGCTGGTTCTGTGGAAATAAAATAGAATTATATATGAATTGTATAATTGTATAGTTAAAACACATGTCCACTATCAACTTAACTCAACTGAGACGTTCCGTATATCCCCAAAGGGGCTGGCAGAGGCACTTATACTTCTGAACATCACGTAACATTACCACCTTGAGTTTAGAGTACCCACGTATTACTCATAAATAAAAGATGTTATTAAAGGAAAGAAAAATTTCGACACTGGCGGGGTTCGAACCCGCGACCTTCGGGTATATAACCCCGCCAGTGTCGAAATTTTTCTTTCCTTTAATAACATCTTTTATTTATGAGTAATAATCCCCACATGAGGAATTCATGTAAAAACATTAAATTACCCACGTATTGTTGCACATGGAATACACTGTCACATGATTGCCGTGTAGTGCCGGCTTAGAATGTCGCTACCCCTTTCTACCCACAGGTTTCGTAAGAGGCGACTAAGGGTATCGGGGCTTTTTATTGGATTTTTGGGCGATGCGGTTGGAGACCCATCACCAAAAACCTTTATTTTACCGCCTTTTTCCCACTCAACTTCCAAAAGTGGCTGAGAAATTTATAATTCCTTGGCTCTGGCTACCCCTTCTAGGGAATTACAGCCGTAAGTATATGTTTGTATGTATTAATGATTAAGTATAACTTTAGCCATGTGGGTTTCCTCGCGATGTTTTACCTTGCCGTTAGCAACTCATATGACTTAGAAGAAGAATAAAAGACAAATTAGTGTAGGCGCTTCCTGGGATTTGAACCCTCTTCGTATGAATGATGGTCGGTGTTCTCACTGAACTATCAAGGTTGGTTGAGCTATCAAGGTAACTTACCTTCGAAGAAAAACATCTTGCCCTTCAAATAATTTTCGATAACTCCAGAAAATACAAAGCTCGCACACTTTCAAAGTTGTTAAACATCAGGTACTTCGCTGCTAAACTAATTCTTAAAAACATGAGTGAAAGAAATCTATAATATATTAACCACTTTTTAATTTGACAAGGAAAGCTATGAAGTATAAAAGAACATGTTTGAGAAGATTGATGGGTGTAAACGGAGCTATAGAGGTTTGTCAGGATCGTACAAAGTGGCGATTGATAGTCTCTGCCTACCACAATGGAACCTAATGGCGAGAGTAAATGTATGTATGTATGAAAATATGTTTTTATTAAGGACCCTTGCTTATTTTATACTTACTAGTTCATTCCAACTATCAAATTACGTGTTTTAATAGAAATAAAGCCTATTGATAGTCTCTGCCTACCACAATGGAAGCTAATGGCGAGAGTATATGTATGTACATACATACATACATATACTCACGGCTATAAATCCCTAGAAGGGGCAGCCAGAGCTAAGGAATTAGGAATTCCTCAGCCACTTTTGGAAGTTGAGGGGAGAAAAGATGGTAAAATAAAGGTTGTTGGTGATGGATCTCCAACCGCATCGCCCAAAAATCCCTTAAAAGCCCCAATAACATTAGTCGCCTCTTACGTACACCCACCGGAAGAAATGGGGTAGTGCTATTCGAAGCCGACACTACACAGTATATGTATGTAGGTATGAAAATATGTTTTTATTAAGGACCCTTGCTTATTTTATACTTACTAGTTCATTCCAACTATCAAATTACGTGTTTTAATAGAAATAAAGCCTATATGACAAATTGAGTGGTAAAACTGAAGCTTAGATTCACGCTCTATATATTTTTGAATGTTAGAACAGGATATTTATCTACCTTTACTATATTTTATTAATTGGTAGCTGATATTTGAGATCCATTACTAAAAAAGTTTAAGAGGTAACATCTTGTTTATTAGGACTTCAACACAAAACTGCGATGCGACGCGATTCGATGCGAGTTTTCTGCTGAATAATAAAGAAATTCGCATGACATTGAAAAAATTTATTAAAATCTCATTCTTTTAAGACCTTAGGTTGGTAGATTTTATAATGATAGGTATATGTATATATTTGTATTTATTATACTATATAAGAATATGTAAAATTTATTTATATATATATGTGTATATGTATATTATGAAGATACTGTAGAAGTATATTTAGTATAGTTATTATACATACCAACCGTGATAGCCCTGTGGGTAGAACACTCGGTTATCGTGCAAACGACTAGTGTTCAAATCCTGGGTTGGGCCTACACCAATTTGTCTTTTCTAAAGACATATGTGTGGTTAATTTATCATGGTTGTTAACGGTGAGGGAAAACATCGTGAGGAAACCCACATGGCTGAGTTGTACTTAGTCATGTGACAGTGTATTCGTACAAAACGGCGATAGGCCTGCCCCCTATCACGTGAGTACACTGTCCATGCAAAACGTGGGTACTCTGAACACCAGGTGACAAAGTCACGTGATGTTCAGAAGTGTTAGTACCTCTGCCAACCCCTTCGGGGATATTCGGCGTGAATGTTTATGTTTATGTTATGTTATGTTATATATTTGAGATCCATTACTAAAAAAGTTGAGTGGTAACATTTTGTTTATTAGGACTTGAACACAAAACTGCGATGCGACGCGATTCGATGCGAGTTTTCTGCTGAATAATAAAGAAATTCGCATTACATTGCGTCCCATTGCAGTTTTGTTTTTAAAAAAAAGGTTATTCTAAGGTTATTATAATTTATATTAAGGTCTCCCATCGCATCGCCAGGCAATCACTTAATACGCCCCAATACCCTAAATCAACTCTTAAGAAACCCGCGGAGAGTAGTAGTGTAGTGCTATTCTATGCGGACACTACACGGCTAGCAGGGTTATCCTAAACTATTTAAACGTTAAGTGAGCGACTTGGTCGGAAACACTTCTTTCATTATAAATGTCCTCGTTATTCTGCTCTCAATTTCTAAAAGTGGTAATTATTATATTAATACTGAGCCTTGGCTATCTGTGAAATCCAGCTTTGAACATACGGGGTCTAATTATGATCATTGATTGATGAATCGTATTTTGATTATGAATAATGTATTGCTGTGTAGTGGTTTGTCAGTGTTCGTAAGAGGCGACTCAGGGTATTGGGGCTTTTTAAGTCTTTTAAATTTTTCACATTAGTACAAAAGGCGTTGTACTAAACTAAAAACTATATCTTCCAGACATTACTTCAATGGTAAGACTAATAAAATGATGGTATTGTAAAGTAGACGTAAAAAAAACGTTACATACATATACTCAAGGTCATAAATCACAAAAAGGGTAGCCAGAGCTTCAGAGCTAAAAACTCCTCAGCCACATTTGGAAGTTGATAGTGAACAAGATTGTAGGAATATAGTATCTTTGGTGATGATTCTTCAACCGCATCGCCCAAAAACCATTTAAAAAAGCCCCATACCGTTAGTTAGCTTTTACTACACCCGTGGGTAGAAAGGGGTAGTGAATTTCTAAGCCTACACGGCATAAAAACATGTCCCAACCAATATTTTCAGGTATAACCAAATAAATACAAACTAATTAATAGTTTTCATTTAAGTATAGGTTTAATTTCAATTAAAACACGCCATTTGACGGCTGGAATGAACTCGCGAGCAAGATGGCCGGGTGCCAGACGCTAAGTTTGTTCATTATCCCGCCAAGAAGCTGACCTGCAGTCAAATGTGGAAAGTTTAATTGTTTAAGTACTTGAACAACAACTGGATGTAGTTACCCATACTTGCTCGCCACTTGAATTATCGGATTCAACGTTTACGCCGTATTTCCCCGAAAGGGAGGCAGAGGTTCCAATCCTAGAAGCCGCGCGTAACTTTTGGTGCTTAGTTTTCAGGTCACTAATTTTTTGCATTGCAAACTTTTAACAAATACGCTGAAACTTGAAGTATAGCTCAGTTTAGGCAAGATAGTGCGAGATCTCGCACGATTTGCAAGATTAAGCAACGCACTCCTTGCCCATTTTAGAGATAAAAATAACCATTGGTTTACTCTCACGTCTTACAAGTGGACTTCTTGTAGGAACAGACGGTTTATGAATGTAAACATTCACACTTCTTCACTTCCTCACAGCCCATATTTGTCCCCACCAAGGGGCTTGAGCCTACCCTGTTGGGCGATTTGGCCATAGTCCACCACGCTGGCCAATTGCGGGTTGGCAGACTAACGACTACTACCGTAATAGTAGCCGGGACCGACGGCTTAGCGTGCCGTCCGAAGCACGGAATCATCTTAATTTTCGGATAATCAGGTGATTCAAGCCTGCAATATCCTTCCAGACTGGGTTAAATCTTACAAATTAAAATTGTTAGTTTACCGCCCCCCGGGAATCGAACCCGAGACCTCCGCTTGAAACCAAGCGATTAACCGCGAGACCACGGAGGCAGTTATTAAAGGCAGAGGCAAATTAAAACATTGACACGTTAGAAGAAAATATACCTACAACTGAAAGTTGACTTAGTACCAGAATATGGCGCCCTAATAAAAAGAGTAATAAAGACTGTCAAGTTTTTCTGAAAATAAACCACAAAGAATATGTTTTACAAAAAAAGTACCTACATAACTAACAAGTGTGCCAAAAACATTCAGGTAGTGCTAGACTACAAAACTCGCTGGTTCAGTCTCGCAGATACGATCTCCAGATTCAACAAATTAAAGATGCGTGTTAGCAAGCCTTTAATAGATATCAATCTTGGCACAAACCCCAATTATACTTGTATGTATGTTGACTTAGAACATGATTTCAACCTATCAAATTGGCTGTAGAAGTATTGTGTTGTAGAGATTCAAATCTTATCACCACTGAAACTACTTTTCGCTTGATGGTAGAAAATTGGAAACCTCACAACACCAATGGCACAAAAGTGTTGAAGCTGAACCGGGCTTTCTCTGCTGTTGGGTATAAGACCCGCAACATCCGAAGCCAGTTGGCCGATAATTTATTAGACATTTTATGTTTTATAAGAAGCGATTTTCAAAATAACTATAAAATAATCTTCAATAAAATGCTCAGTTTATTTTAATTATATGTTCCGTTTCATTTATTCGCTTTTAGTATAAACCTTATTCATTTTTGAAATTATAAGACAAAACTTGGTAGATTTGCGAGATCTAGTCGTCCGCAATCTTGCAAATACTGAAATTGACGTTTTGCTACAAGATTGCAAACCCTAATGTGTACTACGCAGTATTAATGTATTTGTAGGACGGAACTAGTACTCACGTCGTTTGTCTACAGAGAGATGGTTTACGTACTAGATTTTTGCACTCACTTTGCATTCTGCCACCAAACATTGATAATACATCGATAAGTAATTTATTTAAAAACTACTCTCAGGTAAGAACGAAATATATATAGCCGGCTTAGAATGTCATTACCCCTTTCTACTCAAGGTTGTCGTAAGAGGCGGATAAGGGTATGGGGCATTTTCTAAGTGGTTTTTGGGCGACGCGGTGGAGGATCTATCACCATCGATTCTTTATTTCTACCATCTTGTTCCCCTTCTCTTCTGTCTTCTTTGTGTCTCCTTCTTGTTCTAGTTCTAAAGATGTGGCTACCGTTTTCTGGGATTTATGGTCGTGAGTACACAGAGGGTCAAGAATACATTCTTAAATAATTTAGAAAATTATGTTCACATCAACTAGTTAGTATGCCACAGCAATGGCAATGGATTTAACTCAGCATTGAAGATTGTTTTCCGCAGAACAGCGATGTTCAGTTGTACTCATTAAATTTAATTAATATACTTGAAATGTATTTTCTTGTCTAAATAGTGTAATACTTTTCCTGGAAATATTGTTACGTTACTAAATATAAATTCAGCAATTTTAGGTAACGCGGATTAGGTTAGGCAAATGCTGGTCAGTCAGGGAGGTATTATTGTAATGTAATGCTGAATGTTATGACGAATCTATAATGTTAGAGTACACTTGAATGCTCCCGGTGAGGGAGCACTTTGAATTGAATAATTTGTTACACTAGACATAAAATAATCAAATAAAAGTAACTTTTTGTAAATACAACGTTACTCTGCACCGAAGCCCTTAAACATATGCACACATGTTAATTTAAAATAACATAATTCAAAAATAACTGTATTTGCCCTTACCAAAACCATTGACTTTGTTTCGCGTACACTAAAGGCTGTAGTCCCAATAGGGGTTGTTATAACTATGGAATCACTTATCCCGTAGCCGAACCACCAATAAAGAAGAGTTGAAGAGGGATAGAGCCAAATCACCCAATTATCAATTTTAATTCTCCATACTCAAAGTCTTCTCATACGAAACTCACAGAAAGCGATAGAGAATTGAATTATCTAATTACATATACTCACGCCGTTAGTTCCCATTAGGGTAGGCAGAGACTATCGATCGCCTCTTTGTACGATCCTGGCAAACCTCTCTTGCTTCATTCACATCCATCAATATTTTTGTACATGCTCTTTTATTCTTCGTACTTCGGACACCTGCCTTTTTGAGCAATTTGCTATTTGATCCAAATGTGTCCTCCGAGGTCGTCCGTCTAATGACATTACAATCCACATTGGCACTAAAAACTCTTTCACCAATTTTTTATCACCTATCCTCTCTATATGAGTTCAAATCACCTTAACAATCTCAAAAGTACTAGTAACCAGGGCCGTAAATCAATTATTAAAGTTTAAAATTCCTTTTTCTATGCATATCTTTGATTAAAACAAAATAGCGGAAGATACGGCACGTACTTATAATCTTCAACTGAAAAGAGGCATATTCACAACTACACAGCAAGCACACTCACACAACTGTGTTTGTTATTTAACGTTGTACGCTACCGAACGACTGAGACAAACATATTTGATTCGAAAGTAGCGCGAGCGACACAAGCGCATGCTGCTGTCGTGCGTCTTCGGGATACTTCGGGTCAAATTGTATCAACGACGATACCAGAATGCAAAATGGCGAACAAAGCACTAAGTGAATTTAAAAATTTCATATTCTTTAGAATAGTGATTCCATGAGATTTGTTTTTTCTTTTGGAATAGTTTGTACAACGCATAAAAGCACACGAAGGCATTTTTGGTAACCGCTATCTCTCTTAAAATAATAAAACTGTTCCTTCGAGTCGATTGCGACTGAGCGCAATTAGGCGACGTTACCCTGATTTTAAGGATCCACGCGCTAGAGGCGAGTCACCTATCTCCCGCATTTTTTTAAAATCAAAGGTGCATATATATAAAATAGGTGTGTCTGTTTGTAATATTAAAATAATGGCCCTTCAACAAGATGCATAAGGATGTAAATGCGGTACATATACTTAACAGTATTAATTTTTGACTCTCTGTTTGCTACGGCTAAAATTTTACATAATACTTACATTGGCATATGGCTGATCTATTAAGAATCAATATAGTTATCGGGGGCGTTATCATACTATTTTAATAAAAGTATCGGATTCAAGTTTACATATTTACATGTGGCATGCCCGTAATAATAACCATTTGATGACAATAGTTTTTCTAATGGGATATTATGGCAGTTATACCATATAACATTTTCCGGAAAAATGCATTTCAAATCTAACTATTATATACTGATGAAATTAATTCCCATTGCGGTAGACTATTGATTGCTCTCTTTGTACGATTCGGTAAAACCTCCTTAGCTTCTCTCACATTATTCAATCTTCTAGTACATGTTAATTTATTCCTCTCACTGCGATATCCTGCCTTTTCAATACTTTTTCTACTGGTGTTAAAACGTTTTGTGAGGCTTGTACTAAAAATGATTCTTGATATCGTTTTATATATTTTATTTCTCTTTGGTTATGTGTTTTCGGACTAAAGTAAACAAAATCTATTTTCCTCACATTTCAGTTGAGTTTTAATACTAATTTTCAATCACCTAATTTATTATTATGAAGTTACTTCTTCAAACTAGATAGCTTATTTGACCTCTTATTTTTGATTGCTGTCCCTGTGAATACCTGGCATAATTTCGTTATTTTTAATTTAGAATTCAATTTGAATTCCTTTTTGGGAAAAGTATATTTTTATCTTACTTAAAAAAGAAGTTTGCAATTACTGTTGAACCTTTTTAAAATCGCACATGCGGCAAAAGGATGATACTCAAAGAGCCACAAAGAGTGCTAATTCCACCTCTTTTAATCTGTTTAGACCCTCTTTTACACTGCCAGAGCCACAGTAATAAGCCTTAATGATTAAAATGATTGTATTGTGTACTACGGATACGAAACGCTACGAAATTTTCATGCGGCAACCAACCCCGAGGTTTCACCGCAGTACAGCCCTTTAGTCTGAACTGAACTCACAACCAAGGAGGTTGCATGCCGTCGCTCGACCTATTTCGAAACAAGTTTATTAATATTAATTCAAATTTAGAACGAACGTTTTTTTGGAGCGCCAAAACGAATGGATGTTTTAATTAAGAATAAAAAAGTTGATGTAATCGGATTTTTATTAGTTTGTAAAAAGTTTTTGTGTACGTTTTTTCGTCTAATTTGAATTTGTTTTTTTTTCGTGGCCAGAAAGTGTTGTGAGTGCTTTTAAAGTGATTAAGCTCGTGTGAGTTTTGAAACCAGTTACAGAGAGTGTGAATTTTGTTCGTAAAAAAAAAATAACAAAATTTGGACTTTGAATAAATCGCGTTGAAAAGGTACGTGAAATCGTAATATATTTAGATTAATGGGTAACTATTATAATTTTCTTCTTAATTATTTTTTACAATTAATACTTTACATTGAGTTAGTAATGATGCGTTTAGATCTAAAAAGGTCACGAAAAAATGGACTCTGTTCTCACTTTTCTTATGTGTTTTGTTTTTAGTCCATCGACCTCATCATTTACTAATAAATGTTGAAATGAAATGATGTACATTATTTTAATCATATTCGAAGAAGAAAGATATTGATTTCGGTCTAACTATGGTCTAATAATGTCATTATTATTTTACTATTATAAGTATTTTTAATAAATAAACAGATAGAAAAGATTTTTATAAATATTATTAATTAATGGTAATAAGTAGTAAATGTGAAAAAATCCGATTTTCTTGTGAACCTTACCCGATTCAAGCAGCCACTTTATATTAAACTAGCTTTTTGCCCGCGACTATACGTCCGCGTGGACTACATTTTTTGCATCCGGTTTACATCCAAAACACTATCTTAAATTCTGTTTTTTTTTTATATTAATATTCCTGTGGGCGTTGTAATATAATACTAAAAGCTAGTACTTACACATTTGCGCGCGCTTTTACTCCAGCAAAGTCAATTCAATTCAATTTATTTGCATGTCACAAGTTCATGAGATGTTACAAATAAAAATACAGTATAAGTACAGGTGACGCCCTGTAAGGGCACGGCAAACATCGTTTGGTGGTAGACTAGTTGTAGAGCAATCGAGGCATTCTATTTATTGTTCTGGTCATCAAAAAACTCCTTAATATTGTAGTAACATTTAATGATAAGATGTTTTTTTAAAGTCGTAATAAATAAATTAAGTTTTTTTATATCTTTTATGTCATTTGGTATGTGATTATAGATTTTTATTAGCATGTGGTGGGGACTACACGATACTAATTTCATTGTGGTGAAAGGTCTTTGTAGTTGATTTAAATAACGGTCATTTCTTTTATTATTTTGCATTGAAGAGTAAAATTCATTATTTTTTCTAACAAATTTACAGCTTTCTAATATGTAAATTGAAGTTAGTGTTAATATATTATGTTTAATAAAAAATGGTCGGCATGATGTCATTTGGTCAATATTCGTTAGAATTCGTATACATTTTTTTTGTAACACAAAAATATCGCCTATGTCAGTACTATTACCCCATATTATTACGCCGTATGATAATCTAGAGTATGCGTATGCATAATAGGCTGCCAGTGCGACTTGGAAGTCTGTGACGCGTATCAATTGATGAAGAGCGTAAAGAAAAGACGATAATTTATTTTTTAGTTTAATTATATACGGTCGCCAGGTTAAATTTGTGTCAAGATCTATTCCTAGTAATGTGGCTGTTTTAACTATATCGATTTTTGTATTCTTATATACTGCTGATATTTCTAGAGGCTTTTTTTGTGAAGGTTTAAATTGGATAATTTTAGACTTTTCTAAATTTAATTCCAGATTATGTTTTAATAGCCAATTTGATATATTGTTTAAAACATCATGCAATTTATATTCTAATTCATTTGGATTTGAGACTGAAAATAAGATTGAGACGTCGTATGCAAAAATTACACAATCTTGGTTTATGGCTTTTGGTAGACTATTTATATATACAAGAAAGAGTAGGCAGCCAAGTACACTTCCCTGCGGTATAGAACCAGTTACGGGAACCCTATCGGACCGCTCGCTTTCAATAACTCCACTATCCAAGTTTGTGTTCTCTATTTCTACACATTGGAAACGATTATGCAGATACGATTTGAACCAATCAAAAGCAATTCCCCTAACGTCTAAGGGCCAGTTTTTTGATCCGTGGTTAACTCAACCATTTGTTAAAAATCGTAACTATTAGTTAAATATCAGCCAAATGCATTTTTTGACCCGTGGTTAGAGTAACTAATGTCAAATATCGAACCAAAATGGATTTACGATTTGACTACTGGTTAGACATTTAACTATAGTCAATGTCACGTCAATGTAACAAATGGTTATATTTTTAACTACGGATCAAAAAACTGGCCCTAAGTCTATGGGCCAATTTTGACAATTTATAAATAGCTAACAATTTAACTAATCCAGTTATGGGAAATGTATGAGTGTTCGGTAAAACTTCTGATGGAGACCTTCCATTTGATTTCTGAACCAATTTTCTAGCTCTTAGCATCGCGACACAGGCTGGTTCACCATCTCTCGTTTAATATATAAGGATATGGGTATATAATATGAATGTGCACTTTAATTAAGATATAAAGCGACATATTTTCTTATAATAGTGTATCCTTGGCGGCTAGTATACCTAATAGATATATACATACATACAAACATACATATACTCACGGCTATAAATCCCTAGAAGGGGTAGCCAGGAAAGCTAAGGAATTAGAAATTCTTCAGCCACTTTTGGAAAGTTGTGTGGGGCAAAGATGGTAAAATAAAGTTTGTGTGTTGTTGATACCGTTTTAGTCGCCTCTTACGTACACCCACCGGAAGAAATGGGGTAGTGCTATTTTAAGCCGACACTACACAGCAAAGCCGACACTACACAGCAATATATACACAGATATATACTCGGCTATAAAAGTCAAAAAGTGAAGAAGATACATACATATCACGGCTATTAATCCGTAAACGGGGTAGCTAGAGCTTTGGAATGTGAATTTCCTCAGTCACTTTTGGAAGTTGAGTGGGGAAAATATGTTAATAATAAATAATTGTAAGTGACAAGTTTCAAACCACATCGCCAAAAATAACTTTAAATGCCCCTATACCCTTTGTCGCCTCTTACGATCACCCACGGGTAGAAATGGGGTAGTGCTATTCTAAGCCACTTAGAAGAAGGATTGTGAAAAAAAGTTTACATATTCTAAACTTTATTTCAAATTTTAAATCCCGTTCTGTAGTATGCTTTGCGATAAATATTTATGGGTGGTTGTATTTTTACGTTATTTAAGCCATTTTCCGAAAGTAATCCTTTGAATTATTGTTTCGCGAATAGAAAGCAGACATATTCTGCAAAATATCTAATATTATCATTTTTTATTCATTACTGGTTAAGGAAAACGACAAAATTACTGTAGTCTTATCTAAATTCCTCCACTGAGGGATAAAATGAAATCATTTTCCTTATTTTTAAGTATATCTAAGAAAACGATGGAAATGTTATATTATGCAGTGTTAACTTACACATAAATTACCCAATCTTTTCCCAAATGTATCGCTACGTCGAAAACTTGTATTAAAAGGTTTAAAGGTAATTTCAGAATATATGACCCTTACCCCGTCTACGTAAAGAGTTGATTGACCGTTGAATCTTATGTTAAGTTTATTTATGAATATTAGCCCTGTTTTATATCATCTGACTTACCCTAATAGAACCTAATGATGTTTATACATATATATTATTTCCTATTATTAAAAAAAAAATATGCCTTTATTGCCTTTTGAAATGCCTTGATTTTTTACAACCATGGCAAGTATTTCGCACCATATTTATTATTCATCAATATTTTACTTATTAATTACTAGTGGAACGCCCCAGATACGCAGGGGTTGTGTTAATTATTTGAGGTTTCTCGGGCAATGAAACCACTAATGAAATTTACGGTGATGATATATAGCATATAGACTATGTTACTTGTAAAGTTGTAGTGGTTGAGTGGTTTCAGAGTATATCCATTACAAACATACAAAAATACACCAGTTCCACCTAACTAAATTGTAGTTAAGAGTAGCCGTTAGCACACAAACCTTTTTTGTCCTTTGTTGAATTTAAATATGGCTGAATAACTATTATTCAGAACCTCTGGCTACCCCTTTTAGGGATTTATAGCCTTGAGTATATGTATGTATGTAAGCATGTTGAAGTTATATGCATTAGAATCATAACATAACATAACATAAACGTTCACGCCGAATATCCCCGAAGGGGTTGGCAGAGGTACTAATACTTCTGAACATCACGTGACTTTGTCACCCGGTGTTCAGAGTACCCACGTTTTGCATGGACAGTGTACTCACGTGATAGGGGGCAGGCCTATCGCCGTTTTGTATAAATACACTGTCACATGACTAAGTACAACTCAGCCATGTGGGTTTCCTCACGATGTTTTTCCTCACCGTCAACAACTATGATAAATCAACCACACATATGTCTTTAGAAAAGACAAATTGGTGTAGGCTAGAGCCAGGATTTGAACACTAGTCGTTTGCACGATAACCGAGTGTTCTACCCACTGGGCTATCACGGTCATCACGGGCATTAGAATCATCACCTAAATGTCCTTATCGAGAGGTTCGGGACTATGCTATATGTTGTTTTTTGCCAACTATATGCCATATTTTCTCGGACCTGGTGTGGGTCGGCAAACTAATGACTACTATCATCATATTAGCTGTAACTGACGAACGGGCCCTCGATGTACAAAATAATTAAAATTAATGAATAATCAGGTGTTTCAAGCCTACAATATTCTACGACACTAAGCTTAAAATTCTAAATTGTATTTGGCCAGGATCGTACAAAGTGGTGATCTTTAGGCTCTGTCTACCCCAATGGGAACTAATGGCGTGAGTGTATGTGTAGGTTAGTTTATATTTAGCCCGTCATGACATTACATATCTATTATCACGCCAGAACAGTTAGTAACACCCAGTACTAAAAATATCTATATCGCGTGACGCTTTTATTTTTTAAATATTTAAACAGATATTTTTGGACCAGCATTGTCAGCTACATCTTTTTTTATGGACTTCATTCGAAGGATTTCAATTTATTTTAGAATTTAATTCATTATGATTAACTCTTTTGACACACTTGGAATAGTGGCTTTACTAAAAATACTGTGCATAGGCGCTATTTATGTCTTTGAAATCTAACAATAATAAAACATCTCTTTCTAGAATTTGACCATTTTGGGATATTTTGTGGGATCCTACGGGAATCATAATGAAATTTCTTGAGAGGCTTGAAGGAAGAAAAAAATGAAAACAAGAAACGTTTATAGTGTAGTGCCGGCTTAGAATAACACTACCCCATTTCTACCCGTGGGTGATCGTAAGAGGCGACTAAGGGTATAGGGGCATTTTTAAGTGATTTTTGGGCGATATGGTTGGAGACCCGTCACCAATAACATTTATTATTACCATCTTTTTCCCAATCAACTTCCGAAAGTGGCTGAGGAATTTCTCATTTCCAAGCTCTGGCTACCCCGTTAAGGGATTTATAGCCGTGAGTATATGTATGTATGTATGTATGTTTATAGTGGCAGAATTAATAGTCTCTTCTAGCTTCCTGTTATGTCATATTTCTTTATTTCCTTGTTTATCCTAGTCATTCATCCCCAAAGTGGTGACAGTAGCACTAATACTTATAGTCACGTGATTTTAGTCATCACTTCTTAAGAGTATCCTTTGTATGAATACACTATTACAAGACTATGCCATTTACCATAATATATTACCTATTACCATTTGCCTAAGTATGCTTCCTTGCAATGTTTTTCCTAACATCCATACTAATATTATAAATGAGAAAGTGAGTTTGTTTGTTTGTTTGTTCCGCTTTCACGCCGTAAATACTGAACCGATTACTTTGAAATTTTTCAGACGTGTAGTTAGAAGTCTAAATTAAATGATAGAGACTTTTATCCTGGAAAAAAATATGTTCCCACGGGATATCAAAAATATTGTTTGCTTACTGGATGCATTGGAGATGGCGCTGTGTATCGTTTAAAACAAAGTAAAATATTGTAAACTAATATAAAAATCAAAATTTAGAAGCTTAATGGTACGATAATGGATCCCCGAAAATAAGAAACTCCCGAGGGATGATGTACTATTTGTTTATCGTATATATTTTTTTTACATCTACTTATATTGCAAACGAATATAAACATGTAAATTTAGAAGCTAAATGAAACGACGACGATTCCTTGAAACTAAGGAATCCGCAAGAGTTCTCATAGTAACATCAAAAAACCTTAACTCATATATGGCTCAAAATATTGCAGCGATTATTTTTATCATCGATGGAATTCACAACAGACACTTTGTTAATGTTCATTTTGGAAAGATGAAGGGGTTTCATTAGTTTTCATCAAAATAAATGAACATTTAAATGACAAATTTGTTTATCAATAGTAAGACTAATCTATACTTATAATAAATCTGTAGAGAGGTCAATTCTGTACATGTAATATATTTTCAAAATAACGATCAGGTGGTGATTAGGGATTGATACTGATGCCAAAAATGCAATCAGTAAAATTTTTGTCTGTCTGTCTGTCTGTCTGTCTGTCTGTCTGTCTGTCTGTCTGTCGGTTTGTATGTTCCTTATGGAAACAAAAACTACTCGACGGATTTTAACGAAACTTGGTACAATTATTCTTCATACACCTGCGCAGGTTTTTGTATACTTTCCAGCTGAGTAGTAAAGGGGAATTTTGGGAAATTTTCGAAAAACGGGAGAAGTTACTCCATTTTTTAAGCTTCCGTCGCGTGTGCAGCCTCAATGGTTAAACTTACATAGAAATCATGTATGACGGAAACATTCTTCATAAAATTATCTAAAAAAAAACTTCAGCAGTTTATGTCTATCTTTTATGGTTGACTCACAATAACACGTGTAATTCCTGATAGCTTAGCAGTTCGGAACATCCTGATTATATTTGTTTACTCTTACGTTTGTAAACGTCTCACTCATCCCAAATTTAAAAAAGGTAACATTATTACCTATTCAATAAAAAAAATATCATAGAAATCGGTAGACAAAAACCGAAATTATACATAAAATAAGCCATCGCGCCCGTGATCAAAACCAAATCTTTACTAATTTACATATAACATACTAGATGGCGCCAGTAGTTGCATCCTACATCACGTAATGATTTATTTTTTAGACTGTTATAAATACTTCATAGCGTTTTATTTCAAAATTTGCTATTAAACGGAAATACTGAACCGTTCATTAAAGCGCATTTAAAATCACCAAACTACACTGTTTAGGGAGTGCTATAAATTTAATAAATTGAAAACATTGCGCTGAATTTCACAATGCTTGAGCAGTGACTGAAGAAAGAAACCTCAGATATTTAAAAAAACAACGCTACCCGTGCGAAGCTGGGACGATCCACTAGTATGAAATAAAGCGTAATAAAAATTTGACACCGCCCCGGTAACGTCTCCGTGGCGTAGCGGTATAACTAACTACTATGAATATTTAATTAGAACTATTATGAATCAATCGTCCCGGGTTCATATCTCAGGTATTTCAATCTTTTTGTAAAAAAAAAGTTTTGTTAGCTTAAAATAGCACTATATATAATAATAGCAAGCACTATCCCTTCAATTTAGCGATTATTTTGGATGGAGATCCACCACTAATCATCCCTATATTGCCGAGCAATCGCTGCAAGTTCTCCCAATATCATCAACGGTCAGTGTAGGGGGCAGCACCGGGCCGCCGCCGCAGCGCCAAACTACTATCCGTATCTGTACTTACTAAAGATATTTTCATTTCTGAACATAAAAACTTGGTATATTTGTTTCATGATTCTTATGAACAATTAAAAAGGAATTTTTGGAACTCAACACCTAACGGGTTGATATAGCAAATGAAAGTTAATATAGAGTTTTTTTTTACATTTTATAATAAAACTTGGTGCGATTGAATTTATGAAATCCATCTATCAATCATTCATGAGTATATGCTAACAACCATAAATGCCATAAAAGTGTAGCCAGAGGTAAGGTATTCAAAAGGGTATTCAGAGATGCTAATTCTTCATCCAATTTTGGAAATAGATTAATAAAAGATAGTTTAAACAAGGTTGTTAGTGATGCTTCACAAACTGAATCGCCCAACAATCACTTAAAAAGTCTCGATGTCCTTTATGTCATTAACAACGCCCGCGGGATTATAAATATAAAACACAGAGTTGAGATAGTGTTTCGGTATTTTGGTATTATGTAAACTGGATGCAAAAAATGAAGTCCACGCGGACGAAGTCGCGGGGCAAAAAGCTAGTTGACAAATAAACCACAAATGGATAAGAGGCAGTGGTGAGACCTGATTCTGGATATATATGAATTATTCGTATGATAAGACGTGTAGTGCCGGCTTGTCATACGAATGTCAACCTCACTACCACTTTCTACCTATGGGTGTCGTGAGAGGCGACTAAGGGTATTGGGCTTTTGAAGTGGTTTTTCGGTGATATGGTTGGAGATCCATCACCAACGATACTTTATTTCTACCATCTTGTCCCCTACTAACTTCCAAATGTGACTGAGGAGTTTGTAGATCTAAAGCTCTGGCCCTTTTTGGGATTTATGGCCGTGAGTCTATGTATATATGTATTTAAAAATCAGAGAATAACTAAAGAGATTTATGCTTACTTTTTCCTACCTAACATGAATATCATTAATTGACCTCACTATCAAAATGTTTTCGGGAGGGAACGCATTAATCGATAAGATCACTTATTATATTTCTGTTTAAAGAAAACAGCTTTTTTGTACAAAAAATCTTTGGTGATGTGTTACAAAGAGTTTTCTATTCTATTCTTTTGTTCGTTATATATGTGGTAGAATCCCCAGGTGGCCTGCAACAGCTGATGTCAGTTTTTCGCCAAGTTTGCCACGAGACACTGTCCATAAACCTTGGTGAAGACGTACTAAAGCAGGTGGATAAATTCCGTTACTTAGGGAGCACTATAACATCTAAGTGTGACCTTGATGCTGAGATAAACAGCAGAGTTGGTGCTGCAGCTGTAGCATTCGGCAAGCTGTGTTCCAAGGTCTTCTGCGCGCATGATTTAAGGCTGGCCACCAAAATCTTAGTATAAATGGCTGTTGTGCTGCCAAACTTTTTGTACGCTTCGGAGACGTGGTGCGTGTACCGTCACCACATTCGTACTTTAGATCGATTCCACCTCAAGTGCTTGCGCAAGATCTTAAAAATCAAATGGTCTGATCGAGTACGAAATACCGAAGTTCTGCGACGAGCCAATGTTGGTGGCATTGAGGCCTATTTGATGCGTCGGCAGCTTCGGTGGTGTGGACACGTATCACGTATGCCGGAGGAAAGAGTGGCGAAGCGCATCTTTTATTCTGAACTCGAGGAGGGCAAGCGAAAGCATGGCGGTCAACTCCTTCGATACGAAGATTTTCAGAAGCGACACATGAAAAGATGCAATATAGAGCCCTCTAATTGGGAAGTTTTGCCAGCACAACGTCCCGAAAGGCGCAGGCTTGTACAGAGGCGGGTTAGTGAGCAGCGCAAAGCAGACCTCGACTCTAAGCGTGACAAGCTGAAATCCCGGCAGCCCTGTGCCAATTATTACAATTATGTCAACGGAATGCTCGCGTGCCCTCAATGTGCGCGAGTATTTGCCGCTAAGATTGGCTACATAAGCCATCTTTGGGCTCACAAACGGAGAGCCGATTAGGAGTCCTAAGTGGTCGCCATGACCGAAACCGGTCGGATAGGTCATTTTCATGCATGATATAGGCTGAAAACTACAGTGTATATATGACTAGGCGTATTTTTCTCATAATTCACAAACACCATTAACAACGAGCATAATCTGATTGGGAAACAAAGTGTTTTTTCGTGTCCAACCAAAATTAAGCTTTCAAACAATTAGCAATATTTGACAATGCCAGTTGACAGTTGACAAGTTGATCTGAAATACTTAAGCAAATAGAATACGGTAGAGAGTCGTTTATCAATTTGATTTTAATTGCTATTTGATGGTTGACAGTTATAAGATTTTCTTTATAATTTACAAGTGACTAGTCCCAGCTTTTTTACTTTATCTGCTTTTATTATTAACTAGTTAGCAACCGTGATAGATCAGTGGCTAGTTCTAGCCACCGGTAATAGTGCAGACGATGAGGGTTCAAATCCCGGGTCTGGTCTACACGAATTTGTCTTTTGTTAAAACATTTGTGTGGTTAATTTATCTTTGTTGTTAACGGTGAGGGAAAACATCGTGAGAAAACCCCTTCAGGGATATACAACATAAACGTTTGAGTTTATTATAAACTGAAAAATCTTACTTATGTGTACATCATTTTATATACTTGCCTGTCATATTTGCTCACGGCTATTATCCTAAAAGAGGATAGGTAGAGCTTCTGAACCTACACTCCCTCAATTAATTTGGAAAGAGACAGACTTGTAATTTTCATATAAGGGATTGTTGATGATATGGCTCCCAACGTATGGCCTAGAAATAAGTTTAAAAGCCCACACTCAGTTCGCTTGGTACTACACATACGGAAATGTAAAGGATACTGAGGGTCAACTCTGCACATCGAGGACGATAATTAGCATACTTATATCTTCTACCCATATTAAAATTTATTTCTTTCCCCTCGCACGATCGAAAATACATGGTGATATTCGACGAATCCAACGACACCTCCGTAGTTGTCTTTGGTTTCATTGAATAGAAAGCGCCAATGTTTATATTGTTCTATACATACATACATATACTCACGCCATTAGTTCCCATTAGGGTAGGCAGAGACTACCGATCGCCACTTTGTACGATCCTGACGAACCTCTCTAGCTTCGTTTACATCCATCAATCTTTTCATACATGCTCTTTTATTCTTCATACTTCGGACGCCACCCTTTTTGAGTACACTCTCAATTTGGTCCAAGTGTTTTCTCCGTGGTCGTCCTCTACTAACATTACCATCCACACTAGCTTTATAGATCCTTTTTACCAATTTTCAAAGAAGAAAACGATTGATTGGCTATGCTAAAAGAAAATCTGGCGTGACTAAAATATAACACCTCCCGTAAACACTTTCTTACCACCCTATCATGCGCCTTCTCTAAATCAATGAAGGAGCAATACACCTTTGGTTCTTAGCTAAGAACTTTTCGGTGATGCTCCTTAGAGAGAAGATTTGATTTATACATCCCATTCCTTTCCTAAATCCCGCTTGCACATCCCATATTTTCTCATCAGTTTTATACATATTAAAATTTCCAAATCCGGGTCAACCCTCTGATATTTTAAGCCGATATTACACGGTGTATTACACGAACATAAGTGGTAGAGTTTTCTTAAATTAATCTTGATTTTGAAAATAACAGTAATGCTTTTACTTGCATAAAAACTATTATAGGTTTGAGCAATTTATTGAAAAAATACTGAATCATTTGTTGTTTTATATATTTCATTAATAAATAAGAGTATATGTTTCATTACGGAAAGAGGTAACCAGAGCTTCAGAGCTAGAAACTCCCCCGACATATTTGGAAGCTGATAGGAGACAAGATGGTACAAATAAAGTATCGTTGGTGACGGGTCTCGAACCGCATCACCCAAAAACCACTTAAAAAACCCCCATATCCTCAGTCGCCTCTTACGACAACGTGGGTAAAACGGGGTAGTAAAATTCTAAGCCGACACTATACGCCTATTTTTTTATTTTTATCATGTAGAGATTTCTATTCTAAAACTTCTGAATTTGCCATAAAATACCGCGTACATCACCTAACCTAACATGTTAAAAGGTCAGAAGCAAAATAGTTTTGGTCCTCTGTTGTACTACATTTATTACATTTAATACATTTATTTCCTATTTATGTACATTTCCTCACAGCCAATACATGTCCCCATCAAGGGGCTCGTGCCTACCCTATATGTGGTGAGTTGGCCTTAGTCCACCATGCTGGCTAAATGCGGATTGGCAAACTATATATGTATATTTTAAATCATTTTGTTCATGAAAACCTCATGTGGGGATTATTACTAATAAATAAAGAATAAATAATAGTTAGGCATTTTCAACATTTGCATTCTATCTGAAAAGGTAGACAAGTGGCCTTCCGAATTAGTTAAAATTCGGAGGTAGGAAACGCAAACACTACTTAAACGTGTAAAAGAAATAAAGGATAGAAGAATTTCGCACTGGTAGCCAATTGACACGGTGGCTCAGTTGGCAGAGCGTCGGGGCGTATACCCGAGGTCGCGGGTTCGATTCCCGCCTATGTCGAAATTTTTCTTTCCTTTATTTATTAGTAATAATCCCCACATGAGGTTTTCATGAACAAAAAGATTTAAATTATGTGATAGTTAGGCGTTTTCAACATTTGCATTCTATCTGAAAAGGTAGACAAGTGGCCTTCCGAATTAGTTAAAATTCGGAGGTAGGAAACGCAAACACTACTTAAACGTGTAAAAGAAATAAAGGATAGAAGAATTTCGCACTGGCAGCCAATTGACACGGTGGCTCAGTTGGCAGAGCGTCGGGGCGTATACCCGAGGTCGCGGGTTCGATTCCCGCCTGTGTCGAAATTTTTCTTTCCTTTATTTATTCTTTATTTATTAGTATATATGTACATCTTAAAATTCTAAAAACAAGCCATTTACTACAAACATTTATACAGAATTCAAAATTCCTCAGCAATTTTTGGAAGTTTTAGGTAGAAACTTTGTGTAGAAACTATCTGCATCAAAACATAAGGGGTCAAAATAGGTTCATTCAAAGAAAACGATCGATTGGCTATGCTAAAAGAAAACCTGGCGTGACTATGGGAAATAAAATATATTTGCTCATATTTGTGTTTCCATTTCCATATAAAAGAAATTCTTTATAAAACTAAAGTGTGAATACAAACTTTTGAAGCGATGTCTGACTAATGAGGTTTCATTTATTATTAGAAGCTCGTAGAGCATGACCGATCGATACCTACTTTGATGCTAGCTTTTGATTGCAAATTTTTTCTCATCTATTTTGACCTGATTATGTCACCGTAGTTCCATTTATTTTTACTTTACGCTCGATACTTTTTTGTATTTAATATGAATAAATATGGTATATCATAAAACATTCTCTGGTCCTACAATAAGGCCCTGAATGAATAACTACCTACTGTTTTCTTTTTGTTTACATACATACATATACTCACGGGTACAAATCCCAAAAAAGGGTAGCCAGAGCTTTGTAATAAGCAAGCTACTTCTTCTTCTGGCACTTTTGGAAGTTGTGTGGGAATTAGATTGTAAAACAAAAGTTTTTGGTGACGGGTCTTCAAACGCATCGCCCAA
This sequence comes from Bedellia somnulentella, assembly GCA_963576735.1. NCBI lineage: Eukaryota > Metazoa > Arthropoda > Insecta > Lepidoptera > Bedelliidae > Bedellia > Bedellia somnulentella. The sequence continues at coordinate 6,594,546 of OY755187.1, read as the reverse complement.
AAATGTGGTAGTGGTAGTCTAAGCCGACACAGCACTTATTTCTCATTTCGTTCTTATACATTTACACAACATGAAAGGACTTATAAATAAACAACCTTTATTTTACAACGTTTTCTCCACTCAACTTCCAAAATTATTGAGGAAATTCTTGTTTAGAAGCTCTGGCCATCCATTTGTAGCCGTATTTATACATGTGAATAAAGAAAAATATCACAATATGACTCGCTCATGACTGTCGTTTTGGTCTAGCTCCACTCCAATCCAGTTTGCATGACAATTAGCGCACAGGTCAAATACTCGTTGTCACGCAATATGTCGAAATGAAACCATTAAATCTAACAACAGCTTCTAATTTTATAGAAATAACAGCGTATACTACTCGTAATAATATTATTTAGTTTTTGCTGCGAAGGTCTTTAGGGGTACACAACGGACGAATTTTATGAAGATATTGTGTATTTAAGTACGATGTTTTATGGAGATAGATACAGCTTTCTGAACCCTTATATGTTTAGACTTTTTATTATTTCTATTTCATGACCTTTTCCATCAATATCATCTAACATCTCCTTTTTTTTTTTCGATTTTTCAGTACATTTACTAAAACCAAACACGTTTTCTTTAATTATATAAGTTACTTTTACTGTCGAAGTAAAATGGGAGGATCGCCGCGCGAATGAGGACGTATGTTATGAGGACACATTAATATTAAATAGACAATGGGCTCAAAAAGGACAGAGGAATAAAATAAGAAAGAAATCACGTTTATTCGCCTTTTCATAAGGCACAAAAAATACAAAAGAAATACTAATAATATACCAAAAAACGAATAGGAAACAGAAAATATAGTGCGATTTCTTTTATTAAGGTGTTTATACATAAAAAATCCTAAATAATTCAATCAATCAATGATTCAAATTCAACAAAACGATAAATTTTTAAAAATGTATCACTTTCATAAAAAATGCTTCAAAGTATATGGAGTAAGTAATTTAATGCAATCATATAGTAATTATGTGTAATAGAATACGAAAACATCACTTACATGTTGCGGCTCGTCTCCTGTTAGTACGAAACACATTAACATCCTCCAATGTATAATCGAGTCTAAATCTAGTCAAACAACTTGGAATTAACACTCCGATATATTTTGTATCACGCGAAACAGCCATTACAGAACTTTAACGGTTTCCCTTAAAAATATTACAAGACTCTGCGTAAACTAGAAGAGAAATTCAAAAATAGAACATCGTGCCAAAACTACATTTTTTTTTCTCTTTCTTTCCGCATACATTCGAAAGAGATGGAACCTGCAGTAAATATTAAAACTTTTTTGTAGTATGCTCCAAAATGAGTTTCAAATCTTTAGATCCTTCGTGAAATATCGTTGCCATAAAAGAAAAATAATTGAGATACTGAAATTGGTTTTTGCGCCCGATCTTGTTCGTACTCTATCTTTTAGAATATGAATTATATAAATAATTTCTTACAATGAAGATTTCTTATACATTATATCTGATTACTTTAAAAATATTTCAAGTCTTTTGGGTAACTCTGCGTGTTAACTTTAAAAGGCCATGCCATAAGTAATCACTGGCGACATATTTCGGTCAAAGGGCTTTGTGTTTAGACTTTGTGGTATTTTAGACGAGAAAATATGGCACAGCTTCCCGAGCTCTGCCTATTCGAGCTGTAGTCAACGGTAGATCTCAATCTCGAAATTCAATGCCCTAAGCCCTGACATGCGCTAAGTATAGACTGACAAACAGAAAAAACAGTCAGCTTATGACAGACAGACATAAACTGTAAGCGTAAGTAATAGGGCGTTTTCCCCCTTGGTACAGAACCCTAAAAAATATTCCGTTTTATTTTTTAAGATTTAGATTTAGATTCAACACAAGCTAACTCTAGTTCCACTGTAAAATCTTTCTACTGTAGTTTTAGTGTCGCAAGATGTGACTAAGTGTTTTTGGGGTATTTAAGGGGTTTGTTGGGGCGATCAGACTAGAGACCCTCACTAAACTTCACTTTATTTTACAGTATTTTCCCAACTAAACTTCTGATTCAACTGAACAAAAAATTTCTGATTTCTTATTCTGACTACCCTTTTAATTGTTTTATAGCTGTGAGTAATTGTATGTATAAATACTTTAAAATAAAAGAGATTTTCTGATTGAAAACAAAAATATTTTGAATTACGTTTGAATCGTATAAAATTTGAACCTCGTTAATCTTAAGATCAACAAGTTATTGTCTTCGGACTTAAAATGTTTTCCTCTTAATTAATGTTTATGTTCAATCCTGAAAACATTTGGTTTTATCATCCTTTTTTACTACGCTGACAAGTTTATAACTCTGAAGCTCTGCCTACATACATACATATACTCACGGTTATATTTCCCTAGAAGGGGTAGCCCGAGCTAAGGAATTATAAATTCCTCAGCCACTTTTGGAAGTTGAGTGGGGAAACGATGGAAAAATAAAGGTTTTTGGTGATGGGTCTCCAACCGCATCGCCTAAAAATCAAATAAAAAGCCCCAATACCCTTAGTCGCCTCTAACGACACCCTTGGGTAGAAAGGGGTAGCGTCATTCTAAGCTGGCACTACACGGCAAAAAAAGCTCTGGCTACTCCTTTTGTAATCTATAGCCATAAATGTCGCCTCTTACGACACCCGTGGGTAGAATGGGGAGTGCCATTCTTAGCCGGCTCGAAACGGCTCTTACCAATATAAAGTTTATCTTCTTTGTACGATTATAACGTATATGAGCCAGCTGTTTTTACTATTAGTGTCACATTCTGCTAGTGAGAGCGCGGAGTAAGAAATCTCTTTCACCTTTCGTGATGATCCTTTGAGGTATAATCAGCCGAATAGAAAAGAGATAGCAGTAGTTCACAACCTTCACCTGAATATTCTGATCCAGTTTATACTGCATCTGTTTCTTATGACCTTATCACGTAAATGAATATTACAAAAAAATAATTACCAGTGTTTTTAGTCTGTCGATTATATGTAGGTCACGCTTATATCGAGCACACTTTTCTTCACTGTACCTTCTACTAGCTTCATTATATGCTGCTCACGTTTAGTATATTTTGTCTTACATTGTTGGTGAGTATGCGTACTACATACTTGGGATAATCTTATACCATATATCTTAGTATTATATTCGTATACTAGTGGATCGTCCCAGCTTCGCACGGGTAGCGTTGTTTTTTTAAATATCTGAGGTTTCTTTCTTTAGTCACTGCTCAAGCGTTGTGAAATTCAGCGCAATGTTTTCAATTTATTAAATTTATAGCACTCCCTAAACAGTGTAGTTTGGTGATTTTTAATGCGCTTTAATGAACGGTTCAGTATTTCCGTTTAATAGCAAATTTTGGAATAAAACGCTATGAAGTATTTATAACAATCTAAAAAATAAATCATTACGTGTTGTAGGATGTAACTACTGGCGCCATCTAGTATGTTATATGTAAATTAGTAACGATTCGGTTTTGGTCACGGGCGCGATGGCTTATTTTATGTATAATTTCGGTGTTTCTCTACCGATTTCTATGATTCTTTTTTTATTGAATAGGTAATAATGTTACCTTTTTTAAATTAGGGATCAGTGAGAGGTTTACAAACGTAAGAGTAAACAAATATAATCAGAATGTTCCGAACTGCTAAGCTATCAGGAATTACACGTGTTATTGTGAGTCAACCGTAAAAGATAGACATAAACTGTTGCAGATTTTTTTTATAGATAATTTTATGAAGAATATTTCCGTCATACATGATTTCTATGTAAGTTTAACCATTAAGGCTGCACACGCGACGGAAGCTAAAAAAATGTAGTAACTTCTCCCGTTTTCCCAAAATTTCCCAAAATTCCCCTTTACTACTCGGCTGGAAAGTATACAAAAACCTGCCCAGGAGTATGGAGAATAATTGTACCAAGTTTCGTCAAAATCCGTCGAGTAGTTTTTGTTTCCATAAGGAACATACAAACCGACAGACAGACAGACAGACAGACAGACAGACAGACAGACAGACAGACAGACAGACAGACAAAAATTTTACTGATTGCATTTTTGGCATCAGTATCGATCCCTAATCACCACCTGATAGTTATTTTGAAAATATATTTCATGTACAGAATTGACCTCTCTACAGATTTATTATAAGTATAGATGTATTCTCAAGATCTAACTCTATGAACATACTCCCCGTTTTGCTTCAATCTTCTAATAATTAAAAACTATGTTTTACTTCATCTTTTTAAGAAATTGAGAAAATGATACTAAGTGTGTTTAAAGTTATCCGTTAAGGCCGTGGTTTAATAATAGCTCATCGTGTGATCGAATTTAAAAAATATATTTGTACGCAGAATATCTACATGTATCTACGGTTTGAGGATAAGATACAATTCTATATATACATAATCGTCTTTGGATTATTTTTCTTACAAATGAAATAAATGATATATTGCAACCGTGATAGCCCAGTGGGTAGAACACTCGGTTATCGTGCAAACGACTAGTGTTCAAATCCTGGGTCGGGCCTACACCAGTTTGTCTTTTCTAAAGACATATGTGTGGTTAATTTATCATGGTTGTTAACGGTGAGGGAAAACATCGTGAGGAAACCCACATGGCTGAGTTGTACTTAGTCATGTGAAAGAGTATTCGTACAAAACAGCGATAGGCCTGCCCCCTATGTGTTTCGGTGTTCTACCCATTGAGCTTTCACGGTTGCTTTCCAAATAGTACCTTTAACTACTTGTGCTTACGATTCCTGCGGAAAGAGATGGATAAGTGTTATCCTACGCCGACACTACACAGCTAATTTAATCCCATCCCAGTTCGTACAAACTGTAATCTTAATATTACATACATACATATGCTCACGGCTATAAATCTCTAGAAGGGGTAGCCAGAACTAAGAAATTAGTAATTCCTCAACCATTTTTGGAAAGTTATGTGGGGAAAGATGTTTGAATAAAGGTTGTTGGTGATGGGTCTCCAATCGCATCGCCCAAAATCCCTAAAAAGCCCCCAATACCGTTAGTCGCCTTTTACGTACACCCACCGGAAGAAATGGGGTAGTGCTATTCTAAGCCGAAACTACAGTAATACAATCGTAATAGTCTGTAACAATATTCAGATAAATAAAGTAAGTACGAACTAAAGCGACAAAGTAACCCCTGACCTGACACTGTTCAATTGGAGATTGATGAAGCGGATTTCATTGGCAGACGATTCAGCAATTTCAAATAGGTTTTCTGAATTCAATGTTGTTACCGCTGTGTAGTGTCGACTCAGAACAGCACTACCCCATTTCTTTCCATGGGTGATCGTAAGAGGCGACTAAGAGAATCGGGGCTTCTAAGTGAGTTTGAGCGATGCGGTTGGAGACACATCACCAAAAATATTTATTTTACAAGTTTTTTTAACTTAACTTCTAAAAGTATTTTTGTAAGTTTGTGTTAGATGTGCAATAAATAGTTATTCTATACTATTTTAAAAAGTACCTGAAAAATTTTCTGATTCTAAAGCTCTGGCTACACCTTAAAGGGATTTATATCCGTAAGTTTATAAGTTATATAAGTTTATAAGTTTGCCGTGTAGTGCCGGCTTAGAATGTTGCTACCCCTTTCTACTCACGGGTGTTGTAAGAGGCGACTAAGGGTATTGGGGCTTTTTTTTGGATATTTGGGTGATGCGGTTGGAGACCCATCACCAAAAACCTTTAATTTTACCATCTTTTCCCCACTCAACTTCCAAACTGGGGAATTTATGATTCCTTACTTCTGGCTACCCCTTCAAGGGAAATATAGCCGTGAGTATATGTATGTATGTATGTGTAGGTTTATGTACGTGTATGTATGAAATATTGTATCATAATGTTGCTTGAGCCGAGGTCTTTAGTCAGTATTATTCTAAATTCATGCATCCTATTATTTCGAAGAAGCACTGCAATCAAACGTCCAAAACTAATAGTATTAATTTCCTGAGCAATATCTTTTAATTAAAGAGTTTACTCAATTTAAGTTGTTATTCTAAAGGAAACGAGAATTTTCAACTTGTTTAATTTTACTCCTCATTTCGACGTCCATAAATTCTTCATTCGCACTTGAATTAATTTAAATTTCTCTTAAGTTAAAAGACAGTGCTCGGGGACTGTCACTTACTGTCGGATTGCGTCCAGGGGGAACTTCTAAACATTAACTGATATAATTAATTTGTAGGACTGTATCGTTTGCTGTAAAGTGACAGTTTAGAATATCACTACCCCTTTCTACCTACGGGTGTCGTAAGAGTGTTTTAAGTGGTTTTTGGTCGATACAGTTGTTGATCCATTACCAACGATACTTTATTTCTACCATCTTATCCCTATCAACTTCCAAATGTGGCTGAGGAGTTTCTAGCTCTGAATCTCTGGCTACCCCTTTTGGGGATTTATGGTCGTGAGTATATGACTTTTCCCTACTCATTTTCAAAAGTGGCAGAGGAAGTTATATTTTTAAGGTATAGCATTCATGGGTTTTGTATAAATAAGCGTAGATAAAGAATATCAAGGGTTGTAAATAGTATTTGTGGTCTTAATTAATTCTGTATTAAATTGCTGGTATGAGTTATCCAATTTATAGATAGACAGTTATAGAATATGTGCTTTATATCAACATTTTATTGATATTTTTTGAACCAAGTGTATGTTGATAGTATATATTAAGTTTAATAATTTGTATGTTTTATCTTGTTTACTTTTGTTTTCTAGCTTTGAGAATTGAATAATGTGTTGTTTTTTTTCTCTATTAATGTTATTTTTCCATGTTCTGTACAGCGAATGAATGTCTCTCTTTCTTTCTTTCTCTTTCTATAAGCGAGACACTTTCTATTTATTTTTCTTTTTCTATATTTATAAATTTGGACAGCTGCGCTGGAGGTGGACATTGATGTTAATATTTCAAGAGTTTTTCTTTCAAACGGTTGTCTTCGTGCAAATATAATTTAAAAAAACCTTAATGTAATTTCCAGAAACACAGCAAAATTATGTTTTGTGAATATTATCGACGCTATAAATTAAAAGGAAGTCTTAAAATGTGGCTAAGAAATTGTTATGCATATTGTGTTGTGACCGTCTGTATTCTGTTACTGTATAATTAAAATAAAGAAATAATGGTACGGCAGAAAATAATGTACAACAATGTAGATAAATGTACATGACGCTCGAAAAGTTTGCCTGGATCGTACAATGTGGTGATCAATAGTCTCTACCTATCTCAATAGGTACCAAGAGCGTGAGTATATAAGTATGTATTTAAACATAATGCTGTATTCATCTTACTTCCATTATTCGATTCTAGAATTTGTCATAGCTATTATAGCAAAGGTACGCTAGTGTGCGCTTATTATTATATTCAGTAGCTTTGCCAGAAACCCCCAGTTATTTTTTTCATCCTAGGTGAGCTCAGCTTGGATATAGCGTGCTTTACATGTGTGCGTACACTGCACCTACAAAACAAAATGATTTCTATCTTATCGGCATGACAACGAGACGTTTCCTTAAAATGCCGAAGTCATAGATGTACTAATAAAAAACCGTAGATAAGTTATGCGCCATCAAGTGGCACTTAAAAACAGGGTGAATGGCTCATCTGACTTTAGCCGCACACTAGCAATCGTTCACCTGTTTTGACGTGTTTGTTTATCAAAATATTCGAGAATGCCGTCGTGTGTGATGAGATTTTGCACAAACTATAGTAGAAAAACTACTAAAATTATGGGATTACTTATCATTTGTAAGTACTATAAGTTTACAACGTTTTGACGTGACAACGTCTTAAATTAGGTTGCGGCTGGGAGTCACTTATGAAAAAGTGTAACGCCCGGTAACGTTACGATGAGTCACCGAACGAGAGAGAGGCCCGCCGAATGCCTTGCCTCTCTCTCACACTCAACTATTGAAAAAGAGCTATGAGAAAAAGACGTTGTCACGTAAAATCTTCGCCCGTAAAACCGACTTTACAGGCAACCATTTTTTAATTATAATTTATAAAAAAATAGGTGTATCGTGTGTATAGATCTTAATTATTTTTTGTCAAACGGTTGTCTTAGTGTCATATTTCACGTCGGTACAGAGAAAATATGTTTATCTCTTTTTAGCGCTTGCTATTGCGATGTGCTATCTCGCCTACATTTCAAATGTATTTCTGTGTGTTTGGACATATTTCTAGTGGTGTGCGAACATCTGCCGCAATCCGTGCCACTTGTAAGTGCGGTTTCCTTGTAAATAACCAATCTAACGTTTTTTAGTACATCTATGGCCGAAGTAATAAAACTGAAATAGTTTAGAGTAATTACTCCAAGATCGACGCGAACGTCCAATATTGTCAATGGTGATAAATTAGCAAACTCAAGTCGTTTTAGACGTCACAACGATTTGTCTTCGCCAAGTTATAGTAGGCTGAACCTTCTAAGTCTAATGTTTCTGCACCAGCATAGATTGATCTCTGTTTCGTATCTTGATATGAGTTGTGAAAGGTCATCTTAAATGGTTTGTAAGTTTAAAATAATAGTATCGGATGGACGAGGTTATCGTACTATAAATATTAAATTGTGTCTGTTAAGGAGTTTTATTGTTGAAAGTTTTTATGAAGTTATTGTTTCTTAATAGCGATAGTAGCTCAATTTATTGAAAACTTTGCCTCTAGTGCCATATTTGTTAGTGGAAATTCAAAATGAAGTATACTTTTTAACTCCTATCATCGGAGGTCCAAAAATGTTTCACATACCGTTTCAATCATAATGATCAGTCTTCATAAAAAAATCAAACATACATATTGAAAAATAAAATCATCGAAATTCATATCACTCGTTCTACACTTTGTATTTAATAATATTTGATTTAATATATTTGTTTACACTAATGGCCGACAATATAATCAATTCAATGAATAATTATAATATTTATAAATGTTTTTTAGTCTAATATTTAAAAAATATGTGTTTTTATCTATATTTGGTTGCTTGTTTGTATGCTTGCTTGCTTGGTTGCATGTAAAGGGGGGGCAGGGATTGTGCCCCCTGCTTGGGTGGGTCGCACGCAAAGAAAAGTTAAGTCACATTCATGCCTATTTACATGCTTGCTCGTATATCGTAGTATCAATATTATTAATAAAAATAATATGACCATTGAATGTTATGAAGAAAAAAGATCTTGAGAAAAATTATAGTTTTAAAAAGATTCTTGGTTGTAACAGTATTAATACAAAAATTATGATCACTAACTGTTACGAATTCCGTTGGTAGTATAAAAATGTATGAATAAATAAAGTATGAAAAATAAAATAATGAAGAGTGATTATTATGAACACAAATCGTTAGTAAGACGACAAATATTATTTAGAATTTTATGTGAGGCAATATGGACCCAAAATATTTACATATATAACTATTTCTGACATCAATCATATTGGAAGAGCCTTATAACACTACGTTTAGGATAATAGGAAATTTTTAGTGAGGGCGATTATATTGCATAATTTTTAAATCTTTTTGTTCATGAAAACCTCATGTGGGGATTATTACTAATAAATAAAGAATAAATAAAGGTAAGAAAAAAAAATTCTTTCCTTTATTAATTCTTTATTTATTAGCGATGTTATTGCAATTTAATTCTAACATCTTTTCCCCTCCGACCTTCAAAATGTGGTTCAGGAAAGTTATGGCCCTTTTGTGATAGTAGCTCTGAGCACAGGTAGGTGGTACCCTGATTTGATTACTTATCCTTTGTGACATAAAAATAAATAAAAAAGATTATCGTTGACCGCGTCGCAGAAAAATGCAAGATTGCACAGTCATGTCATCATCACTTGCAAAAAATATTGGAAAAAGCTAATTTCCATAAATAGCCCTTCTGGTAGCCAGAGCTTCAGAGCTAGAAAGCCCTCAGCCACATTTGGAAGTTGATATGGGAGAAGGCGGTAGAAATCAAGTATGAGTATGAGTGATGGGTCTCCAACTGAATCGCTCAAAAACCCCTCAAAAAAGCCCCATACCCCTTAGTCGCCTCTTACGACACCCGTGATACTTACTTACGATACACGAATACTTAAAAAACTGAACTCAACTACAATCAACTCACGACACAACTGAAGTCGCAAAATCTCCGCAATTAGTTGGCCGGTTTCCCGGAACTGTTTTCGAATTAGCTCTGTCTTCTTTCTTGCCTTATATTCTAGTATTAAAGGTAACGCACATGATGCCAATTAGGCGTAGCTTTTTTGTGGGTACGTTCTTTTTCTACCCCAGTTTAGCTTTGCACGAGTTGTGTTATACTGTCACTGCTCACCTTCTATGATATTTAGCGTGATATTTTATATCCTGTTTACTTATGAAGGTTTAAGCATTTTTTTATAGGGAGTAGAAAAAATCACAAATAAACAGAATTAAATAACAAAAGTACAATTGGCGGTCCTATCACAAAAGCTATCGCTTTTACACAACCTTTGAATGGTGAGGTCAATAAATTATATTTATGTGAGGTAGATGTCCAACGACGTGGTGAAACAAATAAATATGTTTATATCTACGCTATCTACACAAACAATTTTCTAGTTAATTTATTATTATTTATTTAAGTTAACGGACAAACAAATAAACAAAAATATATTTTAGTGATAAAAACGAGTATACATTTATTTATTAGGTAAGTTTTGTCCTTAAGATGAAACTTTGTAATACAAAATTCAAAATGTGTTACCTTCGACAGAACTTCCCGAAGAAATATTGAAGATTAACGAAAGACCTTTTCACCTTTCTAACTTATTCCTTTTCAGCTTTAAGATTAATTTCCAAAGGAGTTTATAATATACCTTTTGAATGGTATTTAAATTGATAAATCTTGCGCAATAAATTATTCGTTTAAACAGTGATTGCTCAGTCATATATTACAGTAGAAATAAAAATACCGATGGCTAAGTTGTAATTAGTCATGTGACAGTGTATTCATACAAAAGCGACAGTAGGCCTGTCCCCTATTACGTTAGTACACTGTCCAAGCAAAACGTGGATACTCTGAACACTAGTGACAATGCCACGAAATGTTCATGATTATTAGTACCTCTGCCAACCCCTGTTGAATGTTTGAGTTTGAGCTTGAGAAATAAAAATAATAGATAATTAATTGTAAGTTAATAGTTGAATATACGATAGAGTAGTGACCATAAAAACTGACATTATACACAATATTTTTTTTGAGATTCCAAAATGGTAATCAGTAATAAATCTAAAGACGAAAATATTTTATAATTAACAGTGTTACTTACTGATTTTTATTAAGAAAGGATAAAGAAAATGATTTAATATTAAAAGTCTGATGCTGAAGGATGGATTGACTACATAATTAATTTACCAAAAAAAGAGCAACGCTTAACAAAATCTTTCTTTATTAAGCCAAAGATAACTTTGTTTTTTAAGAATTCGCTTGACGTCTTTTATAATTTACTGCCCCATTATTTATTTGGATATTTTACTTTTAAATTATATTAAAAATATGTTGGCTACGAATTTGATTTACGGGCGGTATTTACTTCGGCATAAAACATTTTACTATCAGATATCTACATTAAAAAAAATGTCATCATCATCATCATTCAGCTAATAGATGTCCACTACTGGACAAAGGCTTCCCCTAAAGATTTCTACAACGACCGGTCCTGCGCTGCCTGATTTTATGTCCAATAGTGTTGCGTGATGATGAAAGCGTTGTAATAACATAAAAAAAGTGGTCGGACTATTTAGTTATTATGGTCATTATAGTTCAAATACATCCTCATGTCACATTGGTGTAAATAAAGACTATCGATTGCCACATTGTACGATCCTGGCAAACCTTCACAAAGTACCCGCTTCCTACATAGGACCATAGCTTCATCTATCTTTTAAGAAAAGCTATTCTGCTCCGGATCGTAAAACTAATCCTTCGAACCCTAGCAGTAATAAGATTGTGAATAATTATTTGCGCAACGCATGCTTGTCACAAGTTATGTTTGAGTTGACATATTATCAAAATGATGCAATTATGCTAATTGAGTATTGGTCCATTTTTATCCTCATCTCCATCTACTATTGTTTCCTTATAAGTTGTATTTTTTAAAACATTAGTGTTATATCGAAACTGCCAGATAGCAAAAGTATATCAAACTAATTTAATGTTTTTTGACAAGAATTCCTCATGTGGGGATAATTACTCATAAATAAAAGATGTTATTAAACGGGGCGTATACCCGAAGGTCGCGGGTTCGAACCCCGCCAGTGTCGAAATTTTTCTTTCCTTTAATAACATCTTTTATTTATGAGTATATCAAACTACAAGGAAAACGTGAAAACAAATTAAACATATCCCATTGTTGTCTCCTTGTTCCAATTTTATGTAATCGTGAGTACTTCTGGGATCACCCTATTGTTTTTATTCTTCATTTACTCGGAAAGTATCCTCTTGTGATGGAAACATTTGTTCCTGTTAGTCTGTCTCTCGGATCTTTTCATTTTAGAAAATTTTAAAGCTTTTAATCTAAACAAAGATCTTATAACTTAATTAGCAACACAACATTCAGAACTTAAGAAAAACTTTTCCCATTATGTCAGATGCATACATGTATATACATTTTTCATTATGCTCGAAGTGCAGACTTAGATAGCATTGTATAGAAGAATACTGAATTTAAATGATGAGATTATATGTATCCTCTACATAAAGATATCAGATGTTAGAAATGTATATTTTTTATGTGTATTTACTACATGTTATATTGTTGTACATAGTCTAGTGGCAGTGTTGCTGTATAAGGTGTAGGTATAAATCTTATGTTTAAACGATTTGGACGATGTCCTTCTCAAAAAAGCTGGCTTCCAAAGCATGAAGAAAATATTCTCTGCCTACCCCAATGAGAACTAATGGCGTAAGTATATATAGATAGGCAGATATGTATATGATAGTTATACTTACTACATATAGGTACAAAATATGAAACATGGTTACTATGAAATTAATAAGATAAATAAATGCTACAGCATTACAACACTGAGATAGTATTTTTTAGCATATTCTGATATACCTGTTTCAAAATTTTACGAAAGTTAATATGAATTTCGTAACGCCTCCCATTCGTACCAGACAATGTTCAACTCACCTAAAGATTCATTTCGAAAGCCAAATACGCAATCTTCCTTATCTTTACTCGACGTAAAGTTTAAATTATTATTTCATCCTCGTGACGTCCGCTACAGCAAGTGTTAACTACATCCAAGAACTTATAACTTTAAGTTATGTCTTGCTTAACGGCCGTCGTATAAAGTTACGCCGCGTAAAATAATGAGTGAGCTCACTTTAGTTATGGTTCGGAGAGTTTGTAAATGTTGTAGTTTCTGTAAATTTTTCAATTTTGTGGGCTATTTAGGGTGCGATGTTTTTGATGGTTGGAAAGACTTCATCTCTAATTTTATTTGAACATATTTTCTTATCTGTGCTTCAGGGAGCACGTTAAGCCGTCGGTCCCAGCTACTATTACGGTAGTATTCGTTATTCTGCCAACCCGCAATTGGCCAGCGTGGTGGACCAAGGCCAAATCACCCTACATAAGGTAGGCTTTAGCCCCTTGGTGGGGATATATATGGGCTGTGGGGAATATTTTCTGCTCTCGACTTCTAATGGAATGTGATGCAAAAACATTTTAAGATTATATTCGTGATTAATATTTGTAGGTTGGTATTGGTCAGGTCCGTTTTAATGAAAAAATATTTTTTATTGTTATTAATATTATTAAACAATTAAGAATATTTCTTTGCGATTCAGTGTAATTTAGTACAAATATATTCCAAAACATATGAGTCTCCTGCTTACCAATTTAAACATTAACATAGATTAATGATGAATGTGAAACTAAATGTATGATTAATTAATTGGGTCAATCTATTGTTGGAAACATATTGATATGTCATGTAGTGAGGATTTAAATTCATAAATATGTAATGACATGGCATTAAAAAAAGGTTAAGTTTAAATCGGTCTAGCATAGTTCTACATATATATATATATATATATATATATGACCCCTTAATTTTTGTAATTTTCATCCAAAGTGAATACTGTTAGCAGTTTTCTGTTAAGATTTCAAACGTCTAAATCATCTAGCAAAAATGGGAAAGAATATAATTTATATATAATACTTTTTCATTTTAATATTCAATATTTGTTGTAACAACGGAAACAGAAATATATATACAAAGTGTTAGTAACAATTTCCAATATTTAAGTTACTACAGCACGCCATCAAGTAAAAAAATCAACAGAATCCTTATATATTAAACGAGAGAGGGTAGATTTTGTGAACCAGGCTGTGTCGCGATGCTAAGAGCTAGAAAATTGGTTCAGGTATCAAATTGAAGGTCCATCTCCATCTGAAGTCTTACCGAAAACTCATACATTTTCCATAACTGGATTAGTTCAATTGTTAGCGATTTATAAATTGTCAAAATTGGCCCACAGACTTTGCTGGAGTAAAAGCGTGCGCAAACGTGTCAGTCACAGCTTTTAGTATTATATTACAACGCCCACGGGAATATAAATATAAAAAAACAGAAGTTAAGATAGTGTTTTAGTATTTTAGATGTAAACCGGATGCAAAAAATGTAGTCCACGCGGACGTAGTCGCGGGCAAAAATCAAGTTTTAAATTTAGTACGCTAGCCCAAACAACATTAACCTCATCTAAATACGTATCAAATTTTATTCACGCTTGCAACATAATAAAAGATTGACGTCAAAAGATCCATAAACACTAAAATTAAGTCCCAAATAAAAAAACACACGTATTTTCTACCTGTGATTATCGACAAAATTAAGTGTGGGCTCCGATGTCAACTCCATTGATTGTTTTGTTAAACATGCGCTCAATGTTTGCTCTGCAAAAGCCGTAATGGACATCGTGTGGACTATTCACAAACAACCCATTCAATCACATCGCTTGCACTTTCTCATTAATGCGATTGTAATAATTAAATGCTTGTGGTTTTCACTTAAAATTTATGTCAAAACATTATATTAATTACTAGTTTTCATGCATATTGAAGTAAGTATACTTATGATAATGAGATAATTATACTCACTGCGTTATATGTTATTGTAAGAGGACGTTTGTATAGTCCTGACGTTCTGACATACCTTCCTTCCTTCTGTCACAAGCATCAACATTTTCATGCTTATTGTTTTGTTGGTTCATTTCTTACTCTTTGGTATTTTTTTTTTTGCCTACTGATACTGTAGGCTGTAACTCCCAACATTGTGGCTGAGGATTTTTTTATTCTAAAGCTCTAGCTACTCCTTCCAGGGGTTTATAACCGTTAGAATATTTGATATTCTTAGGCGACGCTAAACAGCGGGTAAATTTTTCTACGTAGTCTGCCAACATTGTACGTGGCCATATTTTAGCAACTCGTTCGTAATATTTTTTTCCAAAACGATCATATTGACAAATGACCTATGAACTAATCGCTAAACAAAATAGTATTATTGGTTGAGAACGACCATGCAACACGTTTGAAGACCAGATTCAAAACGTTTTTGCGAAGGCGGGACTCTGAATTAAAAAGAAAAAATTGCATGTATGAGTAGAAGAAATAGATTTGACCGGCCGTGCAAAGTGGGGATCGATAGTCTTTGCCTACCCTAATGGGAATAAAGAGCTTGTATAATTAAGTAAGCAATGTGATTATACAGGGAACATAAGTATCATGTCTTTTTGCCGTGTAGGGCCGGCTTAGAATGTCACTACCCCTGTCTACCCACGGGTGTCGTAAAAGGCGACTAAGGGTATGGGGCTTTTTTAATGATTTTTGGGTTATGCGTTTGGATACCCATCACCAACGATACTTTATTGCTACTATCTTGTCCCCTATCAACTTCCAAATGTGGCTATGGAGTTTCTAGCTCTAAAGCTCTGGCTACCCCTTTTTTGGGATTTATGGCCGTGAGTATATGTATGCGTGTGTGTATGTTCTATCTTTTTTTCTTACCGCTTTGTAGTCTGTTGAAGAGGCGGCACAAAGTACGTGCCGTATTTTTATGTGCTAATCATACGTTTTACTGCAGAAAATAAACAATATGTCGGAAACGGTTTGAAAGCTTCTTTGAAAAGCTTTAATGGAGAGAAAGGGACAAAGATAAACTTGGGCTGGAACCGTAATAAAATGACAATAAAAATGAAGGGAACTCCTTATATTTAAATGACGGTCACAAAATGGAACAAAAGAGTTCTAAATATGTGGGACGTATTATACAAATTATCAAAGGTCCTTTTATCATATCAAACACGTTATGATGTAAAAATATAGGTAAAACGAAAGATAAATTTATTAAAGAGGTGAAACTCTGAAAAAGGGTGATTTTAATTCTGTTCTTATTATTTATAGGCTCTTTTGATGATATTGATATGACTTGATAAATAATATGGTAATGATTACTTTGTGTTCTTAAAATTCGCTGTTTCACATTTTAACAATAAGTTGAAAATAACGATGAACACAATACATAATGCTATATTTTTTATAATGTTTGATTTTAGTTTAACTATTTTATTCAGCTTTTGAAATATTAATTGGATTTATGGAGAAAAATAAATATGTAGGTACTTATATTTTATACAGCTATTAATCATGATATAAGATTTACATTGACGTTGCCAAAACTTGTTCAAAACATTGCTTTTGTAAGATATAGCCGCTTAGTACTACGCTATTTACTGAAAACATGTTTAATGTGATGTACCATAAAGAAGTTTTTCGGATAAAATGTAAGCGAATAGTGAAGATACTTTAATATTTATTTAACATACATACATACATACATATACTCACGGCTTTAAATCCCAAGAAGCCAGAGCTAAGTAATTTGAAATTCCTCAGCCACTTTTGGAAATTTAAGTAGGGAAAAGATAGTAAAAATAAAGGTTGTTGGTGATGGGTCTCCAACCGCATCGCCCAAAAATCCCTTAAAAGCCCCAATACCGTTAGTCGCCTCTTACGTACACCCACCGGAAGAAATGGGGTAGTGCTATTCTAAGCCGACACTACACAGCAATATATTTATTTAAATCGTATTAAAAACATACTCAACAAGATGGATCGCGGTGATATAATAATAAGACTTTGTATATTGGCTAGGAAATAGAGGTTTCTTAGGATTGTGATAAATTAAGATCGATGGTCCCTGGCTTCCCTATGATTGCCTATTTCCTAGTGTGAGGAATTATTATATTTTGCATTTAGCTATCTATATATTTATTTATGTTGCAAATGTTTCATCAATGACTAATTTTTTGGTCATTAACCTTTTGTGTCCCAGTGCTGGGCAAAGGTCTCTCCCTGAATTTTTCACTTATCCTTGACTTGGGCCTGCTGTCTCCAGTCTTTGCTAAAGGTGGCCAGCTCGTCCCATCATATCCTTATTGGTCTGCCTCTGCGCTGCCATGACTCTTAGATATACCAATATTCTAAAGTGTGCAAGTAGATCCACTTTTGGAATCTGCACAATGGTACACAAATAGTGATCATTATAATAGATTTGTAATGTTTAGAATGTTATTCTCTGCATATCGCAATAGGAACTAATGGCGTCACGATATGTATTTATTTATATTAGACTGGGGCACGACTTTGTATTTGTCACCTAGTGCCAAAATATTCTTGATAATTAAAAGAATAACTATACATACATACATATACTCACGGCTATAAATTCCTAGAAAGGGGAAGCCAGAGCTCAGGAATTAGAAATTCCTAAGCCACTTTTGGAAGTTGCGTGGGGAATAGATAGTGAAATAAAGGTTCTTGGTGATGGGTCTCCAACCGCATCGCCCAAAAATCCCTTAAAAACCCCAATACCGTAAGTCGCCTTTTACGTACACCCACCGGAAGAAATTGGGTAGTGCTATTCTAAGCCGACACTACACAGCACAGCAACTATAAAAAGTGTTAATTGGTTGATTAGACTATCAGAAAAGTTTGAAAAGTATTTTTCTGTCGCTCCTTAAGCACAACACTGCGGAGACATAATGTGTAAACAATTCATGTGCATCACGCCTACGATTTAAAATAAACCAAACTATTACTCCCATACTTGAATTTCAATTTAATCTATCTTTAAAATTATTAAATAAACAATTTACCGCACACATTTCTTTAGAAAAGACAAATTGGTGTAGGCTTGACTTGGCATTTGAACTCTTATCGTCTGTATTCTACTCACTGAGCTTTAGGTAGGTAAATATGAAAGTAAAAAAGAAAGAAACAAATAGTAGGCAAAAATTAAATGCATTAAAAAATATAATAAAGAAAAATAAAACAGATCAACTATTTAATCTTGCTGCTATTTTATCAGCAAACCAGCACTGTCTCTACTATCCTTCTTAGCTTTGCTATATTGAATTATAGCAGAGCTAAGAAGGAGCAAGCAAGTTGCTAATATTAACTGAACATTCTAATTAGAGAATCAAGCGAATGTTTTGATACTGACAGTTGTACAGTTCTCGAATCGGGTGTTGTTAGTGAAGCTCGAGCCGTATTATCCTTAGTTGAAACAGAGCAAGTCTGGTTCTAGCAAGAACAGAAACGTTTTTGTTATTTAAGTTTCCGTGGAAATGCGGCTTGAAAATTTAATAACGTATCCATGTTACAATTAAACTTTAATTGCACAGTTTTGAGTTGGTTTTACGTTTGTTTGATGAGTATTTGAAGAAGGAATGGTACAATTGTGATTTTCATTGTGAATACAATATTTAAAGTAACGGTATATCATTATCTAAATTTTTCTTAGTTATACATCTACCTATAATTACCCATTGAATAAAATAGATTGCTTTAAGCGATAACTATGAAAAGACTGATATTAATATTATGATTATATTTAAAATCCCCACACTTTACGCTTTATATTGCCGAAGGAGTGGAAGAGACATTAATACTATATAACACGATGTGTCATAGTATAGTCCCCTGGTGTTCTGTCGACTTAAATTGTTCTCTTGCTTAGATAAGGAGAAGGCCTGTTGCCGCTTTGGTCGATTACACTGTCACATGTGTATCAAATATCTAACTGTAATAGCTGTCACTTTTCATACTATATTTTCCCTCATCGTTTAACACCTTCATAAATAATCCAATCACGTGACCTTAGAAAAGACATATTAGTGTGTCGGATACTGGCCAGTACACCCCTGCTGTGTACCAACTTATAGTTTGTGTTTATACTTAACACGAAAATAATTAACATACCGCGATGTAGGAATATGAGTGAGACGCTGCTATATGCGAGAGAGTCCGCATTAGTGTGCGCTCTAACATGACTCCGACCAGTGTAACCCCAACTTAGAATTTCTATGCCATCCTGCATTGATGGCGTTTCTAGCATTGCTTTTCTATTGAGCTTTCAGTTTCATTTAAATCAGTAACGCAATCTTCGTTTTACCATATATAAATATAATAAACATAACGATAACGTATTTTACATAATACTTCTGATAATATTCGATTCAACGACTAAAATCTAAATTAATCATAAAGCTTTATTTTACTGTTCTATGAAGTTGAAATACACTATTCTAATATTTTTCACCTTTGCTACTAGGTATGTTTTACGTCGAGCATAATATAATGTTGGTTCTACTACCATATAGGCCAATTACAGCCAGGACGTAAAGCCTATTAAGCACACGAAACAAGTCGCGCCCTACACATGCAAAGCTGTTAAGACCGAATAATGTATATTTATGGCTTTTGTATGGAAGTGGGTTGTCAAGGTCATATTAATGTGCTGGATGTGGATTGCTGGTAAAATATGAGCTCTCTGCTTTTTTGTGTTTCGCATTTAAGTGGGTGGGAATATATTGAGCACTTCTATTTTTGACATGTCTTGTATATTTCGTATAGCCGTATGTTGCAGTAATAAAATTAAACCGTTAGTAAAAACTGTGACCGTAAACCGTAAGTAGTGAAGACTACGTTTAGTTAATAACTAATAGGTAATATGTAAACCGTGATGACTATCATGCAGACAGGCTTAGGGTAAAATTCCGGGCCAATCCTACTTATCTATTGTCATACGTATGGTAAATTTATCATGGTGGGTAACCGTGAGGGAAACCATCGTGGAGAATCCCACATGGCTAAGTTGGCTGTCCTATATCACGTGAGCACACTGTCAAAGCAAAACGTTAATACTCTGAATACCAGGTGACAATGTCACGTGATGTTCTAAAGTATTAGTACCTCTGCTACCCCTATGTATGAGTATTATTGAGTATAAAATATTTGATTAAGTTAGTTATGGGATTCTAACTAAATTTCTATCCCATAATACAAGATATATTTATTTGGAGCTTACTTTATACATACATACATACACATACTCACGGCTATAAATCCCTAGAAAGAGTAGCCAGAGCTAACGAATTAGAAATTCTTCAGACACTTTTGGAAGTTGCGTGGGGAAAAGATGTTAAAATAAAGGTTGTTGGTGATGGGTCTCCAACCGCAACGTCCAAAAATCCCTTAAAAAACCCCAATACCGTTAGTCGCCTCTTACGTACACCCACTGGTAGAAAAGGGGTAGTGCTATTCTAAGCTGACACTACACAGCAAGGCTTACTTGATATGTGTAAAATATGTCCGCGTGTATTTATTTATTAATTATCAATAGTCGCTGCAAACCCGAATGGAAACTAAGCATATCTCTGTTCTCTTGCTCACATTTGTTACTACAAAACCCGTCAGGGGCGCGTCCAACTCGCACTTGCACAATTATTTATAGATTCTGTTGTAATTTACATTAAAAGAAATGAAGTCGTGTTAAAGACTAATCTAAAGTACTATAAAGTTAATTGTGAAATGTGTATTTGAACTTTATTATTTGGTTTGGTATTGAAAGCGCTTGTTGTCTTATGATAAATCCATATGAAATTTTCAAGTACGTTTTCTTTATCATAAATGAAAGTGCTTTGATTGCAAATTATCATTGAAGTGTGCTGAATAATAGAGCATGTATGGAAGTATATTTATAAAAAGATTTATATTTATTACTTAATGAACAGATTAAAGTTTATTATTGTTGCTTATAAAATCTAGTAGAGATTTTAATTAAATAGACTAATCATTTCTATTCCTTTACTTATCTTCACTGTGTTAACCTTTGAAATCAGAGCCACTGAAACCCTTTAATTCCCTCGTTAGCCTTTGCTCAATTTGCTTCAGTCTACTGCTTATAATTGCCAGCTTTGCAACATAGCAGTATGCACAACGAATAATTATTTAAAATGTGAATAAAGTTATAAATATATACGAAGAGCATACCAAAAGAAACTAGATACTCAAAAATTATAAAATTTATTCTTTATTACAAGTATTTTCAAAGTATTCACCCTGAGCACGTATACACTTTTCCATACGTCTGAACCAATTGGAAAATACCTGTGACCACTCTTCTTTAGATACCTCTGAAATCTCGAAATTATAGGCAACCAGCGCATCTTCTTTGCTTTCAAACCTCTTCCCCTTTAATTTTTCTTTGATTTTTGGAAACAAGTAAAAATCCAAGACGCTAGGCCAGGGGAATATGGCGGGTGAGGGAGAATTGACACATTTTTCTATCCGTTTTGCAGACAAACGAGGCGTTCATTTGTTTCTGTGTGCTTCGTGCACGGCGACATTTCGTTGGAGTTGGCTCGTCTTCAAAGCACCATACAGTCGACTGTCGCTTTGATTTGGGATCATAGTTATATAGCAATGTTTCGTCACCAGTCAGTATATCATATACGTTTTTTTTCTCGCCTCCGTTGAATTTATCTATCATGAATAGGCACCAATCCACCCGACGGTCTTTCTGCTTATCGGTAAGTTTGTGCGGCACCCATGACCCATCTCGATCAACGTTTACGGAGAGAAAGGTGGTCGTGAATTATGGTTTGCATTGCTGCTGATCCAATTCCTAGTTCTCGCTCTAGCTCTACGTATATAATTCGTCGGTTTTCGCGAATAAATTTTTCGACTGCACGAACGTTTTCTTGCGTGACCGCGGTTGGCGGCCGTCCTGTCTTCGCTTCATCTTCGAGACATCCCCGTCCTCTTTTGAATTCAGCAAACCAATTGAATACTGTTGCTCGGGAACAAGCAGACTCACCAAAAGTAGAAGTCAAAAGTTCAAAACATTCTTGAGGCATTCTTGAGGCATTTTTAAAGTCATAATAAATCATAGCGCGAAAATCTCGTCGACTGAGCTCCATTGTTTTTCGTTTTAACTATCCATTTCTCTTTTTAAATTATGGCTAAATTGAATTTATTATCTTTATTGTCTGTTTTATTTAAATAAAACTCAATTATTACATATTTAAAAGAGACATTTTTGTATATGTCTCGCAAAATAAAAAGGATTTTATCTCCGAAGGGATGGTAGGGATACTATTACTTCTGAACATAATATGAAACTATGACAACCTGATGTAGCCACAATTGGCTCGGAGAGTTCATTCTTGTAAAAGAGGGCAAGTCTTTAGCTTCTCTTATAGAATAAACTATCATATGACTAAGTACAACTTTGCCATGTCGGTTTCCTCTGGATGTTTTCCTTCACTGTCAACAATTCAGACATGTTAACCACACATATACCTTTGGAAAATAAAAAATAGTGAAGGCTCGATTGAGGATTATTATATGGAGAATATAGAAGATGTAGATAGATGTATTCTAGTATACTACAGTATACAGTACAGTGTACGGTTTGCTGTGTAGTGTCGGCTTAGAATAGCACTACCCCATTTCTTCCAGTGGGTGTACATAAGAGGCGACTAACGGTATTCGGGCTTTTAAGGGATTTTTGGGTGATGCGGTTGGAGACCCATCTCCAACAACCTTTTTTTGTCACTATCTTTTCCCCACTCAACTTTCAAAAAGTGGCGAGGAATTTCTTGTTCCTAAGCTCTGGCTACCCCTTCTAGGAATTTATAGCAGTGAGTATTTGTATGTATGTATAGTATATTAAAATCAAATTAACAATTATATAAGTAAATTTCTCAGAAAACTACGTTCCCAAAATCATTTATTATGGCTTCAACACACAGCAACATGCTGAGAAGGGTGCGATGACCCCAATTTAGATGTCTGTTTAAGCTTTAGAATCCTAGAATGGTGGCCACAGGTCGGTATAAAGGCGACCACTGGCTGTGTAAAGTTATCGGAAAGGTATTTGATATCAAAGTGGTCAAACAACAAAGTTTGCTAGATGAATTTGATTTGATATTCTTGTTATGTATTTCATATTCTATCTGTGTCGGCTTGAAGTATTTGAACTCGGGTATCCTGTATGAGATGCGTTGCTTCTTTCATTGAGTTATTATGGTTGTTTTTTTATATTTAAATATAAACAAAAATCTTTAAAAGCAAAAGCTTATTAAACATTCACAGAGCATGAAAAGTTATAAATGGAGCCTTCAATAGGGAATATGCGTAAGATTCAAATAACGCTCAAATATTTTTTTTCCTAAAGTTTATTGACTAAGAATTGCGTACACGTTAATATTTTTTAATATAATTACGTTTTGAATTAGAAATTATGTAATAAAAAGTGCAAAAAATACGAGAAAATTCAAATGAGCTGAAACGCAACGCTATTGGTCGGAACGAGTTGTGACGTCAAAGTCTATAATAACAAATAATACTGTTCTCAGTTCTGTGCTGTTAACGATTTAATTCCGTTTTATTGTGATTTGAAGTAAATATTGAAGTTATATTACATTTTTTTCGTAAAAATAAAGTCAAAAGACTTACAGAAAAATGACAGATATTGGTTTCGTCAAAGCACAATCGGACAATCTCCCGAAAATTGTATATGTTTATGATGACCACGATTTTTGCATCAAACCTGGATTTTACGTCTACTGAAATAAAAGGGGTGAAAGCAGCAAGGTAATTACATAATAAATATTATGTTTATTCGATTCTCCACGCAGTATTTTGATGTTTTTTTTATCTATAAGTCAAAATAACCTCAAAATCTGAGTAAGAGAACATTATAAGATTTGCTTGTTTTATGGAAAAAGCACATTATTTAAAGCTTATAATATTTTTTATGGTGATCTTGGCACCCCGATCAAGTTGCTAGCAATCGAAAGACTTACGTAAACTATTTTATGGTATCAAAATCATAGGCTACTTGCCACACAATGCTTGGGAAATGTATTTTCATTTTAGTATGTTTTTTATAGATCTGGACGAGAAACATATGGCGATTCCGCAGTTGGCTACGTGCAAGTTAAACGTAAGGGTGATATATGTACTGTGAAGGCTCGAATAACACCTGAACATAGTGTCCGACAGAAATGTTATTCTGTAACACTTGTATGTGATGAGGCTCAAGAAACTGTCTTATCAGTTCAATGTGAAGAATGTGCAGCTCACAAAGGTAGGTTACACTATTTATTTATTATGTGAATCTTGTGTTAAGTATTGTTAATTTATAGGCAGATGAGCAAACTACTATGTAAATCTTATTATTTTACAGGTGGCTGTAAGCATGCCATTGCCTTCTTGGTCTGGGTGCATAGACGCAGTGAAGACCCACCTTCCACTAGTGTTGATTGCTACTGGAAAAAGTCAAAGTTATCTTCAGTGGGCACAAGTCGTAAATTTATTAAGGCAAAGGATATATGTAATGTACCCAAGACGCAAACAAAACCTGTATGCGATGCTGACATGTCAACACAGAGTTCCAAAGACAGTTTTTTGTCTATTGTAATAAAATGTAGTAAAGAAGCCGGTGATACAAGCAATCAACTTATGAAATATTATACTGAACCAACTGATATTGAAAAAATTTCTATTCATCATTTGGTAACTTGATGAAGAACAAACCAAAGACTCCAAAAGAATTCATTGAATTTTGTAAGGAAAAAATGCACGCTGAAGTATATAAAGAAGCAACAGTAGCAACCTTAGATCAAAGCGACTGTCCTTTGAGGTATGAGTTGCGGTATGCAAGAATTACCGCTTCAAAAACCTATGAAGCTGCCCATTGCAATGTTTTTGACGGGTCCCTAACAGAAACTATTATGGGAGCATCAAAAGTACCAGACACAGTTGCCATGAAAAGAGGCAGACAGTTAGAGAGTGAAGTGATTGAAGTGGTGGAAAAGATGAAGAAAATAAAAATAAATAAATGTGGGATTATATTAAGCCCTTTATATCTGATTATGGGAGCATCCCCTGATGGTGAAACTGATAATTACAGCATTGAAATAAAATGTCCTTCATCTGAAAAATCAGTAAGCCTTTATTTAAAAAATAATGAAATTTCAGCAAAATGCATGGCACAGGTGCAGTTGCAAATGCATTTTGCAAACAAAAATAAAGGCCTATTCTGTGTGGCTGACACCAATTTTGAGGAATCAAAAATGTCACTATAGTTAAAGTGGACTATGATAAGGAAATGTGTGATAATTTAATTGAAAAATGTACTTTGTTTAGGAGTAATGCCATTTTCCCTATAATATTTAAATAAGAGAACTAGAAATAAAACAAAAATTGTATAATAAATCTGCTTTTTTATTAATACATCTTGCATATTTATTAATACATACATATACTCACGGCTATAAATCCCAAGAAAGGAGTAGCCAGAGCTAAGGAATTAGATTCCTCAGCCACTTTTGGAAGGTGCGTGGGGAATAGATGGTGAAATAAAGGTTCTTGGTGATGGGTCTCCAACCGCATCGCCCAAGAATCCCTCAACAGCCCCAATACCGTTAGTCGCCTTTTACGTACACCCACCGGAAGAAATGGGGTAGTGCTATTCTAAGCCGGCACTACACAGCAGCATTATTAATCCACATGCTATTAATATAATCTCATCCATAATAGAGATTAAATGGTGGTCAACACAAGTATGAGGAAGTACTGACTACTAGTATGTTACTGCAGCACCTCTTGGTACAAGAAAAAACACTTTATTTGGTGCATTTTTATTTGTATTTTTACATAAGGGCACGATACAGTACTTGAAAGTTGGTTTACTGCACTCCTGCATTGTGTAATTGAAATAAAACAAAATAATTTTATAAAATAGAGGCCAAAACACGTTTGTAGCTATTCACTAGTTGATTGCTATTATAGACTTTGACGTCACGTCAAGCGCGCCAAAATGGCGGTCGTTTAAAATGATGAAATCAGCCTACTATTTTAAAACTATTTATTTCGAGCTAAATTTCGTTTTTTTTAGCTGGTTTTTTTTTTTGACGTTCATATAATGATGTAAATTATCATTTAAAAACATAAAAAAAATACACGCATATTCCCTATTGACGAACACAGGGCTAATTGACGTCTTGTCGTAGAAAAATATTGCTTTGTTTCCATATATTATATTGCAATGACAATATATATTTATTACTCAGTAATTTATATAATTTGAATGTTTTTGTTCATTCAACACTCATGTGGGGATCATAATTAATAAATAAAGGCTCTGCTATTGAGCTACAGTGAAACAAAGGATAGAAGAATTTCGCACTAGAAGCCATTGACACTACAGTGGCGTCCAGTGCGAAATTCTCACAGCGAAATTAGCTACAGCTAAATTGGCAGAGCGGCGGGGGCGTATACCTGGAGGTCACAGGTTCGATCCCCGCCGGTGTCGTATTTTTCTTTCCTTTATTTATTAGTTATTTACATATTATAACGGCAAGATGGGGATGAAAGTATTCCAGTATACTACAATATATTAAGTTTCTAAGTAAAATAATAAATTTTTAATAATATCAATAATTAAATGAAATAACTACGTTCCGAAGAACATTTAGCTAGCTTCAACACATATTATATTTGTGATATATAGATATATTTATAGCAGTGAGTATATGTACGTATGTATGTATGTACGTTTAGTATATTAAAATCAAATTAATAATTATAAAAGTAAATTGCTCAGAAAACTACGTTCCCAAAATCATTTATTATGGCTTCAACACAAAGCAACATGCTGAGAAGGGTGCGATGACCCCAATTTAGATGTCTGTTTAAGTTTTAGAGTCCTATACTGGTGGCCACAGGTCGGTATAAAGGCGACCACTGGCTGTGTAAAGTTATCGGAAAGGTATTTGATATCAAAGTGGTCAAACAACAAAGTTTGCTAGATGAATTTGATTTGATATTCTTGTTATAGATATGGTCATATTGTACAAATTCTATCTATATGATTTCTCTCATAACAAAAGTATGTATTATGTTTTTATTTAAAAAAACTGAGTGAATTTTGAGGCTACTAAAACTTGTTTGCTCCATTTATACAATGACTCTAGTGAACAATAGAAATTTTTTAGCAAACATCAGGGGAATCATATACACTACGTGACAAAAAAAATATGCGATAGATAAAAATTTTGTCTAAGTACTGCTTGTTTAAGGTACCATATGTATTTTTGCTATATTTATTAAACAAAAATACCATTTCATTAATTAACAGACACTGCAATAAACTTTACAAGGTTTACCAGCAGTACCTTTGCGATTTTTAAATAGTTTATAACAATAACAAAATATGATTTTGTTAAGAGTGAAATCGAATTAATTAAGAGGGATAACAGAATGAGCACCTAACTTTAAAACAAAGGTGTGAAATTGTCCTACATTTCTACATTTATACTAAATCGCACGTATGGTTGCAAAACAGAAACCTACTATTAGCATACAAGCCATAAGTTTCTTTGAAATTATCTCGCGTGCACGACTGGCGTGTGGGTTATATTAAGGTCGAATGTGGAAAACGGCGTAAAAACAATTCCGGAAGTGTAATTGTATACGAATTTCTTCTGCCTACTTAAACGACCTCAACACGATACTGAAAGCTGGCGAAATTCAGTTCAGAGTGTGAGATTTATGATTGAAATAAATGAACGGTTATGATCATTATTGATGTCTTACGAGAAATATGATAATTAATAGATACATAGACAGGTTTCTATAGAAACAGTGTGCAAATAAAAAACACATTGATAGTTTTTATAAGTGCATAAAATAATATCTTAGAAGAAATATGGAAAAGGATACTTACAATATAATTTAACATATGTCTAATAGTCGTATTAAAAATATGTTAAATTGTATTGTAAATAATAGTCGTATTAGAAATATGTTTAAATTGTATTGTAGTATCCTTTTCCATATTTCTTCTAAGATATTATTTTATGCACTTATAAAAACTATCAATGCTTTTTTTATTTGCACACTGTTTCTATAGAAAAGAAATAAATCATACTTAAGAATGACAAATTTTTCATCCTTTGAATATAACTTTGAGTCACTTGTAGATAATAAACGATTACAATTCGCTTTGTTCGTTTTAAATCGCCGTGAGAGGAGTTCGTACTTAAATCCCTGTTAAAACTACAAGTGAAGTTATCTACGAAATCAAATATCTGTCTACGACGGCTTGTAGCAGTTTATACGCAGTGGGTTGCTAAGCGACGTATGCTGTAGTTGTAGTCCGTAGTAGGTCGCTACTCGTAGCGTTGCCTACAGTCAAAGGTACGAGTATGTTAGAGCCAATTATATAAATTGCATTTTTAAGCGAACCGGAGTAAGTACATATTATATCTTCGGGTAACTTGGTTTTAATGCTGTTATGGATAATTTACTAGCATTCGTATTTTTCCTTGGATGGTGTTAAAGTTCAACTACGGTATAAAATAATGTAGCCAGAACTAGAACTATATAGATTGCTGGTTTTAAGTTAAAGAAACGATGAAATGGATTTTTTATTCCGTGGATTTCTGACCTTCCATAAGTGTTGCTGATTAAAGATTTCTTAAGAAAACCCCATTTAAAAATCAAAGTTTTGAGTATTTTGTATAATTTTCACTAAAATCATGTGCTCCAATATGAAACTTTATTTTTGGATGATGATGGAGTTAGTGATTTAATTTGTAGATGGCAATGACAGTAGAGAACAACGATGGAAGATACGTTTAGATCAAATAGAGCCTGCCTAGAAAGGCAGGTGTCTGTAGTATGGAGAATAAATAAGCAAGTATGAAAATATTGATGAATGTAGATAATGCTCGAGAGTATAGTCGGGATCGTACTAAGTAGCAATCGATAGTCTCTGCCTACCCCAATGGGTACTAATGGCGTGGGTATATGTATGTATGTTGTGATAAAAAGCTCCAAGATCAATAATTGAAATAATTAAAAAAAAATACACAAAGCTTGCCTAAAACGGTTTGTATTTTCTGTAGATATATAAAAATATATTCAATAAATTTCAGTTTCAACTTTAAACTCCAATCGGTTAATGCAACGGTTTTAGATTGTCACCATTTTGTTCGACATTTTAACTTGGGGAATTCTCGCTTTGAAGCCTGATATTTATAAAAACAATAAAAAAGAATGCTATCCCACCCCTTAACACCCTCTATCACCCTCTGGCCGGCCGCCAGCAAGACATTTATGACGACGTACTAATAAAAGGCACTATATGAAGTTATACGCCAAATAAAATTTATGATAGCAACGAGCGTTTCTTTTTTAAACAAAATAACTTCAGTTTCCTCTCATGAATAAACTTGCGTGCTTAAGTAAGTATAAGTTGGATAGTATAAGTATACTCATGGTATTTATTACTATTGGGGTAGAAAAAACTATTTTTTTTTCATATGAGCTCTTTTATTTTTCTCATTTCGGACTTCTTTGTATTAACATTTTTAATGTGGTGTTCAAACCTCTTGCATGGAGTCTCTTTACAAGCCGGCTCCTACCACCTGAATGCACAGTCAAGGTAATAATTGGGTACTCTGAACACCACTTTAAAAAAAAGACACATCATGCTCAGAAGTCAATACTTCTGAAGCACTAACCAATTTACCTCTGCTACACCTTTGAGAATATACGGGGTGAACAATTAGTAACAACAATGTTCGTCAAATACAAAATAGAAATACATTACATTACGAAAAAGTTGTGAGCACGAATTCATTACTTTGCCGATTACACAAAATTCAAATATAATTAACCATTTTCACTAGATCTCTTGTTAGAATCAACTAACTGAAACTATGTATGGAAACCATTTTTACAAAAGCTCTTAAGTTTTGGTTGAAATTATATACAAAAGCACGATCCCACACGCGATTTCGTTTTACGTTGCAATATTTTTTGTTAAATTGTTTGTCCTTTTTTATTCATAACATTCGTAACTGGGGCAAAGTAGAAAGAAGGCAAATGCTTCAATTTTGTAAATAAGCTTTGTGAACATCAAATGTTTCGTATAAATAATACGGTGAAACGTATCATTAATCAAATTTCTTTGCACAGAAAATGAATTTCTTTGGCATACTGCCATGTAGAATCCACGAAAAAGAAACAGTTGAAACTCAAAAAATAAAATTCACGCAATATATGACCGAAGGGTTGGCAGAGGTACTAATATATCTGAACATCTCGTTACATTATTGTCATCTGGTGTTCAGAGTACCCAAGTTTGGCTTGGATAAAGGACTCAAGTGATAATAATAGACGGATTGTTTTAAGGCCAATTTATTTAACATACATTTTACGCAATTTTTTATGTTATTAGGCTAAAGATGTGTTTTCTGTGTGAACTAATCTATTTCTCTCCATGAGTGTTATACTAGGTAGGACACCTAAGGCTCGAGTGGAGACCTATTACCAAGAACTTTTCTTTAGAAAAAACCGCTTGACTTTCTGAAGTTACTGATATATTTCAATTCTAATGTTCTGGCTATTTCTGTTTGAAATTCATAGTTGTAAATACGATTAGATAGGTAAGGTATACATACATATACATACATATACTCACGGCTAAGGGGTAGCCAGAGCTAAGGAACGAGAAATTTCTCAGCCACTTTTGGAAGTTATGTGGGGTAAAGATGGTAAAATAAAGGTTGTTGGTGATGGGTCTCCAACCGCATCGCCTAAAAATCTCTTAAAAAGCCCCAATACTCTTTGTCGCCTCTTACATACACCCACGAGAAGAAATGGGGTACACAGCTTGGATACAACAAACATACATACTTACATATGTGACTACATGGTTTAGATACTAATTTTGAAAACTTTGTGATTGCAATTTTCATTCTGTGACACTGACTGTCGGAATTCCCCATTTTATAAGATAAACTGATTGAAAAACTTTGATACCTATTAAGTCGTTCACTGAAAATACAAGGTAACAATTTAAAGGGAACGTATTTTTCAACTATTCCAACGAGAAAGATTTTTGTTGGACGAGCTTTGCCATTTTAACTTTTTACGTTTCGGACGAAGTTAGTTTTGGGTGTTAGGTCCGTTGAAAATGTTCGTCTAGTTTTTGTGTTTTAGAAATCTTGCTTTGTATAGTTTCAACTTCAACCGTGAAAATGTGTTTTTGCAGTTGGTAAAAAATGGACTAAAAGTTTAACCTGTTTAGTGTGTATTGTAGCGGGGTAGCTGAATAATTTAAACAGTATGAATTCTGAAATAGTAGATAAGATTTTAGCACATAATATATTTTTTTAACATCTGGGATCTTAGACCGTTATATGATTTCTACGAGTAACTATGGAAGCATAGTTGTTTAAATTTTAAATCGAATGAGATCGTGTAATATAATGAGATTTTTTATCCAATAATCTAATACGATATAAACACCATTGATTTGCTGCCCTGGGTTTGATTTATAGAACTCTACGGATGTAGTTAATTTTGGTTGATACGATATGGTTAAAATGGCTTAAAAGATACTTGCCAAGGAAAAACCAAGCGTTTTCTGAATAGCACGTGATGGCATATAACATAAAGATTGGTTAAGTTTGTCAATCTTTAGACGTTTACTATCTCAATTTATATTTTGATATATCCTAAATTTTCTAAACACTAGTTTTCTGAAAAATATTGACTTTCAAGAAAAAACTGCCTGTTACAAATATTTGTTTATAATAGCTATATAGGGACGCAATTACTACAAAAATCTACCTTTATTCTGTCTTTTGTTGTGTCATCCTTCCAGTTACTCTCTTAATTGGGTTCAAAACAGTTTGTCTGCACAGAACAAGAATAAAACGTAGAGAATGGAAAACGTCGAGTGGCATTGTTTGCCAAAAAGTTTCGAGCATGCAAATTTTAACATTGCCCAAACTTTGCTATTGGTTTATCGGGAAAATACACTATTTTCAAAAATATTTTATCTATTTCTCGTAGGCTGGGTAAAGCTTATTTGAAGGGTCAGCGCTTAGAACAGTAGCAATTTATGTTTCATGATGTGATACCGATTTCGGAAAATTTAGTTTAGGAGCATATCAATGTGT